>CM062812.1:83152524-83717671 GCA_031772625.1 Pinus tabuliformis | reverse complement strand
CATTCGCTTAGATTTGCCTCCAGGGTATCTTGGTTTGTTGTTTTCTCGCCATCGCAGGGAGTCTTGGACATGGATATAGTTTTCCCTCAGAATGCTGACCCTATTTTTTTCCACCCCTAGAGGTCTTTTGTTTCCCTGTTTCCCTCTTTTCTCGGTTCTACTTGCTCTCCGAGGTTTTTCCTTTTTTTCTTTTGGTTTTCTCTTAGAGTTTCCAATGGGGATCATTATAGTCTCGCTCTTCCTCATTTCGTTTCAAGAATTTGTCGTGGTGGAAACCTTTCCCTTCCTGGAATCTATTCCCTCCCTTCCTAGCTTACTCCCCAGGATTTTCATTTCCCATTCTACAGTTTTCGGCCAACCAGGATCCCAGGAATTCCTGGGTGCCTCCCTACCAGACTCATACCTTCTCCTGAACAAATTTCCTAGATTAATGCAGAAATTCATCCTATGCCTTACGAAGCTAGGGGCTAGAGGATTAACATACCAACTTGCAGGACTGGCTCCGCTTCCGTCTGCAGGCTGCAACGTCATTCTTCGGCCACCTTTCCTCTCTCCGGTTCTCATCTCCTCCCTCTGCATGCGTCTGTCTATGGCCTGTTTTCCCTTATGATTTATTCCCCTCCCCTTTCTATCTTTTCCATTTGTTGCCACCTATCTGTCATCATTCCCTTCACTAATCCCTACGTCGTCACCTTGGAATGGTGACCCTCTGTCCTGACTTCCACCTCCTCGCATTAACACTCACTTACTCTCGGTTGCTCTTGCCATATGATCACGTCCCTCGCCCTGCCACTTGTTGGCGTCCTTCTGCCCACCCTCCTGCTGACCCCCCTACCATCTTCGTTGTCCTCCTTATCCGTCTCCACCCTCCTTCTCTCAGGGGTTGTTCCTTCTCTGCCTTGCCCATCCACTTGCCTTCACCCTTGTCCTCTCACTCCATTTCCCTCGCCTATCCTTTCGCACACTTGGACGCTTCCTCCCCCTTCCCAGTCCCATCTCCCCGGTCCCTCTTCCTCCCTTGTGTTACACCCCAATCAAGGGGACAATGCTCACTTATTACTCACAACACTTTTATTTAATTATGAAGCTCGAGACTTTCCTTGCTTTCCCAAACATGTATATTACATCTCTATTTATCATTGAGGATAGAAAGATCCTAATATCTCAAGAGATATTCCTTCTCCTGTCAATGTGGAGGAAGTTATGAAGAATCTCCTCAAACATAAGATCTTATCCTAACCATATGCTAAACTTACAATTTGTTGCAACTACATATTTTTTTAGAATTTTTCCATAATCTACAAATTCTACAAACTTCCTAAACTTAAAAAATTACATTTTGAAGATACCTGTGAAATGCTCCTACATCAATAGTGATACCTTGTGTGCAAAATCCCTACTTCTTAAACCCGAGATGAACAATATACTTCTAACTTTGATAAAAACAACGACCTAAAAAAATCCATAAAAATTAAAAAATGTTAATATTAAAATGACAAAAAAATTTAAGAGTTGCATCCAAAAATGACTTGAATTGGATTAAAAATGAAATAAAAAGAATCATCATTTCATAAAAAAAACATAAATAAAATCTTAAAAATAAGACATTATATTGAAACCAATACTTATATTAATAAACCAAAAAACATTACAATATACATAATAATACAAAATGAAAATGAGAAAAAACACAATAACTTTGTTAATTTGCAAAATAAAAAGGAAAAAATTTAATTACATTTTTATAATAATGTCATAAAAACTTCTAAAGCAAAATCACTAAAATGCAATAATCCTAGAAGTGTGGTCTCTTCTCTTCTTTTTTTTAGTTAATACCCAAAAAGGAGTTTGAGACAAAAGGAAAGCTTGATGGGTCATAATATTTTCCCTTATGGAGTTTGTTATTACTAAATATAACCATTCTTACTAAAGAATAGACATAACTAATTTTCAAAAACACATTAAAAAATTAAGAAAAAAAAATATTAAAAAATATGATAAATGTAAAAAATAATATTAAGTCAAAACACTTTTTGAAACAAACATTTATAAACAATCTTAAAAGAAAAATATCATTATTATAAAATATTTTAATATATTTTTAAAAACATAATGAAAAACTATTCAAAGTATTATACATGCGATAGGGAGGGTATATTGTAATGGCTTAGTCTAATTTACAGACGAAATGATCTTTTTCACTACATGTTTTCTAGTTAACTTTAATAAAAAATCTTGCAGAGATTTTTTTTAAACTTGAGTTTATGTTGTTTAATCTGCAATGTGATTGCCCCATGGGGTTTTTTAGGATGTTGAATCCACTTACGCATTCAAAAACGCATTTTAAATAACAAAAATTCACATTCTTTCTTGAAATTGTTTGGACGGATGTGAAAAGATCTATTTTGTCTATAAGTTAGACTACGCCTATTGTAATTACTCTTTAATTGAATTATTTTCACTTTTAATTATTTGTTTTAAATAATAATAATAATAATTTAAAGAAAAAAAATTGATATCATTTTAAATTTCAATATTTTTTATTCCAAATTTATTATTGAATAAAGATTTTGATTTTACTATTTTTACTTTTGAAATGTTTTTTTTGGATTGATCACAATCAGCAATTTTGGGTTGATGTTTTGAACCAACCAATTTAATTCATCATGAGGACAAAGATGAGGAATTTGATATATCCAAGGAATTAAATAATATGTAGAGATGCAAAGACAAGGTGTAAGAACTCCAACTAATAAACCCATAACATTGAGAAAACAAAAACATAATGTCAGAGATAGTCAAAAGCCATAAAACATTACATTGTCAAATAAATAAACACTAAAATATTCTAGTAGTTTATGATGACGATGATGATTAACATCCACTAAGATCAATATGGTCTACCAACCTTAAGAAAGTAAGAGATTAATTGAGATTCTTTAATATTTTATTTCTATGGTCAAAAAGAAGGGAGAGAAGTGTTCTAAAGATAGTGTTTTTCATTTTCAACCCTCTTAGTATAGCAAAGGTAACTGACTCTTTCATCCCGAGGTGTTTTGGGAATTGTCCAACACTCAGTTTCACTACAAATCTCATGAGAACTAGTTATTATCTTCATAATGTTTTTTTTTCTTAGCACTAGTCAAGACATAAAGATAATTTTGGTTAGCAAGATTGGAGTTGATCACCTCCTTATAATACCTTAGCTTCCTTTTTCCCTCTAACTCCTTATCATCACACAACTTATCCTTAAATTTGGAAGTAATAATATTTTTAATATTATCCTTATTCTCCAAGATGATCTCCTCTTTTGTCCCCCAATGGTCAAGCCAAGACTGGGCATCCTTATTCCAGCCTCACTTGAGCCAGAGGTGGGGGTTTTGGCTAGAGTTAGAAGCAATTTTGGGGAACCTTTTGGCTTCCATGTTGTAAAGTTTCTTCGTATACATCAAATACGTAAACATAGTCATGCTTTCAATGGGGGAAAGGCTAGTTTCAATCAAGAGGATAGGGTAGGAAGTATTTCCTTTAATCTTGAGGTTGTAGGTTATAAATTGTTTTTGGAACAATTTAATCTTCCTCCATGATTCTCTAGATATACTGCAACCCTAAAACTCACATTCTTATAAAATAACAGGGGTGATGAGAGTCGCAAAGATGAACTTTTTTTTACTCGATATCCAAAGATTTGTGGACTTACAATTGTTTTCAAGCTCATAATAAGTTTTCCAGCTTCCTATAATCATTTTCTCAATGCTATAATTTCAATTGTGTTGATGATGAATGTCAATATCTAAATATCTTATGAAAAACCCTTAATTGTTATTGTAAATGAAATTATCATAATTGATCTTTTTAGATTTAATAATCATGACTTTAATCCCATCTGTATTAATAGTCATACCCATCTTAGAATAGTAATCATGAAAGATTCTAAATTACTTATAAATAAATATTTATTAAAATTTAGTGTTTATTAATTTTAATAAAAAAATATTAAGATTTTATATTTATTAATTTTAATAAAAAAACATATTAATAAATACAAAATTAAGAAATATAATACTTATTAACAAAAGTCAAACTAATAAGAAATATTATATTAATATTTATTGTGCTTGTAAATAAATATAATATATCATATTAATAATCCTAAAAATATATATATATATATATATATATATATATATATATATATATATATATAATCATTTAATATATTATGTTTACTAACAAAGTCATATATATTACTAACAAAGTCAAAATAAAACGAAATATTATAAATTCAAGATTGATTGACATGGTAAACCAATATAATATATTATATTAATACTTTAAAATATATATATTTATATGTGTGAAAAATATTAAAATTAAAAGTTTTATTTTTACTTTATTTAAAATTATTTTATCAAATGAATAAATTAATTAAAAAAATATGAAATCTAAGAATTAAGTTATTAATTTTTTGGTAAATTATTTTAATATTTGAGTATTAGATTATTAAAAAAAAAAACAAATAAACATACTATATTGATGGTATGTCACATTTAATTATATTAGTGTAATGAAACCATAATTTTATTAGAAAAATAATGGAAATTTTCGTAAGATTTTGAATTTCTTTATTAAAAACAAAAACAAACAAACATATTATATTGATGGCCTATCACATTCAATTATATTAGTGAATTGAGACCATAATTTCATTAGAAAAATAATGGAAATTTCCTCAAGATTTTGACAAAATTTAGCCTTTTTTTTTTTTAATTTTGGTTACAGTTGTCAAGTTTCAAGATTTTGGGTCCCCAAAGGGTTGTTGATGGTGTTGAATCCATTTCCACCATCAAAAAAGCAATTCAAACACTCTAGTAGTCAAATTTTTTGAAAAAAATCTTGCCAAATTCTAGCAATAAGTTTTCCATCCAAACGAAATTGTAGCATCTGTAGACAATTTGCGGCCAGCTCTACAATGTTGAGGATCGAGAGAGAAACACACCACACACACACACATATAATAGATATATATATATATTATATATATATATATATATATATATATATATATATATATTTCTTAGTATGTTCCGCTCAACTTGATATGATATGATTTCGCGACCACGTTCCACTGACATGCAATAAATGAGAAGAGACAAATGTTGTTGTTGATAGACGTGACTATCAAATTTCAAAAGTTGTATGGTAATATAGTTGTTGCAACTCAAATAGGTGGAAACAATACATGCTTCGAGTAATAAAGAAAAAAATCAAGGCAAAAATACATGTAGGGCCTTTGTTGTGGTTTATAAAATTACACTAACATATCAGTCTCCATCCATCTAGTCTCTTATTCATGCTTTATTTTCTTTCTGGCTCTTAACACCCTCCTCCCACATTTACTTAGGTTACCGGCCTGTCAAGGTAAACATGTGATGAAGAGTTACTATGATATGATTCAACCTCCTAGATCACCTTAAGGAAGTGGAACTGACAAACCAACACTTTAAAGACCTCCCTCAAGAGCTACAGAACCTTCAGGAGCCAACCAACCCCTCTAGGTGTCCAACCCCTGAGAGAACTTGCTTCTTGACTGAACTAGACCCCCAATCACTCCCATGACAAGCCTTCCATGCGACTGAGACCCTCCAGTCGCTCCCACAGCAAGGCATCCATGCGACTGTGGCCTTTTCCAGGTAGTTTTGTGCCAGCGACCCTGAATTTTGAGCCACTTTTTTAGGGCTAGGACTCAGGCCTTTGCCCATAACTTCATGAAACTTCCAGAAATGATAAATAACATTGAGACAAGGCTACTAATACAAAAACTTGAATAAGGACTTGACCTAACCCCTAACAGCCATGATAGGAATTCCGTCAAACACATCATGAACATGTAATCTACAAGTCATAACAACATATCTGAACATAGGGACCTCATACTTATCTGAGATTTGTCAAGAAGGTTTGATTCCCTCTCACAATATCTACATTATCATCTATTAGGTCATACATTCATTAACATTTCATTTACTAATCAAAACATGATGAGATCCATAACCAAAGTATGTCATAAACCATGCTTATAACCATCATATAACCAGTAGAATAACAATGATAGAACAACCATTAAAGCCACATAATAACAAGTACATTTACACATAAAACACAAGAGGAAAGAACTCTTATTAACATATGCAAAATCCAACCAAGCCAGGGACTTCCATGTACCACCTGACCATAGATTGGGTTGAAACAAATCTTTCTTTCAGCCAATCACCCCCATGCCATATTCCAAGCATGAATGTGGGACTCACAACAAAACCAACCAAGGCTTTTCAGGCTTTACCGTGTATCTCGTCATTATTGTCAAGGGATTCCTAGACCTAAAACCCTCATCTATATAATCATGCTTTACCATGTATCCCACCAAGGGATTCCTAGGACCAAACAATAAACATATATTGCAGGTTTTATCGAAATCGTGCAATATATCGATCAAGGGATCACTAGGCCCTAAACAAGCATGGATGCCTCCGGATCTCTCCACCTAAACCGTGAGGAATTTTTCTATCTCCACCCTATAGGATTTACCATGTATCCCTCCATTACCAGTCAAGGGATTCCTAGGCCTAACGAGGGTATTCACAACCAGGCTTTACTGTGTATCCTTCCATTACCGATCAAGGGATTCCTAGGCCTTGTGATTTTTTTCCTAAGACCACCCCACTCAATTTCGAAACCATCTGAAAATCCAACCCAACCAAGTAAAAGAACCCCATCACATCATGGCTATCCAGAAATGGCAAGGCAAGGCTGAAAAACGTTGTCATGCCTGGCAAAAACCATGCCAATGATAACAAGAAAACCAAATACACACATGCATATACCATGCATGCCAAAGCTAGCAAGGAAATCATACATGCAACTCAATACCTCCAAGTAATCCCATTGTAGCCGCTTGATCTCGCTCTTCCTTGCTTGATCTTTGCTTCCATTTTGCTTTATTATCATTCCTTTATCTTTCTTTCCTCAATGCTAGAGTGCTCCAAGAATGCTCTAAATGTCTGAGAGAGAGAATGGAGAAAGAGCTCCACCCAAAAACTGTCAAAAGTCCCTGAATTGATCCTCAGAAGCCTTTTTATCATTGAGGCCTCTAATTTCTTCATTTTCCTCTAGTTTTCCTTTAATTTCCCTCTCAGGCAAACTTGTGACCTTTCACCTTCCTTTTCTCCTATTTTCCATTATTTTCATAAATAAATTCCAATTGTAGCCTCTTTCCTTTTCAAATCCTTTTCCATTGCCTTTTTCAATTTCCCTTAGCTACAATAAACCAAATGACCACTCGTTATCTTGCCCACGAACCTATATCTCCCAGCCTTGCAACTCTCCCAAGAGTCCCAAGGTATACCTTGCCTTCTAGTTCATATCAATATAGATACTGTACTCAAACTTGGGGAAGAAAGGCTCAAAGCCAAAGAGGGATTTATCATTCATCAAAACCATGTTAAGCATTGGTTTGACAAAAAAATTGCAGGGGCTAAGAGTTTTGATGTGGGTAACCTAGCACTGAAGTGAGATAAATCCCACGAAGAGAAAGGAATACAAATGAAGCTCAAACCTTTGTGGATTGGACCGTTTACCATCAAAGAGAAACTTGTTCATAATACCTTCAAGCTAAAATATTTAGACAATAGGATTGACCCCCTTCCTCTAAATGGCTGAGATTTGAAGCATTGTTTTCAATAGCAACTACAAGTTGCACTTCTTGTACAGCTTGTCCTTTTTCTTTCTTTTCTTTTTCATCAGTGTCAGTCATATGTGTGTCATGTTGGTCATGTGTTGCCTTGTGTGGTGTCATGGTCATTATGCATAAATAAGACCTTGTGTGAAAAGTGCATGGCTCAAAAGGACTTTGTGGTGGAATAAAAGAGAAAATGTGACAACCACAATACTTGGTTATCTATTTTTTCTCCTTCTTTGTTTGGGAATATGCCATAGGTTGAGCTAAGTCTGGATGGAAAATACGATACATCCAAAAGGAAAACCTTGAGGGAACCTATTAGACTTGTACCTATGCTAGTATCCAAACTACTCAACTTGGTATAAATCTACTTGTGTGTTAACACTTGTCTAATCTAGTAGAGAAAGGATAAGGGGAAAATCTAAAGCAAGCAAACCAATATCAAAGGTTCTAAAAATAATTCTCTGGAGGGGCAACCTCCTTTGCTCTCAATAATTCAGGATCCCTCTTCTCCCCATTGAAAATAATAAGTGTCAAAGCACATCCCTATTAAATAATTAAATAAAGGATGAAAGAATAAAAAGGCTTCCTACGCAGGGAGGTGAAGCAAGCGATTTCGGCGAGGTATTATTCAGGCCTGCTGGAAATGAAGCAATGTTTATGCTCCTAAAGTGAATCTCTTAGGGTAATGTCCTAGACTGCTGGAAGCAGAGCAACACTAGAGATGAAAACTCATACTTTTAATATCATAAACTCGCGACGCATATTACCCTTTCCTGGATTGAAACAATTGTGATATAGCATATCTTTTGTGTGTTGAACCAAGTGAAAGAAACCAAGGTATTATGTATATAATCGGGTCGAAAGGGGGAAGTCAAGGTAATCTAATTGGTGAATCAATACTCCCTAAAGGGATGACCCTTTAACTAAAAATATATTCCTAGACAGAGAAGTTGAAGCTCACCCAGTGAGTCGCCAAGTGTTGTCGCTGCTACAACCCCTCAAAAAATTTCACTACATTCAAATTTTGTAGCCTACTTCACCGTCGTATCTGGTGTCGCATTGGTCGTCATGTGTCGTTTCAAGTAATTCTACATGTTTCAAGTGTTCTTGATAATCCTTATATTTCGTCGCATTGATTAGAACATATTTAGCGTATTTCATGGTCGTAACACCTTGTTGTTGTAAAACGACATTGTTTGTCGCAGTCACACACACTTTGTTGGTTGTACTTGGGGAAGGTATGTGAAGTGGTGTTTTGATATCTATTTATCATTTCTCAAGATTTTCTAAGTTTTTTTTATGAGTTGGTATGTGTCACACATGATTTCATGTCTAGACTCGTTGTGTTTTCCCCTTGTGCGATCTTCCAAACTTACAACAAAAAAAAAATTGCAAAGTGAACCCGTTAAGGTTAGGAGTGCATGAGCGCACTCTCAAGCCTCGAACGGGAATCCTTCATTGTTTGGAAGTGTACCCTACACCCCCCAAGAGCACACAGAGAATCCCTTTGTTAGTGTAGGAATTTACAGGGTAAGTTCCTCAGAAAGAACACCAAAAGGACACCGCTCACAACCAGATCACAGATCAATACACCAGTATTTTTGACGTGGTTAAAACCCTCAAAGAGGGAAACAGTCCACGGCCTGCGCCAACTTGGCTACTACAGGCAATTTATTAATCAAAGAATGAAAATTTACATAAGCTTCTCTCATGCACGGATTACCCGAACAATGACCCTCCATGCGCTTTAAATAGAACTCATGGACCAATTGGGTGTCAAGCCACGGATCAAGTGTCGGTAATACCGAGGAGAGAATGAACCGTCGGATCACTACATATCGTGACCGTCGGATTGTAAGTTACAAAATGTACAACGGTAAAGAAACACACTTTACCTAACTCTAAACTAGACCAAGTTGTACTTAACTATTTCCTATGTGTCGGAATATCCTAACATCCCCCCTTAAGAACAACTTGGGATAGGATTGAAGGATTTAAAAATATGACACAATAGGAGAAGGAAGGAGGCACTAGAGCCTATCCCCCCTTAGTGACAACTTCCTGAACTCCAAGCATATATCGAAGTTTAGTGAACTTCGCCTCTGTGAGAGCCTTTGTGAAGATGTCTGCAACCTGATCATCTGTTGAACAATATTGCACTTCAAGAACATGGTCATGAATGAGCTTTCTGATGAAGTGCATGTGTAGTTCAATGTGTTTGTTGCGCTGATGCTGGACTGGATCTTTGCATAGCTGAATGGCACTTTGATTATCACACCAAAGTGTGGTTGGATGCTGCTGCTCAAAGCCAAACTCTGATAGGATCTGACGAAGCCACAAGGCTTCCTTACTAGCTTCCATGGCACCACGATACTCTGCTTCTGTTGACGAAAGAGAAATGGCAGCCTGTTTCTTACAAGCCCATGTAATAGGTCCTGAACCAAGAGTGAAGACATAACCGGCAGTAGACTTCCGATCATCAGGGTCACCAGCCCAATCAGAATCAGTGAAACCAACTAATATAGGAGCTGCTTTGGCACTGTAATGAATCCCAAACTGTATTGTACCTCGAACATAACGAAGTATTCTTTTAGCTGCTTTCCAATGACTTTCACGGGGGTTTTGCATAAAACGAGCAACAAGGCCAACAGCAAAGGAAAGGTCAGGACGAGTATGGGTTAAATACAAGAGTTTTCCTACAAGTTGACGGTATAAGGTAGCATCAACTTCAGGAGAAGTACAAGAGACTGAAAGTTTGACTTCAGACTGAAAGGGAGAAAGGGCTGGCTTACAGTCTTCCATGTGAAAATGACGAAGAATATCACAAGCATACTTGGACTGGGAAAGGAAAATGCCCTCCTTGGATTGCAAGACTTGAAGATCGAGAAAATAATGTAAATGTCCTAAGTCTGTCATTTCAAATTTCTTTTTAAGGCTGGACTTCACATGGTTTATAAGGTTGGGATCACTACCAGTAAGAATAAGATCATCAACATAAAGAACAAGGATGATAAGAGAGTTGCCCACTTTCTTGGTGTAGACAGTATTCTTAGAATAACACCTAGAAAAGCCAGATTCTAAAAGAAAGCTATCCATTTTGGCATACCAAACCCGAGGAGCTTGCTTGAGACCATAAAGGGATTTCTTAAGTCGACAAACAAGGCTGGAGTCTATTTGTATGAAGCCAATGGGTTGTTCCATATAGATTTCTTCCTGCAAGTCCCCATGCAAGAAGGCAGATTTAACATCCATCTGATGGACTTCCCATTTTAAAGAGGCAGCAAGGGAAAGAACAAGGCGGATAGAGTTCATTTTGGCAACAGGGGAGAAGGTTTCAGTGTATTCAATGCCTTCAACCTGTGAAAAGCCCTTAGCAACAAGACGAGCTTTATGTTTATCAACTTTCCCATCTGGTCCATACTTGGTTCTGTAAACCCATTTACATCTAACAAGTTTGCGTCCCTTTGGTAGAGGAACAAGATCCCATGTATCATTTGCCAACAATGAATGATATTCTTCATTCATAGCTGCTTCCCAATGTGGATGGCCTGAAGCTTCTGCAAAAGTGTCAGGATCATGATTTACTGGAGCTTGAGCCAGTAAAGAAGAGGCTCTTTCAAACTGAGAACGTGTACGTCGCTGATCTGTAGGATCACCGGCAAGATCACCTGCTGCATCCCGAGTAGCACGGACCCATCTTGGAAGTTGAGGATCCTGAGAAGGTGGGGGAGGATTATCATCCTCACTTTCATCATCTGAAGAAGAAATTTTTTCAAAAGTAGAAGAGATAGGAAGAGGTCGCACATCCGTCGGACTAGGCTCGCAGGCCGATTTATTTTCATCAAATTTTACATCTCTTCTAATGATAACATTTTTGAACTTAAATGGAATAAGTCTATAACCTTTTACATCTTCAGAATATCCAACAAAAGTACATTTCTCACTCTTAGGTTCTAAAGCTTTATGCTTTTCATCTGGAATATGGGCCCATGCTTCACTTCCAAAAACACAAAAGTGACTTACATCTGATTTAATGGAACTCCAAGCTTCTTCTGGAGTGATATTCTCTAGAACCTTAGTAGGAGTGCGATTGATTATATAATTTGCACAATTAATTGCTTCGGCCCAAAAACTAAGACTGAGTCCTTTAGATTGCAGCATACAATTAGCCATTTCCTTTAAGGTGCGATTTTTTCTTTCAGCTACACCATTTTGTTGTGGAGTGTATGGAACAGTATGTTGCATTTGAATTCCATTTTCGGTGCAAAAGTTGATGAATGTGTTTTTAACATATTCTCCACCATTATCAGTTCTTAGCTTAAGAATTTGATGTCCAGATTGTTTTTCAACAAAGGCTTTGAAGGCCAAAAATGTGTTAAATACTTCGCTCTTGAGTTTTAAGAAGTATACCCAAGTGCGTCTGGAGAAATCATCAATGAAAGTTAAGAAATACTTGCAGCCAGAGAATGAAGCAACAGGAAGAGGACCACATAAATCACTGTGCACAAGCTGTAAAGGGGCTAAGGCGTGCCAAGAGGCACGTTTGTCAAAACTGTCCCGATGATGTTTTCCGAGTACACATCCGGAACAAACACCATCTCTGCAAGATACCATAGGAAGACTTGTCACCATATTTTCTTTACATAGATGCTGAAGGGAGCGATAGTTTAAGTGACCAAATCGCTCATGCCAAAGTTTGTTCACTTCATCATTATGAGCAACAAATACTGAGGGAAGATTTGATGACCCAAAGTTGTGAAACTTATACAACCTTGTGGAATCATCAGCAATACCAGTAGCTAGAATCTGTTTAGGATCTCTTAGATCCTTGATTACAACATCATGAGGTGAAAATTCAACAATTTTACCTTCACCTGAATGAGTTATCTGATATACAGATAGAAGGTTGCAGGATAAGGTTGGAACACATAATACATCATTAAACTGACCATTGTCTAGATGAACAGTTCCAGTCCTGACAACATTAAGAGATCTATCATCACCAACATATATATTTTTGGTGTTACAATCATTTAAAGAAGAAAACATGGCTTGGTTTTTGGCCATGTGATAAGAGGCTCCAGAATCAATGAGCCACTCATGAGAAGGAGAGGAAGAAGATACATTTAATGCATAACCAGACTGAGATGATTGACAACGACATGTAGAGAGTGCCATTCTGGAAGTTGAAGTTGAAGTAGGCTCCACATGGATGTTATGTTTCTTCATTGTGGCTTCCAAGGCTTCCATCTTCTTAAAGCATTTAGATTCTAAGTGGCCATCTCGATTACAAAAGTTACAATGTCTATCAGTCTTCTTCCATTTGTTTTTATTGGTCTTATCATTTTGCTGAAATGATCTTTCATTTTGAGGCTGAGTTGGTTTAGGACCATTCTTTTGAGGATATGACTTCTTAGGATTCTTTGAATTTGGTTGCTGCTGGGCGGCTAACTCTTTCGTGGAAGAGTTTCCAAGATTAAGAAGACCAAGGTGTAAGAGTTTTTCTTGTTCTCTTATTAAGGAATCACAAAAGGAGTCAAAGGAAGGGGCCTTGTAGTCTTTTCCTTGACAAATGAAAGCTTCCCTTGTAGAATGGAAAGTGGAAACAAATACAGAGTAGGCTGGTCCCAACTTAGTAAGGATGGAATAAATAAGGTTACCATCTTCTTTCTTAACCTTAACACCTTCCAAGAGATATCTAAGGGTCTTGAATTTGGACAAGAAATCTTCAATGCAAAAAAAATTATTAGGATCCAAAGTAAGCAACTCATTTTCAAGTTGATGGGCTCTAATTTCATTTTTAATCCCAAAAACTTTAGCGATTTTTTCCAATGCTTCATGAGGAGTCTCAAGTTCTGCAATATGGAATCTAAGATCAGGAGAAATAGACATCCCTATCAAACCACGTGCTTGATCTTGTCTATTTTCCCATTTTGCAGCCTTGTCTTCATCTTTTGGTTTCTTCTCTTGGTCTGTGGCTATTCTGTAGAGACCTTTACTTCTAAGTAAATCTTCCATGTAGACTATCCATTTGGAAGTAGTTAGTGCTGTCAAGAATGACTTGGCATGGACTTTCCATTTTTTTTTAAAAACCTGAAGCTGGAGATGCTGAAAGTAAGTGTTCCAATGGATAGATCTCGAAAAATTAGGCTGTTTTAAAAAAAACGGCTCTGAAAAAGGCTTCCGGATGAAGAAGTTATGGTTTTTGAAAAAAATTTGTTGAAGTTGCCGGCAAAGTGCGCGAATGTGCGGGAATGAAAAAAATCCGCCCCCACAAAATGGAGACTTGAACCCAAGACCTCTACTCTCTTAAAATAGATTTGAACCAATTGATCTATAAAAAAATTTGAGAGAGAGAGAGAGAGAGAGGGGGGGGGGGGGGGGGCGCCTCGGTTTGCGTGCTTGCCTTGAGAAAGCTCTTTTTCCCTACAAAACACAAAACACAAAACCCAACACGAATATGCAAAGAAAAACGAACCTTGCGGCTCGAAGTTAGCTTTAGCCAAAAAACTAGATATTTTTAAAAAAATCTCAAAGTTAGCTTTAGCCGAAAAACTAAATATTTTTCTCACTGTTTCTGATTTTCCGATATCACACTAAGGTGCAGGGAAAAGAGAATAGAGCATACGATGAGAAAAATCCTTCCTTTCTGTTTCTGATTTGCCCAGATCACACAGAGTCACAGGGAAAAAGAGCATATGCAGAAATGAAAGGTATAGATCCGGTTTAAAAAAGGGGTAAATAAACCGAAACCGAAATAAGCAGAGAGAAAATAACAGTAAACTGCAAAAACACTGTATACCTCCCGATCTGAAAAATGACGCAGCTAGGGCTACCTGAAACCTTTTCGCGTGAAACGAAAGGGGTTCCTCACTGGAACAGATGCTCCGAACGCAACAGAGTAGTCCTCTCGGCCCGAAAGCAGTCAGAAACAGCAGATCTAGGAAATGACAGCTGCATGCAGTTCTACCGGCTTCAAATTTGGATCACCAACGGACGCGGCCCTCAAATAGCACTGATACCATGTAGGAATTTACAGGGTAAGTTCCTCAGAAATAACACCAAAAGGACATCACTCACAACCAGATCACAGATCAATACACCAGTATTTTTGACGTGGTTAAAACCCTCAAAGAGGGAAACAGTCCACGGCTTGCGCCAACGTGGCTACTACAGGCAATTTATTAATCAAAGAATGAAAATTTACATAAGCTTCTCTCATGCATGGATTACCCGAACAATGACCCTCCATGCGCTTTAAATAGAACTCATGGACCAATCGGGTGTCAAGCCACAAATCAAGTGTCGGTAATACCGAGGAGAGAATGAACCATCGGATCACTACATATTGTGACCGTCGGATTGTAAGTTACAAAATGTACAACGGTAAAGAAACACACTTTACCTAACTCTATACCTAACTCTAAACTAGACCAAGTTGTACTTAACTATTTCCTATGTGTCGGAATATCCTAACAGTTAGGACTCAAAATTGACCAATTTTGATCTTATATTTTTGCCATAATATTATCCTTTTCAGTCATAAGTTGTAAGCTTTGATTACATAATGACTTAATCACCCCAAGGTACGAAGTAACTTTCCGCATATCTATATGTTTAATTGTTCATTGCATATTCGTGAGTATCTTTATATTTATCTTTGGAAAAGATGACTAAGTTGTCAAGTAATTGTCTTAAGCCTGCAGGAATTATAATTTATAGTTGCTGTAACACCAGAAACAGCAACTACGCAGTTGCCGCAACACCAGAAACAACAACTACGCAGTTGCTGCAACACCAGAAGCAGCAACTACGCAGTTGCTACAGTCAGCAACAACAACCATCTAAAGTAGGCTATTTTGCAACAACTGGGAATAAAAAACGGCAACTATCTGAAGAACGTTGACGCGGCATGATCAAGCAGCTGTCTAAAGCAGGTAGAACACAGTTACCATTGCCTAAATCAGGAACAGCATGGGGAAACGATAAAGGAATGCGAGGATCCCAAGAAGACGGTCAAAGTCGGTTACCAGCTGTGTAACAGCCAGAACCTAAGAAAGAATATATTATTATACTGTTGTAACAGCGTTCTGTAATTCTTATTTTTGATAGAATGGGTTAACTGAATGAACTGTAATAATCTATTGTAATAGATGTCTCCTCTATAAAGAGGAGACATCTACATTAGAAGAGGGGGAATGGTGGTTTGTAAGTGAGATTTTGGGAGATATCAGCAAGTCTGAACTTTATTGTACTTAAATCTTTTGGCAGATGAATAGAAGATTGTTCTGAGCACTTAATCTAGCCTTTGTGTTCTGGGGAATCTTGTGAGAGGGACTGGGCCCACCTTCCTCACAAGATTCATCCATTTACTTTTCTGTCAAGTGTGTAAGTGTGTGATAGTTTCTTTCTGCTGGTACTCTGTTTGGATTCTGTAGCATTACCTCTGGTATTTCCGTTTTGCTAGTACTCTGTTTCATTAATTGCTTGAAGTTGTGCAAGGATATTTCACGGTGAATTAGAGTGCAGTGTGTATTAGCAATCTGGTTATAGAGGCAGGTGTTGAACGTCCTCAACTGGAGGATAGGGTCCTGATCCTCTGCCAAGAGAGCATCCATCACTTTGCTTTTCAGATTTGTAATCTTAATTAATTACTTGTACTGTGATAACTTAGGGTAAGAATCACATATACTGCAGCTTTTTAATGCTTTTAGAATTAAGTACATACAGTACGCGGTAGCCTTTGGAATAAAAAGACTTTCCCAGGTTGACAATTAATGTGGTACTTGATTGTTTAATCAATAAACAATTCAACTAGCCAACATTTTGGCGTCGTTGCCGGGGAAGGAACCTAGAGATTTCTAAAGGCATTAATGATTTCTTTTTGAGAATAATAGATGCATGAGAGGACGCAAGAAACCTAATTTCACAGGCGGCAAAGGAGGAAGAAAAACTTATATTGACGAAATCATCTCAAAGGCTGAAACATCACAGAGGACAAGTTCCCGGAGACCTAAGATCCAGTATTCCTCACAAACAGATCGACAGACGGAGGAAGTACTAAGACCTGAAAGGAAGCTGGAAGTACCGGAATACACCGAGGAACCAGTAGAAGAACCTGAAGAAACAGAAGACACAGAAGATAAAGCAAGTGATTCAGGAAAAAGACTAATGGAGGATAACAGAACAGAAGGAAGAGGGGAAAATTCGCTCTCTACCCTGGAATTCCCTATTGGGGAGCTCCCGAGAGGAACAACCCCCATGAAAAACATTCCACTCTCAGCATTACCCAACTTTCATGGGTTATCCTCTGAAGACCCGGATGAATTCCTCTTCGAATTCGACATACTATGTAGGAGTTATGATTATGTGAGCGCTAATCAGAAACTAAAACTATTTCCAGCAACACTGAAAGGGAATGCGTTAAGATGGTTTATGAGCCTAGGAGCTCAGGCAATCACTACCTGGGACTAGATGAAAGAGAGCTTTCTGGCTAAGTATCAAGATTACTGCCGGACGAGAGAAAGGAAGGAAGAATTGTTTAAAATGGTTCAGAAAGAGGACGAGAATTTGGAAGATTTTGTGGAAAGATTACAGTATAATCTGCAGCGGTCTGATCATCCTAATATGAGTAAAGATATTCTGAAGACTATATTGCTGAAAGGAGTACGAGATGACTGCCTGGACATGTTAAACATGCTGGGAAAATGGGACATTTCCAAAGAACCCTTTGATGAAATTATCAATCTTTGCATGAGATGTTCAAGGGGAGCAGTAGGCAGATCAAAAAGCAGAGATAATGTATATTCAAGAGTTCAGAAGTCAGCAAGCGGAGGAGCAACAAGGGCTGAAATAGGTAATTTACTAGAAGAATTTAAAACTGAGATGTTAAGCTCTTTTGCTTCACAAATTGATGCTCTGCAGGTTAAGAAGAAATAGGCGGAAGCAGAAGCTGCTCTAGCTATTTTCTGTTCCAAATGCAGAGAAAAACACCCACTCAGGGAATGCCCACTGGATAAGATACCTATCTGCACAATCTGCGAGAAGGACCATGAAACCCAGCAATGCCCCTCTCTGCTTGGAATCAAAGCAGCATTGCAGTCAACTGAAGAAGAGGCTGAAGCAGTGTACCTGATGACACAGAGGAGGCAATGGCCACAAAGACAAGGTATGAACTCTAACACAGCATTCAGTCGTTGGAATAATAATTCTCCTTTTCAAACAAACTACCCACCCATGAACCAAATGCAGTACCCACCCTTTAATACAATGAATTTTCCACTTATGCAGCAACCAAATCTTCCTTTTCCTGATCCTACTATATGGAATCCTTGGGCTCCCCAGCAACCGTATTTTAATCAATGGAATCCAAACTGGGCAGCCCAACAGATACCATTTCCTCAACAACAACAGTCTCTTTCCTTACCATCCAATACTCCTCCAAATAACCAGGCAATGAGACCACAGCTGCCTGTACAACCTAACCCAAATCCAAATAACAATAAAGCCTTGCAAGTAATTGACATTCAAAATCAGCTTGTCTCTCCCCTGCAATGTAACGATATCCATCTTCGCTCAGGGAGAATTTTTGAACCCATTGTAGATGATATCACTGACTTTGACAAAGAAGAAGTTAGAAAAGAAAAACCAGCTAACAATAATGCTGAAACAGCAGAATCAGCACCTAATAATAATGATCAAACAATAGATCCGCCATTTCCTGAACGGTTGGCTCTCACTAAAACACTTGAGCAACCTACCTTTAACCTTTTAGGAGAGCTACAGAATTTGTATGTTAAAATCCCATTATTGCAAGCAATAAAGGATGTTCCTATTTATGCTAGAACTATTAGAGACATTTGTATAAAAAAACCGGGAAGAAAGGCTAAGGATCCCCTCACAGTTCATGTGATGGAAGAATTAACTGCTTTAATGACCGAAAAAGATTATCCTGTGAAGTATGGTGACCCTGGTCACCCTACAGTAACAGTCCAGGTTGGAAAAACCTTTATCTCTAAAGTTCTAGTAGATTTAGGGGCTGCAATAAATATTATGACACTCGAAACAGCACAATTGCTTCAGTTAAAAAACTTTATTAGGGAAACTCCAACTATCTTAGAGTTGGCTGACCGCTCTACAATTAAACCCGAAGGGGTCATTGAAGATCTTATAATTTCTGTGGAATCCTGGAATTACCCGGTTGACTTTGCGGTGTTACAAACTAAAACAAAGTTGGGGGATCATCCGTTGATTCTAGGAAGACCTTGGCTGGCTACAGCAGATGCTTTCATCAGCTATAGATCAGGATCAATGACCATCTCTAATGGGCAGGAAACTAAACAGCTCACCCTCTATCCTCATGCTACACCCATGATTAATAATGACAATTCTGTATGGGTAGACTATGAGGATGAAGAAACCCAACCTATATTGACTATTGGACAATCCTTGACTTTTAAGGACTCCACCAAAGATGAATTAATCAGCAGCTTTATTTCTGAACCCTCTTCGGTCAGCCCTGAAACATATAATCACTTCACTGCAATCTTAGAATCTGAATCCCAGCAGAACATGAGAGATGAAAACTTATTTCAGACAGCAGTAGGCAGCACTTCCAAAAGTACAACAATTGAAATTGAGCCTAGCAAAACATTAAATATAAATCTTGACTTGACTGATAATGAAAAACAACAATTAATAAAGTTACTCCAAGAAAATAAAGAGGCATTTGCATGGGACTACACAGACATGAAAGGGATCTCCCCTGAACTATGCACTCACTGTATTTATATTAAGGAGGGATCCCGGCCAGTCTGTTAACCTCAGCGAAGAATGAACCCCAACCTTAGAGAAATTGTGAAGGAGGAACTTCAAAAACTCTTGAATGCAGGATTTATATACCCTATATCTGATAGTGAGTGGGTTTCCCCACTTGTAATTGTACCCAAGAAAAATGGGAAATGGAGAGTATGTGTGGATTACAGAGCATTGAATAAAGCCACCCAAAAAGACCATTTTCCTTTACCATTTATTGATCAGGTATTGGATAATTTAGCAGGTAAGAAATTATTTTCATTCTTGGATGGGTTTAGTGGATATAATCAGATTAAGATTGCACCCCAGGACCAGGACAAGACCACATTTACTAGTCCATGGGGAACCTTTGCTTACAGAGTACTTCCATTTGGGCTATGTAACGCTCCAGCAACATTCCAAAGAGCGGTGATAGGGATCTTTTCTGATATGTTAAATGATTCATTAGAAATATTTATGGATGACGTTACCCCTTATGGAGTGACTTTTGATGATGCACTGCAGAATCTTGAAAAAGTACTTAAGCGGTGTATAGAAGCACACCTTGCCTTAAGCATTGAAAAGTGCCATATGATGATGAATCAAGGTATTGTATTGGGTCACTTTGTTTCATTTTTAGGAATTCAAGTCGATCCAGCTAAAATACAGGTAATTCAGAACCTTCCTATCCCCAAACACAAACTGATGTAAGAAGCTTTTTAGGACATGCCGGATACTATAGACGATTCATTAAGGATTTTTCCAAAATAGCTTCTCCTCTATTTGTGTTGTTAATGAAAAATGCTGAATTTAAGTGGACTGATGATTGTGAAAATGCATTCAATAAACTTAAACATCAGTTGTCCGCAGCTCCCATTTTGAGAGGACCTGATTGGGCATTACCCTTTCATATCTCCTCTGATGCCTCAGACACGGCAATTGGAGTTGTCCTAGGTCAGGAAGAAAACAGTCTCCCCTATGCCATCTATTTTATTAGCAAGAACATGACACTAGCTGAGCTAAATTACACAGTTACTGAGAAGGAATTTCTAGCAGTTATTTATGCTATTAATAAATTTCGACATTATATTACTGGATACACTACTTTTGTGCATACTGATCACTCGGCCATTAAGTATTTAATGAATAAATCAGTTACAAATGCCCGAGTCACCAGATGGTTATTACTATTACAAGAATTTGATATCACAATTGTAGATAGGCCAGGAAAAGAAAATGTAGTTGCTGATTTCCTTTCTCGTTTAAAAACTGATGAAAATGCTCCAGTAGATGATTCTTTTCCTGATGAATATTTATTTGCAATATCTGCTCACTCACCTTGGTATGCAGACATTGCCAATTATCTAGTTGCAGGAAAATTACCATCACACCTATCACACAGGGAAAGAAGAAAGATCATCCACCAAAGTGCTAGGTACAGCTGGATAAGCGGGTGTCTGTTCCACACAGGAATAGATCAAGAAATCCGGAGATGCATTGGGGAAGACGAGATTTATGATATACTAAAAGCTTGTCATGATGGCCCTTGTGGAGGACATTTTGCAGACAAAAGAACAGCACACAAGGTACTTAGAATGGGTTATTAATGGCCATCACTTTTTAAAGATGCCAGAAAATATGTGAAGGCTTGCGACAACTGTCAAAGAATGGGCCAGCCTAACCATAGGGATGAAATGCCACTTAATCCCCAAGTAACTCTTGAACCTTTTGAGAAATGGGCATTAGACTTTATAGGTCCCATTAATCCTCCATCTAATCAAAGAGTGTACATATTAGTATGCACGGATTATATGACTAAATGGGTAGAGGCCAAAGCACTCATTAAAGCTAATGAAGAAGCAGTACTAACATTCTTATTTGAGGAAATCTTTGTTAGATTTGGACTACCCAGAGAATTAGTCACTGATGGAGGACCTCCTTTTAATTCTCATGGCTTCAAAAATATGCTCCAAAAATATCATATCAAGCACAAAATGACCACACCGTACCACCCCCAAGCAAATGGGCAGGTGGAAAGTACCAACAAGGTCATAGAAGCCATCTTAACAAAAATGATAAAGGAGAATAGAAGGGACTGGTTTCAGAGATTGCCTGAGGCTCTATGGGCCTATAGAACCACTTGGAGGAATACAACAGGCTTTTCACCCTATGAATTAGTTTTTGGAAAGAATGTTATTTTCCCTGTAGAGTTTGAGATTAAAACCTTAAGAACTGCCTTAGCTGTTAACCTTGATTTAACTGATGCACAGACAGCCAGGTTGTAGCAGCTTCAGGAATTGGATGAGAAAAGACTGGATGCCGTCCATCAAACAACTATGATACAGCACCAAAGAAGCAGATGGCATGACAGAACCATCAGGCAAAAGCAGTTCCAAAAAGGTAACTGGGCTCTACTTTATGATTCCCGTTTCGAGAATTTCCAAGGGAAGCTAAGAACAAGGTGGTTAGGGCCGTATGAAGTGGATGTTGTCTTTCCAAATGGAACAGTTAGACTTTTAACAATTGATGGAAGCAGAACACCACTGTTAGTGAATGGCTACCGACTTCGGTTATATCAGCGGCCGGTTTCCAAAGAAGATTTTAAAGCCACTTGCATGGCAATAAAACAGTATTCTTTTCCAGTGGAACTTGCTGTCCCTCAAAGCACTTGAGTTTCTATTATTTATGTAATTTTTTAGGATAGATATTCTTTTTTTTTTAAGAAACTAATAAATCCTGCCAAGGATTGCGATATTACATTTTAGTATTTTGCAGATTTTAGCTTGGGAAGTAGCTGAGAACAAAAGTTTCAAAGGAATTACTTTGTGGACTCGGAACTCCTATTGCTGCAACACCATTTCCCTGTTGCTGCAACACCATTTCCCTGTTGCTGCAACACAATTACCCGTTGCTACAACAACATTCCCTGTTGCTGCAACACCATTCCCTGTTGTTGCAACACCATTTCCATTGCTCCGACACCATCCCCATTGCTGCAACACCAATCTCGGTGCTACAACATCGCTTCCCGATCACGGAATACCCTTCCAGCAAATTCCCTCACGTACGAAAACACCAGTCTTACCACTTCAGCCCCAAGGAACAAATTTTGATAAAATATACCACTTTTTGTGATAATTACAGCATCCTACTATCACTTCCCGTCATTATCATTACAAATCACCGGTATTCCCATGCTTTTAGATCCGCGGTAATCATTATGATCCAGCAGAAGACAAGACAAGACTTTTTGGCGCAGCAATCAAAAAGGTAAAATGCGAAGGTACGCATGATTATGTATGGACATTAAATAATAGATAATGAGGAGAAGTTGATAGGACTATCAAATAATTGCACTTCCAATCATATCATTGACACGTAGGAGGGGGGGATTACCAAAGCAACTCTCATAATGACATACTATGCCAACTACTGCCACCCTTAACTCTCCCGGTAATATGTAAAATCCACCCTATCACGGCATGTTACCATTTGCGACGTTTTACCCTGAACTGAAATTGGAAGCTCGGCTCTGAACTCTGAAATTTACTGAAACAACAGCTATGGGAGGAACCCTCATTACACATGAACCTGGCACGACAGCATTCCTTTAACTCTATCCAGAGATTTATCAAATTTTCTTGCAAGTGGGATGGATAGAGTACTTCAGGAGACTTCCAGACTTTGACGCGCAGCAAGTCCTTGAATTTGCATGCAATTTAACGGAAGGATTCTCTGTCGTCCAGGGAATTCAAATCCCAGTCACGAAGGAAATTATAGCCCAAGTTACCGGGCTACCAGCTAATGGCACACGGTGGTTCAGCAGAAAGCACCTGATTCTTAATGCGCAGCAGGATTTTCTCCGACCAGGCGAGCAGGTAGAGCCCAAAGGCAGAGGCGTAGCACTTCGGTCGTTACCTCAACCGTGGCCGAAAGTCGCTGAATTTGTCAAGCAATATCTGACGTGCGAAGGCCGCTACCAGGTAATTTACCAGCACGACTTCGTCTTGTTAAATCATTTGAGAAATGGTCAGTTAATAAACATGCCATATTATCTATTGGGTTGTCTCAAAAACATGTCACGATATGCTGTTAACGCGAAGCGTCCACTTCTTTCCTTAAAACACCACCGCTTAGCCCAATTGCTGATTAATAGAGCCCTCGCTCTAAATAACCCTCCACCCCCCATTAATCCCCATCAGGAGGCAGAAATTCCACAGCCGGAACATGAAATTCCTCATCAAGAAGAGGAAATTCTTCACCAAGCTGAGGACACACCTCAGCAAGATGAAGAACTTCCTCAACAAACGGAGGACATGCCTGAACAAATCCCTCTAGAAAACCCTCAGCAAGCAGAGCACATTCCTGAACAACTCCAGCAAACACCCCGCAAGTTGCTGAGAATGAACAAGCAGCAGTAGAAATAACCACGAGAACAACCCCATCTCCCAAAAGAACCAATCCTTCCATTCCCATACTTGGTATTTCTACTGATGACTCCGATGACAATATCCCTATTACCCTGCTTAAACGAAAAAGGCAGCAGGAAAAGAAAGCCCCATCGAAAAGAAGAAGAACTAGGGTTTCAGCTAAGGCACCTGCTACTCCGGCTACTGTCCCCATCCTAAAGAAAGCTAGCCTAAATAGAAAAACGCCTGAATTCCCTGCTTCTCTACCAAAGCGAAGAACTCGGTCATCGGTAGCAGCTGAATCTCCTAATTCCCCCAGTTCACCGCCCATCACTATAAGGATCCGCACTCCCACCAGTCCTCAGAACTCCTCTCCCTCACCCTCGGAAGCTGAGATGCAGAGTGTTCATAGCTTCGTGACATCATATTTTAAGACAGCTGACACACAAGAACCAGTTGCCGACAGCCAAGGTAATAGTGACCAAATGGCTGCAACACAAGAAACAACCACTACCCCAAGTGACACACAAGAACCACCTGTGGGGAATACTGATCAAAATGATTAAACACAACCTCTGCCTCCACTGGAATCTACTGCTCCACAAGACCAGCCTACCATACCTGCCCTGCAGGAAGAAATTGAATTTCTGAAATCTCAGATTCAGGACTATCAGGAGGAAATAATAAGGGTTAAGTAAGTATATCAGAATGAATTCAGCCTGCATGTTTTAGCACGAGTAGCGTCTGCAGCAGAGAAAAGTAAGGATAATGAATATGTGTGTACCAATTGTGGTGAAATATATTTTCAAGCAGGATATAAGGTAGTGGCAGAACCAATGAAGGAAGCCTCCGCTGTTTTAGATGAAACAAAAGAGCCTGCTGTTACACAAACGGAAGTGCCACAATCCTCTGCTGAAATAAAAGAACCTGTTGACACACAAGAACCAACAGGCTCTCCAGAAAAGGTGCATGCAGAAAAACCTGTTGTCACACAAGAACCAACAGGCTCTCCAGAAAAAGTGCAGACAGAAGAACCTGTTGTCACACAAGAACCAACAGGCTCTCCAGAGAAGATGCAGGACCAAACTGAAGAGCTTACTGACACACAAGAACCAGTAAGTTCCCCAGAAACTGCACAAGACCTAACTAAAGAGCTCACTGACACACAAGAACCAGTAAGTTCCCCAGAAACTGCACAGGTTCGAACAGAAGAGCTTACTGACACACAAGAACCAGTAAGTTCTCTAGAGATTGCGCAAGAACAAACAGATGAGCTTGCTGACACACAAGAACCAGCAAGTTCCCCAGAAACTATGCAGGAAGAAACAAGGAATAAGAAAGAGGAGAATACAGATTCACCCCGCCCTACCCAAATCACTATGGAAGAAGTAGTTACAAAAGAATCAGGAAATGAAGAAGAAAACACAGACTCATCTCGGCCCACTCAAAGTGTCATGGAATGAGAGGAAGAAATAGAAGAAAATAAGGAAAAAGGTATAGACTCACCCCGGCCTACCCAAACTGTTATGGAGGAAGAAGAAATAGTTTCAGGAGGAAATGAAGAAAAATTGGACTCACCCAACCCTATTCAAATTGCCAAGGAACGAGAAGAAGAAGAAGGAAATGAGGAAAAAGGCACAGACTCACCCCGGCCCACCCAAATCACCATGGAACAAAATGAATCAGTACAACAGGAAGAAGAGACACTAGCCAGAAATGAAGAAAAAGATGTTGGATCATCCCAGCCTACTCCAACAGAGCAGATTATCCTTTTTTGATGCCTTTACACAAACAGAGTTTCCCTCTGTTAGTGATGTAGGCACAGAAACAGATAGTTTTCAAGCATTAAAAGGAAAGTGGTGGAGAGAATATGAGCATTCACAAGGCAAAGCATTCCAACAGCAAAAAGGGATCTGGTTTAGTTATGCATACAAGAACTGGGAAGCACTTGAGCAGTGCAGAGCCCAGTATAAAGAAATCAAGGATCTAAAAGCCAGATTGACTCAGATGTTTGAGTTATTCCAAAGAATACTTGCCACAAGGAAACCCTCTTGTAATTATGCAACATTTTTAGGGAAAGACTCACATTTTTACAGATAAAGGCTGTCAAAGAAGGTAGACCTCATCAGGTAGTTACATCAGAGCAGTTTATGCAAACCTTTGCAGAGGCACCTAAAAATGATCAAAATCTGTTACGCGAGCTCTACCTCCATAATGAAGCCATGTCCGAAGAAAGAAATATGAATATGATACCTGTAGTTGGCGACATACAGCTGAGAGCCTTTATCTCCTTTTTAGCTAACCAACTTACATGGCAGAACGCCTTTGCTTCAGCTCAACATAATGAACAGAATTGTCTTTTGTGGATTAGAGCTGAACCGCAGAACGCAGCCACCTTCATTGCACAACACCTGAGAATGGTAAGTGATCCTGAAATGAAGGACCACGTTAAGAAACTGCAAGCAATGGTCCTGAAATATTGTCAGCATTATGTAAAGACTAAGGCATCCTTGGCTGTCAAGGCAAACAAACTGTTTTGGGAAAACTGTCCCAAGGAGAGGCAGGAATATCACCCTTATAATCCACCTAATTTGCAGGTAGCACTCTGAAGGGTACCTCATTATGTTAAATGCATGCAACACTGTGCTGAAAATTGGATGGGTTACAGATTTAAATTTCCACTTTTATGGCTATCTGGTGAACAATACAAGGGCCAGTTTGGATTATCCAATAGGGAAGAAGCAGCAGCATGGAGGCAAATACAGACTGTCTGTGGATTCAGGAAGAAGTTTGATGCCACTTCCTATAACTATTGTCTCAGTAATCTACATTGTTCATCCCAGTACTCCGACTCAGACTCAGAGTAGGCATTGCATAGGGACATGCAATCTCTTCAGTTGGGGGGGATGTTAGGACTCAGAATTGACCAATTTTGACCTTATATTTTTGCCATAATATTATCCTTTTCAGTCATAAGTTGTAAGCTTTTATTACATAATGACTTAATCACCCCAAGGTACGAAGTAACTTTCCGCATATCTATATGTTTAATTGTTCATTGCATATTCGTGAGTATCTTTATATTTATCTTTGGAAAAGCTGACTAAGTTGTCAAGTAATTGTCTTAAGCCTGCAGGAATTATAATTTATAGTTGCTGTAACACCAGAAACAGCAACTACGCAGTTGCCGGAACACCAGAAACAGCAACTACGCAGTTGCTGCAACACCAGAAGCAGCAACTACGCAGTTGCTACAGTCAGCAACAGCAACCATCTAAAGCAGGCTATTTTGCAACAGCTGGGAATAACAAACGGCAACTATCTGAAGAACGCTGACGCGGCATGATCAAGCAGCTATCTAAAGTGGGTAGAACACAGTTACCATTGCCTAAATCAGGAACAACATGGGGAAACGATAAAGGAATGCGAGGATCCCAAGAAGACGGTCGAAGTCGGTTACCAGCTGTGTAACAGCCAGAACCTAAGAAAGAATATATTATTATACTGTTGTAACAGCGTTCTGTAATTCTTATTTTTGATAGAATGGGTTAACTGAATGAACTGTAATAATCTATTGTAATAGATGTCTCCTCTATAAAGAGGAGACATCTACATTAGAAGAGGGGGAATGGTGATCTGTAAGTGAGATTTTGGGAGATATCAGCAAGTCTGAACTTTATTGTACTTAAATCTTTTGGCAGATGAATAGAAGATTGTTCTGAGCACTTAATCTAGCCTTTGTGTTATGGGGAATCTTGTGAGAGGGACTGGGCCCACCTTCCTCACAAGATTCACCCATTTACTTTTCTGTCAAGTGTGTAAGTGTGTGATAGTTTCTTTCTGCTGGTACTCTGTTTGGATTCTGTAGCATTACCTCTGGTATTTCCATTTTGCTAGTACTCTGTTTCATTAATTGCTTGAAGTTGTGCAAGGATATTTCACCGGTGAATTAGAGTGCAGTGTGTATTAGCAATCTGGTTACAGGGGCAGGTGTTGAACGTCCTCAACTGGAGGATAGGGTCCTGATCCTCTGCCAAGAGAGCATCCATCACTTTGCTTTTCAGATTTGTAATCTTAATTAATTACTTGTACTGTGATAACTTAGTGTAAGAATCACATATACTGCAGCTTTTTAATGCTTTTAGAATTAAGTACATACAGTACGCGGTAGCCTTTGGAATAAAAATACTTTCCCAGGTTGACAATTAATGTGGTACTTGATTGTTTAATCAATAAACAATTCAACTAGCCAACATTTTGGCGTCGTTGCCGGGGAAGGAACCTAGAGATTTCTAAAGGCATTAATGATTTCTTTTCGAGAATAATAGATGCATGAGAGGACGCAAGAAACCTAATTTCACAGGCGGCAAAGGAGGAAGAAAAACTTATATTGACGAAATCATCTCAAAGGCTGAAACATCACAGAGGACAAGTTCCCGGAGACCTCAGATCCAGTATTCCTCACAAACAGATCGACAGACGGAGGAAGTACTAGGACCTGAAAGGAAGCTGGAAGTACCGGAATACACCGAGGAACCGGTAGAAGAACTTGAAGAAACAGAAGACACAGAAGATAAAGCAAGTGATTCAGGAAAAAGACCAATGGAGGATAACAGAACAGAAGGAAGAGGGGAAAATTCGCTCTCTACCCTGGAATTCCCTATTGGGGAGCTCCCGAGAGGAACAACCCCCATGAAAAACATTCCACTCTCAGCATTACCCAACTTTCATGGGTTATCCTCTGAAGACCCGGATGAATTCCTCTTCGAATTCGACATACTATGTAGGAGTTATGATTATGTGAGCGCTAATCAGAAACTAAAACTATTTCCAGCAACACTGAAAGGGAATGCGTTAAGATGGTTTATGAGCCTAGGAGCTCAGGCAATCACTACCTGGGACCAGATGAAAGAGAGCTTTCTGGCTAAGTATCAAGATTACTGTCGGACGAGAGAAAGGAAGGAAGAATTGTTTAAAATGGTTCAGAAAGAGGACGAGAATTTGGAAGATTTTGTGGAAAGATTACAGTATAATCTACAGCGGTCTGATCATCCTAATATGAGTAAAGATATTCTGAAGACGATATTGCTGAAAGGAGTACGAGATGACTGCCTGGACATGTTAAACATGCTGGGAAAATGGGACATTTCCAAAGAACCCTTTGATGAAATTATCAATCTCTGCATGAGATGTTCAAGGGGAGCAGTAGGCAGATCAAAAAGCAGAGATAATGTATATTCAAGAGTTCAGAAGTCAGCGAGCGGAGGAGCAACAAGGGCTGAAATAGGTAATTTACTAGAAGAATTTAAAACTGAGATGTTAAGCTCTTTTGCTTCACAAATTGATGCTCTGCAGGTTAAGAAGAAACAGGCGGAAGCAGAAGCTGCTCTAGCTATTTTCTGTTCCAAATGCAGAGAAAAACACCCACTCAGGGAATGCCCACTGGATAAGATACCTATCTGCACAATCTGCGAGAAGGACCATGAAACCCAGCAATGCCCCTCTCTGCCTGGAATCAAAGCAGCATTGCAGTCAACTGAAGAAGAGGCTAAAGCAGTGTACCTGATGACACAGAGGAGGCAATGGCCACAAAGACAAGGTATGAACTCTAACACAGCATTCAGTCGTTGGAATAATAATTCTCCTTTTCAAACAAACTACCCACCCATGAACCAAATGCAGTACCCACCCTTTAATACAATGAATTTTCCACTTATGCAGCAACCAAATCTTCCTTTTCCTGATCCTACTATATGGAATCCTTGGTCTCCCCAGCAACCGTATTTTAATCAATGGAATCCAAACTGGGCAGCCCAACAGATACCATTTCCTCAACAACAATAGTCTCTTTCCTTACCATCCAATACTCCTCCAAATAACCAGGCAATGAGACCACAGCTGCCTGTACAACCTAACCCCAATCCAAATAACAATAAAGCCTTGCAAGTAATTGACATTCAAAATCAGCCTGTCTCTCCCCTGCAATGTAACGATATCCATCTTCGCTCAGGGAGAATTGTTGAACCCATTATAGATGATATCACTGACTCTGACAAAGAAGAAGTTAGAAAAGAAAAACCAGCTAACAATAATGCTGAAACAGCAGAATCAGCACCTAATAATAATGATCAAACAATAGATCCGCCATTCCCTGAACGGCTGGCTCTCACTAAAACACTTGAGCAACCTACCTTTAACCTTTTAGGAGAGCTACAGAATTTGTATGTTAAAATCCCATTATTGCAAGCATTAAAGGATGTTCCTATTTATGCTAGAACTATTAGAGACATTTGTATAAAAAAACCGGGAAGAAAGGCTAAGGATCCCCTCACAGTTCATGTGATGGAAGAATTAACTGCTTTAATGACCGAAAAAGATTATCCTGTGAAGTATGGTGACCCTGGTCACCCTACAGTAACAGTCCAGGTTGGAAAAACCTTTATCTCTAAAGTTCTAGTAGATTTAGGAGCTGCAATAAATATTATGACACTCGAAACAGCACAATTGCTTCAGTTAAAAAACTTTATTAGGGAAACTCCAACTATCTTAGAGTTAGCTGACCGCTCTACAATTAAACCCGAAGGGGTCATTGAAGATCTTATAATTTCTGTGGAATCCTGGAATTACCCGGCTGACTTTGCGTGTGTTACAAACTAAAACAAAGTTGGGGGATCATCCGTTGATTCTAGGGAGACCTTGGCTGGCTACAGCAGATGCTTTCATAAGCTGTAGATCAGGATCAATGACCATCTCTAATGGGCAGGAAACTAAACAGCTCACCCTCTATCCTCATGCTACACCCATGATTAATAATGACAATTCTGTATGGGTAGACTATGAGGATGAAGAAACCCAACCTATATTGACTATTGGACAAGCCTTGACTTTTAAGGACTCCACCAAAGATGAATTAATCAGCAGCTTTATTTCTGAACCCTCTTCGGTCAGTCCTGAAACATATAATCACTTCACTGCAATCTTAGAATCTGAATCCCAGCAGAACATGAGAGATGAAAACTTATTTCAGACAGCAGTAGGCAGCCCTTCCAAAAGTACAACAATTGAAATTGAGCCTAGCAAAACATTAAATATAAATCTTGATTTGACTGATAATGAAAAACAGCAATTAATAAAGTTACTCCAAGAAAATAAAGAGGCATTTTCATGGGACTACACAGACATGAAAGGGATCTCCCCTGAACTATGCACTCACCGTATTTATATTAAGGAGGGATCCCGACCAGTCTGTCAACCCCAGCGAAGAATGAACCCCAACCTTAGAGAAATTGTGAAGGAGGAACTTCAAAAACTCTTGAATGCAGGATTTATATACCCTATATCTGATAGTGAATGGGTTTCCCCACTTGTAATTGTACCCAAGAAAAATGGGAAATGGAGAGTATGTGTGAATTACAGAGCATTGAATAAAGCCACCCAAAAAGACCATTTTCCTTTACCATTTATTGATCAGGTATTGGATAATTTAGCAGGTAAGAAATTCTTTTCATTCTTGGATGGGTTTAGTGGATATAATCAGATTAAGATTGCACCCCAGGACCAGGACAAGACCACATTTACTAGCCCATGGGGGACCTTTGCTTACAGAGTACTTCCATTTGGGCTATGTAACGCTCCAGCAACATTCCAAAGAGCGGTGATAGGGATCTTTTCTGATATGTTAAATGATTCATTAGAAATATTTATGGATGACTTTACCCCTTATGGAGTGACTTTTGAGGATGCACTGCAGAATCTTGAAAAAGTACTTAAGCGGTGTATAGAAGCACACCTTGCCTTAAGCACTGAAAAGTGCCATATGATGATGAATCAAGGTATTGTATTGGGTCACTTTGTTTCATTTTTAGGAATTCAAGTCGATCCAGCTAAAATACAGGTAATTCAGAACCTTCCTATCCCCAAAACACAAACTGATGTAAGAAGCTTTTTAGGACATGCCGGATACTATAGACGATTCATTAAGGATTTTTCCAAAATAGCTTCTCCTCTATTTGTGTTGTTAATGAAAAATGCTGAATTTAAGTGGACTGATGATTGTGAAAATGCATTCAATAAACTTAAACATCAGTTGTCCGCAGCTCCCATTTTGAGAGGACCTGATTGGGCATTACCCTTTCATATCTCCTCTGACGCCTCAGACACGGCAATTGGAGCTGTCCTGGGTCAGGAAGAAAACAGTCTCCCCTATGCCATCTATTTTATTAGCAAGAACATGACACCAGCTGAGCTAAATTACACAGTTACTGAGAAGGAATTTCTAGCAGTTATTTATGCTATTAATAAATTTCGACATTATATTACTGGCTACACTACTTTTGTGCATACTGATCACTCGGCCATTAAGTATTTAATGAATAAATCAGTTACAAATGCCCGAGTCACCAGATGGTTATTACTATTACAAGAATTTGATATCACAATTGTAGATAGGCCAGGAAAAGAAAATGTAGTTGCTGATTTCCTTTCTCGTTTAAAAACTGATGAAAATGCTCCAGTAGATGATTCTTTTCCTGATGAGTATTTATTTGCAGTATCTGCTCACTCACCTTGGTATGCAGACATTGCCAATTATCTAGTTGCAGGAAAATTACCATCACACCTATCACACAGGGAAAGAAGAAAGATCATCCAGCAAAGTGCTAGGTACAGCTGGATAAGCGGGTGTCTGTTCCACACAGGAATAGATCAAGAAATCCGTAGATGCATTGGGGAAGACGAGATTTATGATATACTAAAAGCTTTTCATGATGGCCCTTGTGGAGGACATTTTGCAGACAAAAGAACAGCACACAAGGTACTTAGAATGGGTTATTATTGGCCATCACTTTTTAAAGATGCCAGAAAATATGTGAAGGCTTGCGACAGCTGTCAGAGAATGGGCCAGCCTAACCATAGGGATGAAATGCCACTTAATCCCCAAGTAACTCTTGAACCTTTTGAGAAATGGGCATTAGACTTTATAGGTCCCATTAATCCTCCATCTAATCAAAGAGTGTACATATTAGTATGCACGGATTATATGACTAAATGGGTAGAGGCCAAAGCACTCATTAAAGCTAATGAAGAAGCAGTACTAACGTTCTTATTTGAGGAAATCTTTGTTAGATTTGGACTACCCAGAGAATTAGTCACTGATGGAGGACCTCCTTTTAATTCTCATGGCTTCAAAAATACGCTCCAAAAATATCATACCAAGCACAAAATGACCACACCGTACCACCCCCAACCAAATGGGCAGGTGGAAAGTACCAACAAGGTCATAGAAGCCATCTTAACAAAAACGATAAAGGAGAATAGAAGGGACTGGTTTCAGAGGTTACCCGAGGCTCTATGGGCCTATAGAACCACTTGGAGGAATACAAAAGGCTTTTCACCCTATGAATTAGTTTTTGGAAAGAATGTTATTTTCCATGTACAGTTTGAGATTAAAACCTTAAGAACTGCCTTAGCTGTTAACCTTGATTTAACTGATGCACAGACAGCCAGGTTGCAGCAGCTTCAGGAATTGGATGAGAAAAGACTGGATGTCGTCCATCAAACAACTATGATACAGCAACAAAGAAGCAGATGGCATGACAAAACCATCAGGCAAAAGCAGTTCCAAAAAGGTAACTGGGCTCTACTTTATGATTCCCGTTTTGAGAATTTCCAAGGGAAGCTAAGAACAAGGTGGTTAGGGCCGTATGAAGTGGATGTTGTCTTTCCAAATGGAACAGTTAGACTTTTAACAATTGATGGAAGCAGAACACCACTGTTAGTGAATGGCTACCGACTTCGGTTATATCAGCGGCCGGTTTCCAAAGAAGATTTTAAAGCCACTTGCATGGCAATAAAACAGTATTCTTTTCCAGGGGAACTTGCTGTCCCTCAAAGCACTTGAGTTTCTATTATTTATGTAATTTTTTAGGATAGATATTCTTTTTTTTTTAAGAAACTAATAAATCCTGCCAAGGATTGCGATATTACATTTCAGTATTTTGCATATTTTAGCTTGGGAAGTAGCTGAGAACAAAAGTTTCAAAGGAATTACTTTGCGGACTCGGAACTCCTGTTGCTGCAACACCATTTCCCTGTTGCTGCACCACCATTTCCTGTTGCTGCAACACCATTTCCCTGTTGCTGCAACACCATTTCCTGTTGCTGCAACACCATTCCCAGTTGCTGCAACACCATTCCCCGTTGCTGCAACACCATTCCCTGTTGCTGCAACACCATTTCCATTGCTCCGACACCATCCTCGTTGCTGCAACACCAATCCCGGTGCTACAACATCGCTTCCCGATCACGGAATACCCTTCCCAGCAAATTCCCTCATGTACGAAAACACCAGTCTTACCACTTCAGCCCCAAGGAACAAATTTTGATAAAATATACCACTTTTTGTGATAATTACAGCACCCTACTATCACTTCCCGTCATTATCATTACAAATCACCGGTATTCCCATGCTTTTAGATCCGCGGTAATCATTATGATCCAGCAGAAGACAAGACAAGACTTTTTGACGCAGCAATCAAAAAGGTAAAATACGAAGGTACGCATGATTATGTATGGACATTAAATAATAGATAATGCGGAGAAGTTGATAGGACTATCAAATAATTGCACTTCCAATCATATCATTGACACGTAGGAGGGGGGGATTACCAAAGCAACTCTCATAATGACATACTACGCCAACTACCGCCACCCTTAACTCTCCCGGTAATATGTAAAAGCCACCGTATCACGGCATGTTACCATTTGCGACGTTTTACTCTGAACTGAAATTGGAAGCTCGGCTCTGAACTCTTAAATTTACTGAAATAACAGCTATGGGAGGAACCCTCATTACACATGAACCTGGCACGACAGCAGTCCTTGAACTCTATCTGGAGATTTATCAAATTTTCTTGCAAGCGGGATGGATAGAGTACTTCAGGAGACTTCCAGACTTTGACGCGCAGCAAGTCCTTGAATTTGCATGCAATTTAACGGAAGGATTCTCTGTCGTCCAGGGAATTTAAATCCCAGTCACGGAGGAAATTATAGCCCAAGTTACCGGGCTACCACCTAATGGCACATGGTGGTTCAGCAGAAAGCACCTGATTCTTAATGCGCAGCAGGATTTTCTCCGACCAGGCGAGCAGGTAGAGCCCAAAGGCAGAGGCGTAGCACTTCGGTCGTTACCTCAACCGTGGCCGAAAGTCGCTGAATTTGTCAAGCAATATCTGACGTGCGAAGGCCGCTACCAGGTAATTTACCAGCACGACTTCGTCCTGTTAAATCATTTGAGAAATGGTCAGTTAATAAACATGCCATATTATCTATTGGGTTGTCTCAAAAACATGTCACGATATGCTGTTAACGCGAAGCGTCCACTTCTTTCCTTAAAACACCACCGCTTAGCCCAATTGCTGATTAATAGAGCCCTCGCTCTAAATAACCCTCCACCCCCCATTAATCCCCATCAGGAGGCAGAAATTCCACAGCCGGAACATGAAATTCCTCATCAAGAAGAGGAAATTCTTCACCAAGCTGAGGACACACCTCAGCAAGATGAAGAACTTCCTCAGCAAACGGAGGACATGCCTGAACAAATCCCTCTAGAAAACCCTCAGCAAGCAGAGCACATTCCTGAACAACTCCAGCAAACACCCCCGCAAGTTGCTGAGAATGAACAAGCAGCAGTAGAAATAACCACGAGAACAACCCCATCTCCCAAAAGAACCAATCCTTCCATTCCCATACTTGGTATTTCTACTGATGACTCTGATGACAATATCCCTATTACCCTGCTTAAACGAAAAAGGCAGTAGGAAAAGAAAACCCCATCGAAAAGAAGAAGAACTAGGGTTTCAGCTAAGGCACCTGCTACTCCGGCTACTGTCCCCATCCTAAAGAAAGCTAGCCTAAAGAGAAAAATGCCTGAATTCCCTGCTTCTCTACCAAAGCGAGAACTCGGTCATCGGTAGCAGCTGAATCTCCTAATTCCCCCAGTTCACCGCCCATCACTATAAGGATCCGCACTCCCACCAGTCCTCAGAACTCCTCTCCCTCACCCTCGGAAGCTGAGATGCAGAGTGTTCATAGCTTCGTGACATCATATTTTAAGACAGCTGACACACAAGAACCAGTTGCCGACACCCAAGGTAATAGTGACCAAATGGCTACAACACAAGAAACAGCCACTACCCCAGGTGACACACAAGAACCACCTGTGGGGAATACTGATCAAAATGATGAAACACAACCTCTGCCTCCACTGGAATCTACTGCTCCACAAGACCAGCCTACCATACCTGCCCTGCAGGAAGAAATTGAATTTCTAAAATCTCAGATTCAGGACTATCAGGAGGAAATAATAAGGGTTAAAGAAGCATATCAGAATGAATTCAGCCTGCATGTTTTAGCACGAGTAGCGTCTGCAACAGAGAAAAGTAAGGATAATGAATATGTGTGTACCAATTGTGGTGAAATATATACTCAAGCAGGATATAAGGTAGTGGCAGAACCAATGAAGGAAGCCTCCGCTGTTGTAGATGAAACAAAAGAGCCTGTTGTTACACAGACGGAAGTGCCACAATCCTCTGCTGAAATAAAAGAACCTGTTGACACACAAGAACCAACGGGATCTCCAGAAAAGGTGCACGCAGAAAAACCTGTTGTCACACAAGAACCAACAGGCTCTCCAGAAAAAGTGCAGACAGAAGAACCTGTTGTCACACAAGAACCAACAGGCTCTCCAGAGAAGATGCAGGACCAAACTGAAGAGCTTACTGACACACAAGAACCAGTAAGTTCCCCAGAAACTGCACAAGACCTAACTGAAGAGCTTACTGACACACAAGAACCAGTAAGTTCCCCAGAAACTGCACAGGTTCGAACAGAAGAGCTTACTGACACACAAAAACCAGTAAGTTATCCAGAGATTGCGCAAGAACAAACAGAAGAGCTTGCTGACACACAAGAACCAGCAAGTTCCCCAGAAACTATGCAGGAAGAAACAAGGAATAAGAAAGAGGAGAATACAGATTCACCCCGCCCTACCCAAATCACTATGGAAGAAGTAGTTACACAAGAATCAGGAAATGAAGAAGAAAACACAGACTCATCTCGGCCCACTTAAAGTGTCATTGAACGAGAGGAAGAAATAGAAGAAAATAAGGAAAAAGGTATAGACTCACCCTGGCCTACCCAAACTGTTATGGAGGAAGAAGAAATAGTTTCAGGAGGAAATGAAGAAAAATTGGACTCACCCAGCCCTATTCAAATTGCCAAGGAACGAGAAGAAGAAGAAGGAAATGAGGAAAAAGGCACAGACTCACCCCGGCCCACCCAAATCACCATGGAACAAAATGAATCAGTACAACAGGAAGAAGAGACACTAGCCAGAAATGAAGAAAAAGATGTTGGATCATCCCAGCCTACTCCAACAGAGCAGATTATCCTTGTTGATGCCTTTACACAAACAGAGTTTCCCTCTGTTAGTGATGTATGCACAGAAACAGATAGTTTTCAAGCATTAAAAGGAAAGTGGTGGAGAGAATATGAGCAGTCACAAGGCAAAGCATTCCAACAGCAAAAAGGGATCTGGTTTAGTTATGCATACAAGAACTGGGAAGCACTTGAGCAGTGCAGAGCCCAGTATAAAGAAATCAAGGATCTAAAAGCCAGATTGACCCAGATGTTTGAGTTATTCCAAAGAATACTTGCCACAAGGAAACCCTCTTTTAATTATGCAACATTTTTGAGGGAAAGACTCACATTTTTACAGATAAAGGCTGTCAAAGAAGGTAGACCTCATCAGGTAGTTACATCAGAGCAGTTTATGCAAACCTTTGCAGAGGCACCTAAAAATGATCAAAATTTGTTATGCGAGCTCTATCTCCATAATGAAGCCATGTCCGAAGAAAGAAATATGAATATGATACCTGTAGTTGGCGACATACAGCTGAGAGCCTTTATCTCCTTTTTAGCTAACCAACTTACATGGCAGAACGCCTTTGCTTCAGCTCAACATAATGAACAGAATTGTCTTCTGTGGATTAGAGCTGAACCGCAGAACGCAGCCACCTTCATTGCACAACACCTGAGAATGGTAAGTGATCCTGAAATGAAGGACCACGTTAAGAAACTGCAAGCAATGGTCCTGAAAGACTGTCAGCATTATGTAAAGACTAAGGCATCCTTGGCTGTCAAGGCAAACAAACTGTTTTGGGAAAACTGCCCCAAGGAGAGGCAGGAATATCACCCTTATAATCCACCTAATTTGCAAGTAGCACTCTCAAGGGTACCTCATTATGTTAAATGCATGCAACAGTGTGCTGAAAATTGGATGGGTTACAGATTTAAATTTCCACTTTTATGGCTATCTGGTGAACAATACAAGGGCCAGTTTGGATTATCCAATAGGGAAGAAGCAGCAGCATGGAGGCAAATACAGACTGTCTGTGGATTCAGGAAGAAGTTTGATGCCACTTCCTATAACTATTGTCTCAGTAATCTACATTGTTCATCCCAGTACTCCGACTCAGACTCAGAGTAGGCATTGCATAGGGACATGCAATCTCTTCAGTTGGGGAGGATGTTAGGACTCAGAATTGACCAATTTTGACCTTATATTTTTGCCATAATATTATCCTTTTCAGTCATAAGTTGTAAGCTTTGATTACATAATGACTTAATCACTCCAAAGTACGAAGTAACTTTCCGCATATCTATATGTTTAATTGTTCATTGCATATTCGTGAGTATCTTTATATTTATCTTTGGAAAAGCTGACTAAGTTGTCAAGTAATTGTCTTAAGCCTGCAGGAATTATAATTTATAGTTGCTGTAACACCAGAAACAGCAACTACGCAGTTGCCGCAACACCAGAAACAACAACTACGCAGTTGCTGCAACACCAGAAGCAGCAACTACGCAGTTGCTACAGTCAGCAACAGCAACCATCTAAAACAGGCTATTTTGCAACAGCTAGGAATAACAAACGGCAACTATCTGAAGAACGCTGACGCGGCATGATCAAGAAGCTGTCTAAAGCGGGTAGAACACAGTTACCATTGCCTAAATCAGGAACAACATGGGGAAACGATAAAGGAATGCGAGGATCCCAAAAAGACGGTCGAAGTCGGTTACCAGCTGTGTAACAGCCAGAACCTAAGAAAGAATATATTATTATACTGTTGTAATAGCGTTCGGTAATTCTTATTTTTGATAGAATGTGTTAACTGAATGAACTGTAATAATCTATTGTAATAGATGTCTCCTCTATAAAGAGGAGACATCTACATTAGAAGAGGGGGAATGGTGGTCTGTAAGTGAGATTTTGGGAGATATCAGCAAGTCTGAACTTTATTGTACTTAAATCTTTTGGTAGATGAATAGAAGATTGTTCTAAGCACTTAATCTAGCCTTTGTGTTCTGGGTAATCTTGTGAGAGGGACTGGGCCCACCTTCCTCACAAGATTCACCCATTTACTTTTCTGTCAAGTGTGTAAGTGTGTGATAGTTTCTTTCTGCTGGTACTCTGTTTGGATTCTGTAGCATTACCTCTGGTATTTCCGTTTTGCTAGTACTCTGTTTGATTAATTGCTTGAAGTTGTGCAAGGATATTTCACCGGTGAATTAGAGTGCAGTGTGTATTAGCAATCTAGTTACAGGGGCAGGTGCTGAACGTCCTCACCTGGAGGATAGGGTCCTGATCCTCTGCCAACAGAGCATCCATCACTTTGCTTTTCAGATTTGTAATCTTAATTAATTACTTGTACTGTGATAACTTAGCGTAAGAATCACATATACTGCAGCTTTTTAATGCTTTTAGAATTAAGTACATACAGTACGCGGTAGCCTTTGGAATAAAAAGACTTTCCCAGGTTGACAATTAATGTGGTACTTGATTGTTTAATCAATAAACAATTCAACTAGCCAACACCCTTAAGCATATTTTTCCTTCCTTGTTTTGAATTGCTCCCTTGAGAAACCAAGTCTTCCTTTGAGTGCATTCCTTTGACTCAAAGAATGCACCCTCCTTGAGCACATGAGCACGCCCCAAAGATCCAAATCCCAACTCCTTCAGCCTTCAGCAATGCACCTTGCACCCTCCTTGACATTTTGAGCACATGAGCGCACTCTGAATCAATGAATCCTCATCCTTCATCCTTCGACACTGCGCCATGCACCCTCCTTTGCCTTCTTAAGCGCATGAGCGCACCCTGAAACCCTAAAGCCTCTGTCTTCAACCTTCAGCTTTGTGCCATGCACCCTCCTTGTCTCCCTTGAGTGCACAACGAACTTGGGAAGCCTGAAGCCTTATCCTTTGTCCTTCGGACATGTGCCATGTGCCCTGGATCTTCTTCCCTTCAGCCTTTCAAAATATGCCCTTGACCTAGAAACTCTCCTTGCTCCTTTCAAGCGCATCGTTAAGGCATGAACAAAAAATATACATGAGACATGTTAGAATAGGATATTTTTAGGTTGATATTCGCTTATCATGAGTGATTGCAGTCACAGGTTTCTCAGGAACAACATGTCAAGCATGCATGAAGAAGATCGGACAAGGAAGGCAAACAAAGGAAGCAATGAAGAACAAAGAACACATTGAAGTCTTGATGATAGAAGCAAATTGAATACTCCATAAAATTGAAGACCCTTCGGAGGGTGAATACATCAACGATTGGAAGCTACATTCAAAATAAAGACACGAGTGGTAGCCATGTCACCCATTGAAGAAAGTCCATGTCATCAGTCACCATTGGGTCACAGTCATCAAGGATAGTGACTTGTCATGTCTCATCACATGATGATGTGGAAGTTATGATGTAATTATGTAATCATTGTAAAGACAAATAAGTGGAATTCCAAGAGTCATGTATGGACAAAAGAGCCATGGAAGTCCAAAAGACATGTAATACCAAGAGTCATATGTAATTCCAAAATTCATTTGGAAGTCCAAAGGTTGTAGAAGTCCAAAGGTCATTAGAAGTTGGAAAGTCAAGAGTCATGAGGATGTGAAAGGTCATGCCTCAAGTTATAAAAGGATCCTCATTACTCATGCAAAGGAATTTTAACCTTGGCTTCTCCCACAAGGCATTAGAGAGATAGAGTTAGTAATTTTGGGGAGCAAGTAGTGGCTCTAACACTCCACTATTGGAGCTAGTGATGTTCATTGTACTTATGTATCTTGGAAATTTTGCTTAATACTTGAAGCCTTTTGGCCAGCACATTTTCATACATGGATTGTGGATGTTTTAAGACTACTCTTTGAATGTTTATGATTCATGTTCACTTTCACATGTATTGAAGTAATTGAACTATTTCGGTGACTTTGGTGCTTAACTTATTGAAAATGTGTTGTAATGATTGAAACAATCTTCTCATCTATGTGAACTATTTCGCTTGATATTAAATAAGCCTTTCTCATCTATGTGTGTCTCCATTAGGGTAGTATTATTACTTCTATTTTAGAGGCTCACTTTACTTCGTCTTTGCAATGAAAGAACCTTGATACATCTACAATCGATCATTCACAAGGCACACTCCCTTGCTCATTCAAAATAACATGTTTTCTTCTCTCTCATGTTAACTATTAAAGCCAAGGCATATCTTTAAGTAAATGGTAGTCAGGTTGCATTATATATGGAACTCCTACACCAAAGGGTGAGAGGTATAACTAGGACCTCATATCAGGGAGATCCCCTATAAGTTGGTGGTATCCAACACTATCAACAAGTTCACATAGAATAACATGTACTAAGAATATCTAAAGATGAAGTTGTTTGAGGCACTTTATGGAAGGATTTGCAGCACTTATATCAATTGGAGTGATCCATTAAACAGGGTCTGATCATCAGGTATAATTTAAAGGTGGCATAGGACAGGAAAAAAAATCTATGCAAATCAGCATAGGGTGCATAAGGAGTTCCAAGTTGGGGAACATGTTTACTTAAGAGTTATACCTCAGAAAAAAACCTTGAAGATTAGGTCATGTACCAAGTTGGCATCACGGTTTTGTGGGCCTTTCGAGATACTTGAAAGAATAGGGCCAATGGCTTATAGGTTGGCCTTACCTCCATCAATAAAATTCCATTATGTTTTCCATGTTTCTTTGCTTAAAATATATGTACATGACTTTAATCATGTGATTGATTGGTTTATTCTACAACTGGAACCAGAGGGAGATTTTATGCTCGAGACATTATGCATTCTAGACCAGAGGAGCCTCACGCTCTGGAATCTAGCAATAGAGAAATTCAAAGTGTAGTGGAGGAAATTTGGGCCCAAGTAATCCACTTAGGAAATGGTTAATATTATGCGGGCATCATATCCTTTTTTGTTTGTTGGTTGAAGCAAATGTATGTAAAATTGTAAATATGGTATAGAGTTGTGTATATAAAGCTCCATAAATAGTATGGTGTTGTTTTTGAAGTTATTTTCTATGTTTTATATGGACAAAGAACATTGAGGACGGTATTCCCCCAAGGGGGAGGGGTTTGTGACAGCCCCTACTATTATTCTACACTCATGTATACAATGTAAATATGTGATAAAAGGAAAATGGGTTGAGTCAAGGGAAATGAATTCCAGAGTTGAAGAGGTTACTTTCTTGGGATGTTCAAGGTTTCCTTTTTTCAGGAAGTTTGAATTGCTATTGACAGACCTATATGGCTAGTTTTTGAGCTTTAAATGACTTATTTTCTCTAAGTTAAATGAGTTGGAAAAGAAGGGTGAGGGTCATGCTTGTCTGGGCAAGGGATAAGGATTTATGAGGTTGGGGACTCCGTGTGTAAGAAGAAAAAGACAGTATAAGTCAACCATGAATGGAGTTCGCATGAGGGAGAGCCACGGTGGACAAGAGTAACATGGGATGGTGTGTGAGTTAACAAGAGAAGGGAGTCTCTACATTTGGGGGGAAGAAAAGAAAAAGAGTATTTGAAAATTTAACAAAAAATGAGTCTTGTAGAAAAAGGAGGAATAGTCATGATATCATATTTGATGGCTAATATTGGCAGGAATAATATCGCTCCCATGTGAGGAACAATGGCCTCTCGATTCCTTGCTTAGCCACAAGGTGGAGATGACTTTCGTTAGAGTCCCTTGATGGCTGGGGTGGAGGGTTGTTCCTTGGATTCGTTAAAGGATGATATCTTAAGCCTCTCTTGTTGTGTTTTTTTTACAGTGGGTTATGGAATCCCTAGGGTGGGTGGAACCACTATGATGGTTTTTGAAGGGTGGAGACTTATTTCTCTGAACTCCCTTGACATTCTAGGATGGAGAAGAAGTATATGGACTCCCTGAAATTATTGATTGTTGAGAAGTTGAAGGGTGGAGGTAGTGGGCCTCTGGATTACCTATGCTTTTATTGACTACTTCGTTAGTTGGTGGGTGGAGGTAGGTGAACCCATAGAATCCATTCTTCAACTGGAATTTGATGTTTAAAATCCTTTGAGAAAAACCCGTCAGTCTCTGGAATCTAGCTTAGGGGTGACAGTTGCAAGTGAGGACTGGATGCAACTTGTCTATAGTTGGTTGGAGAGTTATTGTCCTAGACTTAGTAGCCCAACTCCAGTTTTAAATCCAAGATAATTCTATGTGCATGTAGCTTATGCCATTGAATGTGTGTGTGTGTGTGTGTGTTCAGACTGTTAAGTTAAGTTTTCATTGATTGCTTGAATGATGTGTGGTTCACTTGTGAATTGAAAAGAATGAGATTTTGTTAACTATTCCTTGTAACTATGATTTTTCTCTAACGCTTTGTATGTAAGGAGAATTATATTTATATTAGTTCCAAAGGAACTAAGTGAACGCAATTGTGTAGTCAATGTTAGTAAGCATTGGGAAAGGCATGACAACCAATGTTGAGTGGCTGAACCTGGAACTTGAATGTTGAGTTGCAATGATGAAAAGCTTTGAACCGAGAAAGTCCTTGGAGGGGGACCTGGGTCGACCTTCCAACACTTAATAAATTCATTAGTATGATTGATATTCTGAGGCATATAACATCATCATAATGAACAAAAATCACAAATAATTCTTATACTAGTGGTTGTGTGCAGAAGGGAAATAAGCTCATGAGTTATGGAAGAGTGTGTGTGTGTGTCTCTGTGAACAAGCATAGGTAGTGTGTAATGCAACTAATCGACTTAATTATGATCAACCAATCCTTCCAAAAATCTAGGGCCAGAGTATGTGGGTGTAGTTGCACCCATTTCATTTAAATCTTATTGTGAACCACATAAAGTGTACTAAAGGGAAGAAGCCTGAGGTGACATGTCTTGGAAGTGACATCCCTGGAAGTTCATGGATGATCACTTAAGAAGTATGGCGGGTTGAATCTGCGTTGAATGCTTCATATAGGAAAGTTTCTGGGTGATGTGTCCCGAAGGTCACGTCCCCAGAGGTTCAAAGGGAATTGTGTGATAGGAATTTCAGGATGACCTAGTGGAGCTAATGTCATGGAAAAGGCCAGGGTGAGTTGGGGCTTGTGCATTAGAAAACAGGAGAACAAATCACCCGTGTGGGAAGTTAAGTCACATAATTAGAAGGACAAAGGCAGGACTCGCTTAAATAGTTGAATTGGAGAAACAAATGATGGGAAATTTCCCATCACGAAGTTTGTTACCCGAAGGTAGTCCTTTGTGCAATAGCAGTGGGAGAGCTAGGGTGACTCGACACTAGGGTGACTCGTAGAGGGAAATGCGGTGGGCATGATTGGCAGACAAAACCCATGATAGAAATGACGTGTCTCGAAAAATAAAAGCTCACACATAAGAATATAAGGGTTAAGGCCAAGGTCTTGCGGGTGGTCGCAATGTGGGATCGAAAAGCTTAAGTTCTTAGGGCTAATAGACTGGGGTCATGCCAACACATGTGTGTGTGTGTGTGTGTGTGTGTGTGTGTGTATGTGTGTGAGTTGGTCTTCATGGCTAATAGAAAAGGGGTTTGAGTTGGTGTTCATATTAAAGTAAGTGTTGGACCTAGATTTTGACTACTTTTTTACAGTGTTTCTAAGGCTTTGTTCCCCTTTTTTTACTCTTTTTTCCTTTCTAGTCACCATCATTTTGTTATCAAGTGCCTCATTTTGACCAAAAGGGTGATTTGGACTCTAAGGTATGCAAATAACTTAAACATGTCATTTTCCTTTATTCTTCAGCAATTTTATGTTGAATGCTACCTAATTAACTAATCTACGACTCTCAAAGGTACAAATTGAATTTCCTATAGATCAACTATCTTTGGGTAGATCCTCGATTTCCTATAGAAGGCCAGGGACTTCCTACAGCAACACCGATTTCCTGTAGCAATGTCGATTTCCTGCAGAACGTCGATTTCCTACAACAGCTTCCTTACAACGGGTGGTTTTCCTGCAGAAGTCGTGAAGGTTAGAGATGTTCTGATCATCCTTAGGAGAAATGGGAACATGGGTTTTGTATGAAAACCCATCCACGTGGATTTTATCTTACCGGTTGTTCCAATTTTGGTTTTCCTAACTGCCCAGTTTTTGCTTCAATCATTTCGTCTGAATTAGGGAAAGCAGTTCACGATCAACAGAGTTGGTTTGATCCATGCTTCCAGTCATGGATCAAACCAACTATCTCAATATGCTATATTTCCTTATTTTTAGCAACAATTGTAATATTTACTTAGTTAGGCAAAGGCACTAGCCTACGACTTGTATAAAAACAATTTACTTGATTTATAGAAGGGGGAGACATATATCATACTTCTGTATTGTTGTGTAATCATCTTTATATTCATATTAATACAAGTAATGTTATGTTGATCTTGTTGTAGAGTTCCTTATTAATCAAGTGGTTGTGAGTGAAGGAGGGCCCCCTTTACTCACAACTCTAGTAGCTAGTGTTTGATCATTTCTTTGCTTTTTTGTATTAGAATTAGATTTGTACACAGTTCTATTCCTATTCCTTGATTTTACAGTAGTGCTTGCCTTTAATGGTTAATTGTTGAGTTTATTACATGAATGATTTTAATTTGATTAAAGGATAGATCTAGGTATGCATATTGTTCTCATATTACATTATGAAATTGAGACTGAATGATTGGGAATGGGTGTGATTTAATTGTTGTTATTTTATCTTCAATCTTTTCTCGATATGCATCAGCAATCTTAAGTGTTGTAGAGAGATGAATTATCTAATCCATAGCCTTTGATGCTAATTGCTGAGAGAGAGAAGAAGGATTTAGCACTGTGTGTGGCTTTTATACACTGAAAGTGTCAACCTGCATATATTTTTCCTTGCACCTCATAAGGTTACGATTACCCCTGGTTGATAATTTATGTTTGTCAAATTATAAGTCTATAATTTTCCTCAACATTTTGGCGTCGTTTTCAGGGAGGTGCTAAGGGATGATATTAAAAGTGTCCTGGTATGACTTCTTTTTGTCTAAGTTTTTCAGGATAGGGGGAGCTGATGATCCAAATAGAAAATGGCATCAACCCATGGTATTCATCCACCTATGTTATTCATCCACCCATGGAATTTACCAATGGTATTGTAAGTGATATCCACCCATGGTATTCATTCACCCATGGTATTGTGACATCCACCCATGGTATTCATTCACCCATGGTATTGTGACATCCACCCATGGTATTCATTCACCCATGGAATTGACCTGTGGTATTGTAACTGAAAAATACTATAAGTAACAAGTTGCATTTTGTAAAAGCACAGTTTGTCCGCCACAATGTAGCTTTTGCAGTTATTCTCCATTTTAATAAAAAAATTCTTTGTGGTATTGTTTATTGGGCATTCTCCTCTTTTTCTTCTAGAATTTTAATTTTTTAGATCTTGGGGGCACCTCCCCCAAAATCCATTTCAATCTTTTAGATCTTGGGGGCCTCAAGGTCTGGATCAATGGTATCAGAGAAGGTTATGATTCCATGGGAATGAGGGTTTGATGCATATTTCAATTTCAATTTTTGCATCAATATTCAACAAACTTCAGGCATGTGCTACGTCCTCCATGGAGCATATTCTTGGGCCAAGCAAGAAGAATTTTTATTTTTTCATTTTTTTGCAGGAATGTTTTTGGGCGGCGAGTTTGCAGATCAAATCTGAAATTTTTGGTGCAAAATTTACAAATACAAATAACGTATCTGGATTCATTGCAAACAAATACCCATATTCAAAAAAAAATGGTCGAATTGGAGTTTGGATGAGGGAGATATAGCTAATTTAAAATCAATTATTTTTTTCAAAACTTTTGTGACGGCAGAAAAGTTGCAGCATGAATATGAGATTATAGAGTGTCCAAATAAGGATTTCCAACACATTGGAAGATGCAAAATGGTCCTTTTGTTTCCAAAAGCAGGTTTGATAAATATTCTGAGTTATATTGACCGAGTTATGTCCATTTTAATTTTGGAGCAGCATTCGGAGCGGGTTCCCTTTGGAGACGTGCCCTCCCACCCCGCTTTAGCAGGCACCCGCTTCACATTCATCAGTTTCAACATAGTAGCATTCGGCTTCGGTTCTTTGGAGATGTGCCCTCCCACCCGAGGTTATGTAGGCACCTGCTACTTCATCAACAACCAACATCATAGTTATGGGTCAGCGCACAAAATTCTTGTCATCGAAGTCCATTTGCTAGGTCGCACATTGTTAGCATCAAAGTTGGTCATAAGCATTACAGGGTATCTCTATCCTCATATGTTCATTTTTCATGGTTATGGGTCATCCAAAAACCCACACTTCATCGAAGTCCATTTGCTAGGCCGCACACTGTCAGTATCACAGTTGGTCACAAGCATTACAAGGTATCTCTATCCTCGGATCTTCGTTCATCATGGTTATGGGTCATCCACAAACCCACACTTCATTGAAGTTCATTTGCTAGGCCGCACACTTTCAATATCATAGTTGGTCACAAGCATTATAGGGTATCTCTATCCTCGAGTCTTCGTTCATTATGGCTATGGGTAAACCACATAAAACCCTTCTCTTCAGTGGCTCTTCATATTCAACAAAGGCTTCGCAGGAGGGAAATTCATGCAATCGGGACCATTGCTTCTTAAGGAGGTAGGAATGATCCGAATATAAAATGGAATCAACACATGGTATTCAGCCACCCATTTTATTCATCCACCCATGGTATTGTAAGTGACATCCACCCATGGTATTCATTCACCCATGGAATTGATCTGTGGTATTGTGACATACACCCATGGTATTCATTCACCCATGGAATCGACCCATGGTATTGTAACTAAAAAAGACTATAAGTAACAAGTCGCATTTTGTAAAAGCACAGTTTGCCTGCCACAATGTAGTTTTTACATTTATTCTCTATTTTAATAAAAAAAGTCTTTGTTGTTTTGTTTATCGGGCATTCTCCTCTTTTTCTTCTGGCATTTTAATTTTTTAGATCTTGTGGGCCTCTCTCCCAAAATCCATTTCAATCTTTTAGATCTTGGGGCCTCCCCCCAAGATCTGGATCAGTCAAAGTGGTAAGACGCGGGGTAAGGCCTACGTACCTGCGGAGATCATAATTCACCAAAGCCACATCTTGAATTTTTGGTAAGTAGAAGTTCTGAATTTTTGTATAATGTATGAATAGGGGTCAATATACTAGAACCATATTTTCAAGTATTTCTAGTGGTGGTGTGAGCACCACTTCGTCCACTAATAAACTAGCAAGGAAAAATAAGTTTGTAAAGAATAAAGCAAAGGAAACAGGGGAATCTGAGCCAAGGACTGACAGTTCTGAACAAGGATCGACAACAAATCCTAAGCAAATCAATACCCCCAAACCAGGGAAGGATCCTTACGTTAGAGAATATGTTGTTGCTGCTCATCAAGAATCTCCTCTTACTAAGGGGACATCATCTTTTCTTAGTGGTCAAGCTGAAGAGGAATTCATCTTCAATCCTATTCAAGAACCAGAGTTCTAGACAGCTGACTCTAAAGGATTTGTAGCTCAATAGGGTCCCACTCCCTTCTGGTTCGATATGGCTCATCTAGAGGGTATTGTTACCACAGATGGGGACTATCATGAGAAGGAAGAGGAACTAGTTACATTTGAATTTCATATTAAAGATTTTTTTGGAGCCAGTCAGAAAAAAAAACATTCCTCCCTCTGCTTTGCCTAATTTTCATGGTACCTCTAGTGAAGATCATGATGCCTTCTTATTCTAGTTTGATGTATTGTGCAGGAGCTAGAATTATTCTTAAAATTATCAAAAGTTGAAGTTGTTTCCTGCCACATTAAAAGATGCAGCCCTTAGGTGGTTTATGGGATTGAGTGCAAACTCCATTTCAACATGGGATGACATGAAGAAGGTATTCTTGAGAAAGTATCAGGATTATTGTAAAACCGGGGACATCAGAGAAGAAATATTTGGCATGACCAAGAAGGAGGAGGAAAACCTAGAGGACTTCCCAGAAATATTTCAGTACAATCTGCAAAGATTTAAGATGAACCAGATGAACAAAGAAACCTTGAGAACAATTTTGCTAAGGGCCATAAGACCAGAATCTCTGGAGGTTTTGAACTTGATGGGAGTAGGTGATGTATCAAAATTGAGTTATGATGATGTGTACGAGTTGTGTCAACGATATTTGAGGGGAAATTATAAGGTTGGGAGAGGATCAAGAGATACTTCTTCCAGATTCATTAAATTAGTGGCAGGGGCTGGGGTAACCAGAGCTCAAATGGTTAATTTATTTGAAAATTTTAAAATTGACATTCTTAGCACTTTGTCTTCACAGTTGGATGTTTTACAAGCTAAGAAGAAACAGGAGGAAGTGGAAAAGGCCCTGTCTGTGTTTTGCTCCAAATGTAGGAAGCACATCCCTTTAGGGAGTGTCCTGCATCCAATATAGAGGTATTTCAAATCTGTGAAGTTGATCATTACACATATAAATGTCCTTCTCCTTCAGAGATTAAAGAAACATACTTAGCAGATCAAGAAGTTGTCAATGCACTTTATGCAATGGCACCTCAAAAGCCATGGCAACCACATCCTGCAGGTATGGCACAACAACATTTTCAATTTCCTTATACCCAGAATCAAATGTGGAATTTTCCAATGCCCTAGCAGCCTTGGCCTCCACAACAACCTTGGTAGGGAAACTTTCCTTACCCTGCTACACCAACTTATCCCCCTCAAAATTTCTATTCACCACAACCACAACTTCAGTTGCCTGCCCCACCAACTCAACCACGTCCCACACAACTTCCTGCCCAGCCAGTATCCAATCCCAACAATAAAGTTGTCCAACCTACTCACAATGTTGGAGCAACCACTTATCCCACTTATCCTACCTATTGCATCACACCTCAGCCTCTGCAGGAAATTTTTGTACCTTTGTTGTAGGAATTTCCTGTGCCTCTGCAGGAAATTAAACTTAGGTCAGGAAAAGTGGTGACCCAACCAGGAAAAATTGAAGAGATTATAGAGGAAGAAACCCCTGATACACCTGAAACAGAAAATATACAAGAAACAACAGAACAAAACATTCTAAATTCACAAAAACCTTCCTCATCTCAAACTGTCCAGCCTCCTTTTCCAAAGAGGTTGGAGGTGAAAGAAATAATGAAACAACCCGAGTTTGATCTAGTATCCGAATTAAGAAATGTATGCATCAAGATTCCCTTACTACAAGAAATTAGGGACATCCCAATTTACGCTAAAACAGTTAGGGAACTATGCACCAAAAATCCAAGGAGACAAAAGAAAGAACCCTCTACAATTCAAGTAGGTGGAAAACTTGCAAGCCTTATGTCTACCAGATTTGCCACTGAAAAGTATGCAGACCCTGGAATCCCTATGGTTACCACCTTCATCAATGGATATCCAATAAGAAATACTTTAATTGATTTAGGTGCAACCATTAATGTAATGACGATGGAAACATTGTCCCATATAGGATCCTTTGACTTACTTCCTACCCCTACTGTGTTAGAATTAGCGAACGGATCTAAGGTCAAGCCAAAAGGTGTATTGGAAGACATTGTCATTTCATTAGATTCTTGGGAATATCCTGCAAATTTTTATGTTCTTCAGCCTAAAAAAAGTTTGGGAGGGCACCCTTTGATCTTGGGGTGGCCTTGGTTGGCCACAATAGATGCCTTCATATGGTGTGGGTCAAGAAGCATGACCATTACCCATGGGGCTGAGACTAAACACATCAATCTATATCCCCCTGCTAAACCCCTCTTGAAATCAGAAGATACTCATTGGATTGATGAAGAACATAATTCATAAATTATCCATCCAGTTTTGATAATAGCCCAAGCTATGAGACTTAAAGAGCACACTGAGGAAAATTTAATTAATTGTTATATTTCAAATCATAATTTTTCTCAGCATTCAGAGGGACAGTCAAGTCATGAGATAGATTTCATTGTTGATCTACTAGAGCAGAACTTCCAAGAGAATAATACAATAGCTAAATTAAACTTAGCCCTTCTATATATATTTCCTACATGTTCAATGACTGAATGTGGAAGCAAGGTAATCGAGATCTTTCCCTGAAAATCTTTAAATATAAATTTTGCCTTAACTCATGAACAAGAAAATCAATTAAGTCAGACATTGAAAGACTTTTCAGATACTTTTGCTTGGGAATATACGGATATGGGGGGCATTCACCCAGACGCTTGCATTCATCATATTTATATAGAAGGATATGCCGAGCTTGTAAGGCAACCACAAAGGAGGATGAATCCTACTTTTAGATAAATTGTAAAAGATGAACTTCAGAAGCTATTAAATGTAGGATTCATTTATCCTATTTCGAACAGCTAGTGGGTATCCACATTGGTTATCATCCCTAAGAAGAATGGGAAATGGTGAGTGTGTGTAGATTATAGGGAACTAAATAAAGCTACTGATCTGAATTTGATTGCTAGTTAATTTTGTGCTAGTATCATTTCCAGATATAAAATTTTCTTTGCTTTGGTTTGCTTATCCATAAGAGTTTATCCATGAGCATGTGATTGTCAATTCATCTAACTTGGTGAAATTTAGTGTTTTGCATGAACTTAAAAGCATGAATTTAAATGGCTGAACAAAAGCATATAAAAACACAGCAAGCACAAATAACAGAGCTCAATACACAAATTTTTGTTGAAGGAGTTCACCCCTCCTGGGCTACATCTCCTTGGTCCAACTTCATAGTGTGGGCCTTTGTATTAGCTTCAATAGTGCTCAAATTGTTGTTACATGCATCCAATGCTCTTGGAACCTATTCCAATGAGTTTAAAACATTCAAATCTATTAGAAATGACTATTTGTTTACTCAATTTGGTTACCAGCTACTCTGGGAATGGCCTCCAACACCTGGTGGCCCTAGGCTTCAAAAATCTTCAAGTGACCAAAAACACCTATAGATGACCTATTTTTCCTCTGAAACCTACTCAAATGAGTTCCCAGCATTCTAGTTAGCCAAAATTGACTATTCATTTACTCAATTTGGTTTCCAGCTGCTCTGGGAATGGCCTCCAACACTTAGTGGTCCTGGGCTTCAAAAATCTTCAAGTGACCAAAAACACCTGTATATGACCTCTTTTGCCTCTGAAACCTACTCCAATGAGTTCAAAACATTCAAATCTATCATAAATGGCTATTTTTTTACTCAATTTGGTTACCAGCTACTCTGGGAACGGCCTCCAACCCCTGTTGGCCCTAGGCTTCAAAAATCTTCAAGTGACCAAAAACACATGTAGATGACCTCTTCTACCTCTGCAACCTACTCCAATGAGTTTAAAACATGAAATTAGCCAAAAATGACTATTCATTTTCTAAATTTGGCTGAGAATTGAGTAATTTATGGCTCAAATAGTTTTTCCTAGAAAACCTCCGCTAAATCTAGAGAGACTCGAGTTAAGTCTACCAAGTTTGGTGATGATTCCGAATTTAGTGGCTCCGCCTTAAATTCCGCCAACTTAATTATGGAATAATTAAATGCTAAACTGATTAGTGGCGCACTAATCCCGCTTAACAGTTGGCCCCTAGCTCCTGGTTCGGGCGCTTGGTCACATGGGGTGGGGGTTGGCCTCGTGGGGCTTGTTTTTTACCAAACTTTCAGAAGCTCTAACTTTTGAATACGTTGTTGGTTTTTGAACCGTTCGCGGCATTGGAATCCTAGATACAAACTCTATCCATTCATTCAGCTCTGAAGCAATTCTGAGCACTTTCATTGTTTTTACCTAAAATAATGATCCCTGATCATTCCTCCCCACTAGAAGCCTTTTGGACCCAAAAAGCTCTCTTGATCACGGATTATGTTGATGAGGGGATTGTTCCCTCATCCTTCTAGTCTTCATCCATTGAAAATTTCCTAATTTCATCATTTGGAGTTTTTCATAAAAAATCAAAATTTTCCTTGATTCCGACGACCATCTATTGTTGTCTTTGACACCGTCATGCTGCAATATTTCTGAATTTGCAGAACAACAATCTAATTTTGCAGAAAAACTCTTGTTCCTACCTTGGTCAACAATCAAAGGAAACTTGGAATCTTTCTCACCTTGCATTTTGTCTCTATGGCGATTTTTAGCTTCTTTTGCCTTGTACTTGAGTTGACTTTTGCCCAAGTTTCTTCGCCATTGTAATGTGCCTTTTGTAAACCAGCAATGAATGTTTGTGAAACCCATGCCTTCTTTGCCAAGCTGATTTGTCCTCTTCTCTTTGACCTTTGCAACTTCTTGCACCGACACCTTGTTTTCAACACCACTCAACACCAATGTTGGTTGTTGCAAATGTTTTTCACCTTCTTTCAAAGGCAACCTGTTATCATTCTGAAACAACTAATTACAAATATAAGTGTTACACAGTAATTTGTCACCATCCCTGTTACTCCTCTTGTCGTACCTTGGAGGACCCATCCCGGGAGTTATAAGAAGTGACAAAGTCTAAAAACACTTGCATTATGTTCCCCTGAGTATGTACTCCATGTTCCCTGAAGACACCTTCTGCAGATTATCCCTGAAAAGTGCTCTTTTTCCATTGGCGCAAGTCCACAGTATCCTACCCGCGCCAATGATGGGGATCCTCAAAACAGGGCGCGACCATTGGCGCTCTGTCTTAGAGCAACAGTCGCGCCAACCAAATTTAGTCGTGCTTTTTTCCTTAACGCACGTCCGACTGTTGTTTCCTTCATTACATGGAGCTTTTCTGAAGATAAAAAATCAGTCTTTTGTCGAGCTTTATCCTATATCCATCTTTAGTGGCTTTCGAGGATAATGCTAATCCACAAAAGGTGTCCCGGTTCATCGTATCCTCCTCCCTTCTTCATCTATATAAGCTTGTCATTATGCATTGGACAAGCTAGTGCTAGTGCTAGTGCCAGTGATTTAGTGATAGTAGTGATAATCATTGGTCATGGAGTGTTAGATGTTGAGTTCTTGAGTTCTTGGAGGAATGCTAGTGAGTGCTAGAGAGGTTATGCTGCCGGAGAGGAGATGCATTGCAAGACACATATAGTTACTCGGCCAGCCAGGAGAAGGGTCAACGTCAGAACAATGGTTGTAACTTTTCCTGTTTATTAATTGATGAGCGACTGCTATTATAGTTCCAATCTCATTGTCTATTATGGTGATGTGTTGATTTATTTCCTTTCTGACTGAAATATAGTTGTGCCTTGGTAGTTTTTATGTTGGTATCTGTCTCTCCCTTTGCATGTGCAGGTGTTTGTTTGTGATCTGTTGGAGCGAGGGAGCGGGGATATCAACTCTGCTTCAATCATACCGTTGGACTCCAGGTTGGTCTTCTTGATTCACCTTTGATGCATAACTAGGAACTTGCGTAGCAGCGTGGTTTGATTATGGCTAGTTCTGTTATAGGCTAGTGGGATCGCCTCTGTCCGCAGAGGGGATTTACCTGACCAACAAATTGGCGACTCCGCTGGGGATGAGCTATTTGATTTTTGTCTTGCATGTTAATTTTCTTCTGCTTGCTTGAGTGAATGAGCTTCCTGAGTCAGTTTTGAGTTTATTCTTTACTGTTTGACCCATCTGAGCACTGTCAACCCGACCTGAGGTCGTATCATTTATTTTTCTAGTTGGCAAGCTTAATTGGCGCGGTTATTTCCCTGACAGTCGCGCCAATTGGAGCATGTTGCTCAAAGGCAACTCGCGCCAATCCTGTGGTAGTGCAAGTTGCAGGCTGACAGTCACGCCAGCTCTGTAAATTTTTCCTCTGTGTGTGTGGAAAGCTCTTTCAGTCTCTTTTTATATCTCTTACAGCCTCTGGAACTGTGTTGAACCTCTGCTTGACTGGTCTTAGCCTTTATCCCTCAGCTGTTTGCTCATTTCTATTGATTTTCGACTCAGCCCTAGAACATCTAGTGACTTTGCATGTCTAGCCTTCTGTGGGAAGTTTCGGTCTCTTGATTATCCAGTCAGCTTGTTGGTTGTGTTCTGCACTTATCCAGTGATTTGTTAAAACTTGATCTTCTATACTCTGAGTGCTTCACTTCTAGCCTCTTTGGATTTCACTCGATTTCATTCGAACTTAGATTACATGGTTCAGTGAAAGTCTTTTGTGTTGTGCCTTGCTTGCATGGTTCATTTTAGTGTTTCAGAAGTGGTTCTATTTCATTGAGTGAACTTGGATTGTGCATATCTCTTAAAATTTGTTTACATGCATCATGCCATCTTAAAGGAGAGAAAAACAAAAAAAAATCTTTTGCATCATAAGTAGTTAGCATTTATTGTTATTTGTTGCTATTAAAAAGAAAAAGAAAAAATTTCATTTCTTGTTATTAGCTGCATTAGGGTCTTTGTTGTTTGTTGGGTGATCACTTCGTTTGTGTAAAAATCTCAACCCTCCTGTAGATAGAATTCATCGAATCAAATGATTTAATTTTGGCATATAGTTTGCATTTAAGAAGTTTTTGAGATATCACATACGGTAGGACCAGAAACTGAAACATAATCGAAGATAAACTTTAAAATGAACTCAATGAACATAACGACGCATTGGAACATAACGCAAATACTCTAGAGGTCTAGGTTAGAGACGTGTTCCGGCGTCTTTAAAACTGGTAGTTTATCGTCGAGTGGTTGGGTGATTCCTCCACGGTGAAACGATAGGTGCCAATACGGACTGTGCTCCCACGTACCGTCGAGTATATATTGGGAGACCCCTATAGGAATAAAGCCTTTATCCATAGGAAGCCGTGTCAACCGCCCTACGGTTCGCAATGCAGTGAACACAACATTCACGAAGATTGACCACCCGTACCCTAAAAAGTATTCTGTGGTTTTGCGAAAAGTTTGGCACACCTTCTACCTAGAATTCCAGAGCAGTCACTTTTGATCCTTTTCAGACTCCCTAAACGAAAAGGTGCCTGTGAGCGTCTTGTCACTTCGTGCTCATTAAATATTCGAAGGAGACTAGAGTCATCTTTTATCCTTTTCTCGACTCTTAAAAAATGAAAAGGTTAAGTTCAGTGTCTTAAAATTTATTGGCCACGATAACATCTACCCAATTAGATTTTGTTTGCGTTAGCTTGACTAGGATTATTTCTCGTTCAATGGCAGCCTTCCCGGCGCCCATCGGCCAAGGTGTTCCTCCTGATGGGAACCCTCGTCCATTTCCTTCTGTTGGAAATGTCGGTGTTCAGTATATCGCAACATTGTCTTTGCCTGGGTTGACCATTGGTTTACCCGTGTGGTTGTTTTCAAACTCGATGGTCTCAAGTGTGGTGACTCCTGTTCCGCCACCACCTCCTCCACCCGAACAACACCATGTTGATTCTAAGGTGGACCCCTTTCCTTCTTCGCCCATTGTTGCGTCCTCATCTTCTATTTCGCCTGGTGAAACCGTGGATTTCACTAACCAGGTGGCTAAGAAAAAGAAGAAGAAGACCAACAAGAAGAAGTCTCCTAAGGGAAAGGTCGCATCTACCACGAAAATATCTGAAGTGGAACCACCTTCTGCCACTCCGCGGAAGGTTAAGTCTCCTTGTCGATTATGCAAGGGGGACCACTTTCTTTCAGATTGTCCTGGTATTCCCAGGATCCTCGATATATGGTCCCGTGACCCGACTCGCTCCTTGTCGTCGCCAATCGACGATACCTTGTCAGTTGGTAAGAGAAAAGGGAAGGTTCGTTTCCCTTGTCGACTTTGTGAAGGTAATCATCTCCTTCGCCTTTGTCCACTTATGGATGAAGCCTCCCGTCTTTTGGCAAGTCTGTCAGCTCCCTTACCCAAACTACCCGCTGGATATCAGCGTCTTTTTGCAGCTGCAGATCATCTCTCCACTAACCAAGTGATCAAACATGATTCCTCTTTGGTCCAGACCTCTCTTCCTGAACCTACCTGTGCTCCGCCTGTTCCAGACCAGTACCTGATCGGAACAAGTGTTGATTTACATTCATCATCTACACACCACTCTACCATCAAAGATGAACCATCTGAGTCCAAACCAAACGAAAGTCCACAGTTCCAGATTACAGTTGACCCGGTCTTTCAAAAGGTCCAGATTACAAGTGACCCGGTTTTGCCTACAGAGGTTCCATCTTTAGATGATCTTACACCTGAATCCAAACCAGACCAAAGTCAAGAGGTCCAGATTACAAGTGACCCGGTTTTGCTTTCAGAAATTCCAGCCTTAAACGATCTTACATCTGAATCCAAACCAGACAAAAGTCAAACGGTCCAGATTACAAGTGACCAGGTTTTGCCTTCAGAAGTTACCTCCTCAGATGATGTTATCACTGCAAAGAATGAAGATCCCACTGCCCAAATTCTATTTATTAACGTAGATGATCAAGTGAGCATCCCTCTTATTCCTTCGCACCAGGAAGAAAGTCCATCAGAATCATATCCGACTGTCTATCCGGTCCCACCTCCAAGCAACCTAGTTGTTTCCTTCAATTGGGATCAACTAGTTAATCCTCGGTTACCAGCCTCCATACCATTTCGAATTATAGTCCAAGTCTACCGCATGGTTATGGCCGGTACAATTATTGATGAGGGATCTCCTGTGAGTATCCTTTCTTCAACAGCTTGGGAAGCACTTGGTTCCCCACTGCTTCTGCCTGAGATGAGAAACCTTATAGGTTTCCATCGAGAAACTACTCGACCTTTAGGAATTCTTCCCAATGTACCTATTACATTAGAAGGGAAGACTATTCAAATGGGTGTCATGGTAGTCCAAGGTCCGTTAGATTACAATTTACTCCTTGGACGAGACTATATCTACCGCATACGTGCTATTGTGTCTTCACTCTTCAGAGTGATGTGTTTTCCGCATGAAGGAAGGACGATTAAAGTCGTAGACCAACTTTCCTTCCCCGGTTCACACTTCACATATAGTCATCTACCATTCCTAAATGGTCTTATTTCCACAGGAAATACCCCAGCACCCACCCCGTCATTCTGATGACGGCAGCTCACCCGAGTGCGTAACTGAAGCCCGGGGGGCATGCATCGTCCTTCAAAATCGAGTCTTTCCAAGTAAACCTTCATTCCATCCACTCCGTGAATGCCATGAAGCTTGGGGGCATGTACCTCGATTTGTATGATCATGCTGGGGGCATGCAACAAAGAAAATTTTTACAAGCAAAGTTCTCCATGGTTCAAGCTTGTGTAAAAATGAACCCATTTACATCCCGTGATTGCCTTTTATTCGCTAAATTCTGCTAGATGAGCCTTGGTTGTTTTATTCCATCGCCACCATCTTTTTGGCCGATCATATGCTTTCACTTGGTTGTTTTTCCTTTCCTGAGGAACCGCAGCGATGAGTGGTTTTATTAGCCAGCCTCTTAACCTTTACATGTTTCGAGTAAGTTCCACCATTACCGGAACCAGTTGCTATCCTTTATACCACTCGTTCCTTCAGGACGAGTCGCCTTTACGCTCTTTTCTGACTCGTAAAATATGAAAAGATTGCCGAGTATTTTGCCTTTTTGACTCGTTAAAGAAAATAAAAATGAAGGTCCGCTTTCAGCTCTTTTCTGACCATTTAAAGAGGAAAAGATTGCCGAGTCGCTCCTCTTGACTCATTAAATGGTAATAAGGGGCGGTTGTTTTAAGTTCTTTTTGTCGACCGTTAAAACATAAAAAGATTACCGGGTTTTTGTCGTTTCAAACTCGTTAGCGGTTACGAAACAACGTGGTTTTGACCGCTTTTTTACTTTTTCAGGTCGAAGTCACTAATCATGAAAAGTACTCCTCGATCGTAATGATCGGGCGGTTCTTTCGGGTATTATTTTATACTTTTTCGGGCTCGAGGGACACAACTTTACGAAAAAGGACATCCCTGGAGTTTCCTTTTCTGCTGTCTTTTCAAACTCTCTAAACATGAAAAGACGCCGAGTTCTTCCTTTGTCAGACTCATTAAAACTTAATGACATCAGATTTTGTCACAACACAAGCATATGCTATCCCCATCAAGCTTGTTAAAAATAACTGGGGTACTCGCCAGAAATGGCGGGGGGAAAAGAAAATTTTTGGAACCATAATTACTACCGTAACGGCAGTGTGTCGCTCTTGAACATGGCACTTTTGTTTTCGTGTCCGGGGTGGGGATATTTCATCTCATATCTTTCACTTGCTTCCATGGACTTGGGTACCCTATTTGACCTCTCATCCACTCATTGCCTCGTCATCATGACCTTTGATACATTGATGTCAAATACTGCCAATTCCGTTAATGTGCCGCCGATATGTTCAAGAGAAGTTGACCTCTGCAAAGCAACCTCCCTCTGATAGTTCGCACAATCTTGATTCACAACATTATCTCTCTGTCTCGTGTCGATGATGTGGGAAACATTATGGCCCACCTTCGTTCAAGGTCACTTCCTGTCGACTTCAACTCATTATCCAGAAAGTTGATCTAGAGACTCCTTTCCGGTGCCTTGGAGCCTGCATGCCTCAATGGCAGGTTCTTCGTGTTCGACGTGAGGTTTTCATCATTAGCCTCCGATCGAATGATTCTATGGGTGTTCGACTTCAGATCATTGATTCACACGCCGTAGATTGTACCTGTAGTACCTTGAGGGCCATTGTCATTATTGGTGGTACCTCTCGCGTCTGTTAACAGTTTCCACTATTGACTGGTAATCAGACGATGTTCATGCATGTTCGAATTCAGCTCATATATTCACATGCTTGAACTTGTACTCTTGTTCGGGTCGAGATGGAGTGCAAGACCCTGGATTTTGTCTGTTGTAATCCAGGCGTGATTCTTGATACTTGACTCATTCACTGGATGGCTGCGACCATACCTGAGTCAATTCATTGATCCTAACCAGATGGCTGCGTCCATACTATGGATCCAGATTATTTATGTACTCTCTTATGGATGGCTGCGACCATACCACGTACATCATGTAATTGAACTATCAGTCATGTCTCTTAATACAGCTCCTCGACGGCAGTAACTATATGTGCTCTTATGTGTTCTTATGTGTGTTCTTGTAAAGCATTTCACCCCTCTCCACCTCTCGGACTTCATGCTTTAGGGGGCATCTGTTACACAGTAATTTGTCACCATCCCTGTTACTCCTCTTGTCGTACCTTGGAGGACCCATCCCGGGAGTTATAAGAAGTGACAAAGTCTAAAAACACTTGCATTATGTTCCCCTGAGTATGTACTCCATGTTCCTTGAAGACACCTTCTGCAGATTATCCCTGAAAAGTGCTCTTTTTCCATTGGCGCAAGTCCACAGTATCCTACCCGCGCCAATGATGGGGATCCTCAAAACAGGGCGCGACCATTGGCGCTCTGTCTTAGAGCAACAGTCGCGCCAATCAAATTTAGTCGTGATTTTTGCCTTAATGCACGTCCGACTGTTGTTTCCTTCATTACATGGAGCTTTTCTGAAGATAAAAAATCAGTCTTTTGTCGAGCTTTATCCTATATCCATCTTTAGTGGCTTTAGAGGATAATGCTAATCCACAAAAGGTGTCCCGGTTCATCGTATCCTCCTCCCTTCTTCATCTATATAAGCTTGTCATTATGCATTGGACAAGCTAGTGCTAGTGCTAGTGCTAGTGCTAGTGCCAGTGATTTAGTGATAGTAGTGATAATCATTGGTCATGGAGTGTTAGATGTTGAGTTCTTGAGTTCTTGGAGGAATGCTAGTGAGTGCTAGAGAGGTTATGCTGCCGGAGAGGAGATGCATTGCAAGAAACATATAGTTACTCGGCCAGCCAGGAGAAGGGTCAACGTCAGAACAATGGTTGTAACTTTTCATGTTTATTAATTGATGAGCGACTGCTATTATAGTTCCAATCTCATTGTCTATTATGGTGATGTGTTGATTTATTTCCTTTCTGACTGAAATATAGTTGTGCCTTGGTAGTTTTTATGTTGGTATCTGTCTCTCCCTTTGCATGTGCAGGTGTTCGTTTGTGATCTGTTGGAGCGAGGGAGCGGGGATATCAACTCTGCTTCAATCATAGCGTTGGACTCCAGGTTGGTCTTCTTGATTCACCTTTGATGCATAACTAGGAACTTGCGTAGCAGCGTGGTTTGATTGTGGCTAGTTCTGTTATAGGCTAGTGGGATCGCCTCTGTCCGTAGAGGGGATTTACCTGACCAACAATAAGCATCTTTATGAAAATTATGATTCTAAACATCTCTTTGTTTGATCATCAACAATGTCAAGTTCTGACTTGCATTCACTAGCCTCTTCATTTGCCCTGCATTAACTAAGGAAATGTTCAGTTTCTTGCGATGAGCTCTCACAATATACTTCACCCCATCTTTAAGCAAATGATATTTGTGCTCATAACGATGAAACACCACTTTCCTATCATACAAATATGGGCTTCCCAAGATAATTCCAGAAATTTCAAGTGGAACCACATCTAACTCGACTTCATCAACAAAGTTTGCGGTAATAGCAAATCTAAAAATGCATTTCCTTGAAACCTGTAAATTGGCATCCATAACTATCCAACCCAAAGGGTATGGTTTATGATGTGGCATGGTTTCAAGTTTAATCTCTTTAACTAAGTCTTCTAAAATTAGGTTTGCTTGTGATCCACTATCAAAGAGTGAATCAATCTTGGTATGATTTGAGATTACTCTAACAATGAACAACTCTCCCCTTTTGTCTTCATTTGGAGTGTTGTTGTGACTATTTGAGGAACTAGTACTTTCAACATGTTGACCTTTCAAACCCATAGCTATATTTTTTGTCTCATCTCATGAATCTGACCATAAGTCTTTTTCAGCTATAACAATGGTTTTTCCCTTCTCTTTGGCTTTTAATCTATTTAGTTTTAATTCTAGATGAAGTTGCCAACAATGGTCTTCATCATGGCCAGTCTTTGAACATTTTTTGCATGTGAGTTTTTCCTTCTCTTTTTTGATACTTGCATTCTTCTTTCCCTTCCATTTTCTTCCCTTCTCTTTGCCCTTACCCTCACTTTCACCTTTCTCCTCTATGTTTTGTTTTCCCCTTGCCTCAAGATGCGTGGCTTGCACACATACTTCACCTAAATTGCTTGGGTTAAACATAAGGATAGTATGTTGCAAATAGGAATGTAAACCTCCAATATATTTCAAGAGTGTGTCTTGTGAATTCAAGTTTACTCCAGGCAATAAAGCCCTCTTCCTAAACTCTTGTGTATAATATTGGATTGTTTGGCCTTTAAGCTGCCTAAAGTTTTGCCAACTCATGATGGATTTTTGCATATAGGCTAATGGATAAAATTGTCTTTTAATTGCAGAAACAAATTCAACCCAAGAAATGGATATCTGACCATGGATTCACATTTCCTCTTGAGTCCTTGTTTCCCACCAAACTAGTGCAACGCCTTCTAGCCTTAGTGAAGCCAACTGGACCTTTATGTTATCTTCTTGAAGGTTTTGAATTCTACAGTATACCTCCAACTGTCGAATCCAATTGTCCAATTTTTCTGCATTCACTTCTCCATTGTACATGGGAAGTTCGAATATTATGTCCAATTTCAGTGATAGAGTTTTTCCTTTTAGGGTTTTGGAATGAGTATGGGCAGTGGTGGTAGTGGAAGATGATGTTGTGTGAGATGGTGAAGATGATCAGGAAGATGATGAGGTTGGTGGAGATGGAGGTGGATTTCCACCATTCCCTTTGGAATCCTTCTTCTCATCTTTTTTTTCCTCTGAGCTTCCTTCTCCATGTGGAGGTTTAGAAATCTCTCCAACCATTCTGGTGTTCCTCTCTTCATAGAGTACTTTCACCATCTTAGTCAAAGTGTAGAAAGTTTTCTTGAATTCTTCCTCTTCTGAAGAGGGACCTTCATGCTCTCTTTCTCCAGACATAATAGCTACGGATTCATGCACAGAAATTTGTATTTATTGTACCTTTTCAATCACTTCAACATCTTGTGCAATTTGTGCCTCTTCTATATCAACTGATGGAGATGGAACTTGAGGTGATTCAGGTGCTGCCTTGAGTGGTCCTTTGGGTGAGGACGGTGCTTTCTCAACCTTCTTCCTTCTTGTCCTAATCTCAGGAATAGCTATCAATAGCTTCCCTTCTCCTCTCTGCAACTTCAACCTTGTAATCATAACAACAATTGCAACTATTAAACCCTTCAAGAAAATTAAGCAAGCAACCTTGTGCTCTCATACCAACTTGATCTGAATTTGATTACTAGTTAATGTTGTGCTGGTATCATTTCCAGATACAAAATTTTCTTTGCTTTGGTTTACTTATCCATAAAGAGTGTATCCATGAGCATGTGATTGTCAATTCATCTAACTTGGTGAAATTTAGTGTTTTGCGTGAACTTAAAAGCATGAATTTAAATGGATCAACAACAACATATAAAAACACATCAAGCACAAATAAGAGAACTCAATACACAATTTTTTGTTGAAGGAGTTCACCCCTCCTGGGCTACATCTCGTTGGTCCAGCTTCATATTGTGGGCCTTTGTATTAGCTTCAATAGTGCTTAAATTGCTGTTACATGCATCCAATGCTCTTGGAACTTGTTCCAATGAGTTTAAAACATTCAAATCTATCATAAATGACTATTTGTTGACTCAATTTGGTTACTAGCTGCCCTGGGAATGGCCTCCAACACCTGGTGGCCATAGGCTTCAAAAATCTTCAAGTGACCAAAAACACATGTAGATGACCTCTTCTGCCTTTGCAACCTGCTCCAATGAGTTCCCAGCATTCCACTTAGCCAAAAATGACTATTCATTTACTCAATTTGGTTACCATCTGCTCTAGGAATGGACTCCAACACCTGTAGATGACCTCTTCTGCCTTTGAAACGTGCTCCAATGAGTTCAAAACATGCCAATTAGCCAAAAATGACTATTCATTTTCAAAATTTGGCTGAGAATGGAGTAATTTATGGCTCAAACAGTTTTTCTTAGAAAACCTCCGCTAAATCTGGAGAGACTCCAGTTAAGTCCACCAAGTTTGGTGGTGGTTCCGGATTTAGTGGCTCCGCCATAAAATCCGCCAACTTACTTACGGAATAATTAAATGCTAAACTGATTAGTGGCGCACTAATCCCGCTTAACAGTTGGCTCCTAGCTCCTGGTTTGGGCGCTTGGTCACATGGGGTGGGGGCTGGCCCCGCGGGGCTTGTTTTTTACCAAACTTTCAAACCCATAGCTATAATTTTTCTCTCATCTCCTGAACCTGACCATAAGTCTTTTTTAGCTATAGCAACAGTTTTTCCCTTCCCTTTGGCTTTCAATCTATCTGGTTTTAATTCTGGATGAAGTTGCCAACAATGGTCTTCATCATGGCCAGTATTTGAACAATTTTTGCATGTGAGTTTTTCCTTCTCTTTTTTGATACTTGCATTCTTCTTTCCCTTCCATTTTCTTCCTTTCTCTTTGCCCTTACCCTCACTTTCACCTTTCTCCTCTATGTTTAATTTTCCCCTTGCCTCAAGATGTGTGGCTTGCACACATACTTCATCTAAATTGCTTGGGTTAAACATAAGGATAATATGCTGCAAATAGGAATGTAAACCTCCAATATATTTCAAGAGTGTGTCATGTGAATTCAATTTTACTCCCAACAATAAAGCCCTCTTCCTAAACTCATGTGTATAATATTGGATTGTTTGGCCTTTAAGCTGCCTAAAGTTTTGCCAACTCATGATGGCTTTTTTCATATAGGCTAATGGATAAAATTGTCTTTTAATTGCAGAAACAAATTCAACCCAAGAAATGGATATCTTACCATGGATTCACATTTCCTCTTGAGTCCTTGCTTCCCACCAAACTAGTGCAGCTGATGAGCCCCAAAAATGGATAATTATTTGGGCTCATTCAACCTCCTAATTCGACTTAATCCACCATTCTCATTAGTTTATTGCATGTTTTTGATTATATTTATGCTAATAGATTGAATTGGGTTAGTCATTATGCCAACAAGTCTAATGTGTGCTTTGTGTAGCCTTTTTGGTCAATTTGGAGACAAAATCAATGGTTGAAATGAGCACTTGGCAGCCAAATTCGTGGAGAGTATTTTTAGGAAGGTGTTCCCCTCATTTATGGGCCCTTACCTCGAATTATCCACCATCAGCTCGGAGTTCAAGGGCCACCAAATCAATCAGCACAAGGGCAGCCAAGCAAGTCAAGTAGGACTGCTGTTAACTACAAGTCTTGGGCAGCCGAGTCCCTAAAGTTTAGGAGGACTGTTGGGGTCCTCAATTTGTATAAATAAGAAGGCTTAGGGCCTCATTTGGATTAGCTAGTGGTTAGTCATTTTGTAGCTAGTGGTTAGTCATTTTGTAGCCAATGGTTAGTCATTTTGTAGGTAGAAGTTAGCTAGTTTGTATTTCGATTTTTAGGCAATAGATTAGCTTTGCTTTCAGCTCATTTTCAAGTTCTCCTTGTGGGCAGTTTTGATGTAACTCTTCTTTTCTTGCTCAATAAAGATGAATCCAGCTTTGCACCAGCTCTAAATCTCTCTTAGGAGGCTATAGCTCTTGGGGTTGGGCCCATATCAAGCGCCCAATACCTCCTTTGATTATCCTTATGTGTTTTTGTTGCATTCTTAGAATAAAATCTGCTATTTAGATCTAAATCTTGTTTTGTTATTTAGTTTGTTTTTTTGATGAGTAAAATAGATTTTCATGCTCAGATTTAGTTGATAAGTTGTTAACAGAAAAAGCTTCAAGAAAAGGGCCAACAAACATCTGTGGTTTCACCTCTCCCTCAGTGGGATCAGGAGCTGTGACTAGGATGACTTTGCTGCCCACAAAAACACTGACTTTGCTTTGCCATGCAATCATTATTGTTTGGTTTTCATTTGCAGAGGTTGGTTACATGTTCAGATCTTTGAATGCTTCATTTCATAGTTAATATACATGGTTTCCTTGCAAATAAATATGCTCTCCATTCTCGTTACTGTTAGCTAGATCATATTAGGGTAGCATAACTAGATCTTTGTTTTCTTGCATGTATTTGTTGGTTCAGTTGGAAACACAAATTGCAGAGCACCTGTACCACTTCCCTATCTGCCCAAACTCCCTCAAACCCATCTTCTCCATCTCCTAACTTGGTTTCTTGCCTCACTTTGCCACATTGCCCTCATAACCCTACCTTTTGTGCAGCATTATTCCAGCCTTCTTGGAACAAGTCCAGCCATCTACACCTTCTCCTCAACTCCATCCTCCAAGTCTTGAACTCCCCTACACCCCTATTTCACCTCCATACTCATTCCTCCACCTTTTTCCCTCCATCCATGCTCCAAAATTCCATTACTAAACATCCTGTAGAAAAATTATAGAACATCCTGTAGAAAAATTATAGAACATCCTGTAGAAATCCCAGAACATCTTGTAGAACCCCTGCAGACTTCCTGTAGAAGCTCATAAATGCGGTTTCTTGGCAGCCAAACTTTGTGAAACTCTCTGGAAGGGTGTTAGGGACCCCTTAGACCCTCTTTGAACCTTCCCAACATTTCCCAAGCATTTCTCCTCCTTGATCCACCTCTACACAGTAAAAACCGATTAGAAGCACATGCATGATAATTCCAACAACTTGAACAAAAATACAAAAAGATGTTTTATTCAGCTAGAGGCAATGTAGACACATGTATTTTACCTTCACAGAAGTAATGGCATCTCTTTTCGTAGTTTGCATTCTCTCCTTTGCGTCAGTAGGACTAGCTGGTAGAATTAGGGTTTGCTAGGGTTTGCGTTTCGTTTGGCTTTTATTTTCTTTCCGCAAGTAGATTAGCTTACTTTGTGTTAGCTTTCATCCATCAGTTAAAAAGCTTCTTCTAAGAGCTCATAGAAGTTGGCTTAAGCCCCTAGCGGACTTGTGCCAGCTGACCAAGTGACAGATGCGGAAAGAGCTAGTACTTGTGCATACAGCACCGTCGCTTCCAAGTTTGTTACGAACTACCGGGTTGATAAAATTAAAGAAGGGAGTTCTAGGAGTTGTAGCATTATTGCTGCAATACTGGGGCTCACCGTCTTTTTGGCACCGTTGCCGGGGAAGCGTCAGAGTATTGGTGATTGCTGCTATTCTTCTATTTTCTACTACAACCTTCTGCTAAGTAGTTTATTTCATTTCCATTCTGCAATTTCATTTCCGCAAAAGTAGCGTAGACATTTCCTGCTTTCATAGATTAGCATTTCAATTCCGCAATTTCATTTCTGCAAGCGTAGATTAGCATTTCAATTCCGCAAGTGTAGCCTAACATTTCATTCCTGCAATTTCATTTGAGCAAAATAGATTAGTCATTTCCTGATTTCATTTCAATTCCGCATTTTCATTTCAGTAAGATAGTTAGTTGCAGTTCAATCTATTTTAGTTTTTGCAGGTACAAGCAGAAAAAATAAAAAACAACCAAAAAGATTTCCTTTCATGCCTTGTAGGAGTAGAGATAATTTAGAAAAATATTTGCACAACACCCCCCACTGCTTCACACAGCCAACCTTCTCTCTTCTTCGATGGTTGTGATTAAGAAGAAGCCCTAGGTGGACATCAAGGCATCTTTAAAGAACCTCTAGGGGAGAAGAAGAAGAAAACATTCCTCTGGAGCGAATGGCTACAAGCAGAAATGTTGGGAGTAGTACCTTATCCAAAAATGAATTTGCAAATCAGATCGACGATTTCAAGAGTGATATGAGGGAGTTTCTTACCATCCAACTGGATACCTTGCGAATCCAAAAGAAGCAAGAAGAAGCCAAGAGGGCTTTGGCCTTTTTTTGTCCTAGGTGCACTAGAAAGCATCCTAGGAACGAATGTCCATTGTACTCCATAGAAGTGTGTTTTGTCTGTGAAGAATACCATCCTACAAATCAGTGCCCTTCCTTACCTAGAATCAAAGCTTCATATCAGAGAGCCAAAGGAGCCACGGAATCACTCTATTATATGAACCAAAGGAGGCCGCATGGACCTAGATCTTACCAGCAGGAACTGCAAGGGACACCCGAGACCTATTATGACCCCTATCAAGCCACTTTCATGCCTTCTTGGGGTCCCCCTACTCATCCTTCCTGGTTCACACCTCCTCCTTGTTCCTTCACAGATCCATATTATGCCCAACCAGCTGCTCATTCATTTCACTCTTATGCTCAGCCACAACCTCAGTGGAATGCACCTCATCAGGGGTGGAGGCCCCAATACAACACTCCTCCCGCTTCTTTTCCTCCACCACCTGCTCATCCACAACCATCGCCTCCTGCTCCACCAAGGCAACCCCAAATGCCTACCCAACCACAACCCCATCCGCATCCATCTCAAATACACACCTCCACTCAACTACCCATACCACCATTTCCAAAACCATACCATGGAGCAGCTCAACCCAATTGCAAAGTTGAGGCACAACATGTCCAAACAACTGCTCTTGAGCTCAATGATCTTCACCATAGCTCAGGAAGAGTATTGCAAAAAAGAGACTATATTGAAAGCATTGAAGGACCACATCAGGCAAAAGAAGATTCAGAAGAGGAAATCAAAGAACCATGGGCTTTACTTGATGAAGAGAAGGCATCAAAATTAGAGATCGAGAGAGTTCCCTCATGGTTACCATCAAATCCTCCATGTACTCAAGAGAAATATCAGCAAAAAGAGGAAGATGAGGAAGTCATGTTAGAAGGTGACATGAAGCATGATCCAGATCAGCAAAAGAACCAAGGATATCAGAGCTATATTGAGATATGGTTTCAGACGGTCACTAAGTTGTAGCGGTACTCTCTTCCTCAGCTATATTTGATCCCTTCAAAGTCAGATCATTTGGTCTCTGAAATCTGGATAGTTGTCCAAGCATGCATTTCAAGCCTCCACATCATCTTGTCTCTCATCTCGATGTGCACATGGATCCATTGGAAGTATTCTTACACTTGAAAATGATTTTGTTTTTCAAGTAGGGTAGGGTAGAGAAAAGAAAAAAAAAAAGAGAAAAAAATGAAAATAAGAAGAGAATAAAAATCTAAGGTGAAAACCTCCTTGGAGGCGCCTTAGATTGGCTCATTGATTGAAAACCTTCATGAGGCGGTCAATGGGTTGGAAAGAAGAGAAAATAAAAAGGGAATAAGATCCCTGGGTGAAAACCTTCCTTGGAGGCGCCCAGGGTAGGCAATTAGGGTGAAAACCTCCATGAGGCGCCTTAGTTGTTTTTCAAAAAAAGAGAAAAATAAAAATAAAAATAAAACTAATTTCCATTGGATAATTTCAGGTTGCAAGAAGGACATTGCAGGTCAGGAGGATCACTCAAAACAAGGTCAAAGGAATTTTTGTGCCTTCTACAGGAAGTTCTGTATTTCTACAGGAAACATCCTGTAGAACCTTTGGACGAACCAAATTCAATTTTAAAAGGGAATCTGATGGTGGGAATCTGTTGTTTAAGCCTGTAAGCACCTCTGTGTCCATCCCTCGCTTGTCTCCATCATTTTTTCCACCTCATTTTGCTTCTTTTATGAAAATTGTGTTTTCTACAGGAACTTCCTGTAGAAATTACAAGAAGCTAAAAATGGATTGCAAAAAGGTGGTTTGGCGAACACGATAGCTTCCGCAAGGGTTCAGAAGTCCTCCTGCACTTTTCAAACTCCTCCTCCATCATCTCCATGCGTGCATCACAGCCCAAGTTCATTTTTCATACCATGCAACAAAACTGCAAAATGCCTTGAAGCAAAAATACCTAGAACAGAATTTGTTTCTTCCATAACTTGAAAACCATGCATCCATTTGAAAAACCATTTTACGGGGAATTGTACAGGGGTGATGGAAACATGCCTGAGTAGTTTCAGCCAATTCCGGTGCATGGTTTCCAAGAAATCAGCCTCCATCACCATCAGCCATTTTTGCCTACCCAAGCAGTTTCAACCAATTCCGATGCACGGTTTTCGAGAAATTGATCTTTGAAGTCTTCAACCATTTTCAATTTCTCTCGAAATCTGTGCGTCCATTGATCACGATTTTTCTATGGGAGGTGCATCATGATGATAGGAACATGCTCAGAAATTTTTAGATCAATCCGGTTTACCGTTTGGGAGCAATGGTGAAAACAAGTTCTGGTCCTGTGAAAATTCAACAGCAGCAGCTTGAAGGTGCAGATCTGAACGTGGAAATGAACTCCTGCAGCTGGGATCCGGCCAGAGGACACCTGCACAAGGAAAAAACAACCATGAATCATCAACCAAGCCACCATGCAACCACATAAACAAATGCATGCAGCAAATGAAAGATCTCAGCACTTCACAGCAACCACGCACGACTTGCAGGTACGTGACTAAACTCGTTCCTCTGTTTGCATGAATGTAATTCGTAAACAGCATGAGCAATGAGATGGTTGGGATTAAAAAATCGGTGGCCAGCTAACTGGCCACCCTCGTCCAGTTCAAACAGTGCTCGGTGGGTGCAATCGACACGTGTGCTCAGCCATCTCAGGAAGAAAACTGAGAACAGGTAGTGGTGGTTGTTTAAAATCCAACGTAATTGATGGGAGTAATTACAGGCAGAGAACTACAGTTCATAATAACACTGCAGTGGGGACCAACGGTCTACATGGGGCCAACGTGCACTTGGCCAGCTCACCCTCCATCAGTGGAAGTCTCCATGAACAGCCAATTGAACTCATATTTGAAATGCTCTCACCACCATTGTTTCCATTTTATCATCGTCCCTGCAGCTGCAACAAGCTCCATAGCAGCAAACCAAGCTTTCTTGGCCATTTTCTTTAAAAAAACCCTCCTGCTTATCAGCGTCCTATAGGAAGAAGTTCTCCAGGAAGTACGAAACAGCTTTCAAAAGCAGAGAAAATGGATTTTTCTTCGACAAATTTGCAGTCCTTGGTTTCCTTTCTCCTTCGAACCGTGGAGGTTTAATGACAGCTATGCTGCTACTATGGGTGTTTATGGGTTTGTTTGCAGGGTATGCATCGTCACATCTATATAAGATGTTCAAGGGTAGAATGGAGGAGGAACACGCTGAAGACAACATTCTTGTTTCCAGGCATTACCTTTTGCATTTTCTTTATTCTCAATGCACTGCTATGGGGAAAAAAATCATCTGGTGTAGTTCCTTTCGGGACTATGTTTGCCTTGGTCCTTTTATGGTTTGGAATTTCTGTGCCATTGGTCTTTGTGGGCAGTTACTTTGGCTACAAGAAACCTGCAATTGAGGATCCAATGAAGACCAATAAAATCCCCAGGCAGATTCTAGAGCAAGCTTGGTATATGCAACCCATTTTCTCAATACCAATTGGAGGCATTTTGCCTTTTGGAGCTGTATTCATTGAACTGTTCTTCATATTAACTTCAATATGGCTGCATCAGTTCTACTATATATTTGGGTTCCTATTCATTGTCTTTGTGATCCTCATTGTTACATGTGCAGAGATCACCATTGTCCTATGCTACTTCCAACTGTGCAGTGAAGATTACAACTGGTGGTGGAGATCTTGTTTGACTGCAGGCTCCTCAGTATTTTACTTGTTTCTCTATGCGACATTCTATTTCTTCACCAAGCTGGAGATGACAAAGCTTGTTTCTGGAATTTTATATTTTGGTTGCATGCCCATCATGTCATACTCATTTTTTTGCTCTGACCAGTACAATAGGTTTCTATGCATGCCTTTGGTTTGTGCGGACAATATACTCATCAGTGAAGATTGACTGAGGCTCTGCATGCAGCTACCATTTTTCAGAGGGGCCGTTTAAGTTTTGGTTTAGGGGAATGGTGCTTGCTCCTTTTATGTTGTTTTAGAGGTTTTTGGGTAACATTACAGGAGACACCAATGTCAATGTGCTGTTGTGGGAGTTAATGCTGAAGATGTTGCAGGAACACAATGCCGAAAGGGGGCCTCCCAACAGAAGCAGAAGGGTCCCTACCAAGTTCCCAGGCATCCTCACATCCATCCCCTCCATGAACACTCATTTTTTCAGGGTTCGGGCACAATTTAGTCATGGTTCAACCTTCTATAGGAAGCTACAGGACTTTCTACAGGAAGTTCTGTATTTTTACCAGAAACATCCTGTAGAAGCCTTTGGGCAGGCCAGAATCAATTATGGAGAGGGATTTGAAGCTTGAAGTCTGTTGAGGAGGCATGCAACCACTCTTTTCTTCCATCCTCCACTGGTTTCATCTCCTTTCACCACCATTGCCGCCATCAAATTGAATATACTTGCACAATCATACCAAAGCTGAGAATTCTCTAGGAAAAGGAGCAAGTAGTGGGAAGAAGCAAAGAGAAAAGCATGGTTTCATGACAGAGAAGAGGACATCACTTCAGAAGCTTGGCATGACAAGGAGGCCACCAGGGCCATCAAAGATGAGGAGATAGATTGGTTTCTCAGAGGATGAGCAACACTTTCAGTAGGGGGGTGATGATGAGCCCCAAAAATGGATAATTATTTGGGCTCATTCAACCTCCTAATTCGACTTAATCCACCATTCTCATTAGTTTATTGCATGTTTTTTATTATATTTATGCTAATAGAGTGAATTGGGTTAGTCATTATGCCAACAAGTCTAATGTGTGCTTTGTGTAGCCTTTTTGGTCAATTTGGAGACAAAATCAATGGTTGAAATGAGCACTTGGCAGCCAAATTCGTGGAGAGTATTTTTAGGAAGGTGTTCCCCTCATTTATGGGCCCTTACCTCGAATTCTCCACCATCAGCTCGGAGTTCAAGGGCCACCAAATCAATCAGCACAAGGGCAACCAAGCAAGTCAAGTAGGATTGTTTTTAACTACAAGTCTTGGGCAGCTGAGTCCCTAAAGTTTAGGAGGACTGTTGGGGTCCTCAATTTGTATAAATAAGAAGGCTTAGGGCCTCATTTGGATTAGCTAGTGGTTATTCATTTTGTAGATAGTGGTTAGTCATTTTGTAGCCAATGGTTAGTCATTTTGTAGGCAGAAGTTAGCTAGTTTGTATTTCGATTTTTAGGCAATAGATTAGCTTTGCTTTCAGCTCATTATCAAGTTCTCCTTGTGGGCAGTTTTGATGTAACTCTTCTTTTCTTGCTCAATAAAGATGAATCCAGCTTTGCACCAGCTCTAAATCTCTCTTAGGAGGCTATAGCTCTTGGGGTTGGGCCCATCTCAAGCGCCCAATACCTCCTTTGATTATCCTTATGTGTTTTTGTTGCATTCTTAGAATAAAATCTGCTATTTAGATCTAAATCTTGTTTTGTTATTTAGTTTGTTTTTTTGATGAGTAAAATAGATTTTCATGCTCAGATTTAGTTGATAGGTTGTTAACAGAAAAAGCTTCAAGAAAAGGGCCAACAAACATCTGTGGTTTCACCTCTCCCTCAGTGGGATCAGGAGCTGTGACTAGGATGACTTTGTTGCCCACAAAAACACTGACTTTGCTTTGCCATGCAATCATTAGTGTTTGGTTTTCATTTGCAGAGGTTGGTTACATGTTCAGATCTTTGAATGCTTCATTTCATAGTTAATATACATGGTTTCCTTGCAAATAAAGCTACTGTCCATTCTCGTTACTGTTAGCTAGATCATATTAGGGTAGCATAACTAGATCTTTGTTTTCTTGCATGTCTTTGTTGGTTCAGTTGGAAACACAAATTGCAGAGCACCTGTACCACTTCCCTATCTGCCCAAACTCCCTCAAACCCATATTCTCCATCTCCTAACTTGGTTTCTTGCCTCACGTTGCCACATTGCCCTCATAACCCTACCTTTTGTGCAGCATTATTCCAGCCTTCTTGGAACAAGTCCAGCCATCTACACCTTCTCCTCAACTCCATCCTCCAAGTCTTGAACTCCCCTACACCCCTATTTCACCTCCATACTCATTCCTCCACCTTTTTCCCTCCATCCATGCTCCAAAATTCCATTACTAAACATCCTGTAGAAAAATTATAGAACATCCTGTAGAAATCCCAGAACATCCTGTAGAACCCCTGCAGACTTCCTGTAGAAGCTCATAAACGCGGTTTCTTGGCAGCCAAACTTTGTGAAACTCTCTGGAAGGGTGTTAGGGACCCCTTAGACCCTTGCTGAACCTTCCCAACGTTTTCCAATCATTTCTCCTCCTTGATCCACCTCTGCACAGTAAAAAGGCGGTTAGAAGCACATGCATGATAATTCCAACAACTTGAACAAAAATACAAAAAAAATGTTTTCTTCAGCTAGAGGCAATCTAGACACATGTATTTTACCTTCATAGAAGTAATGGCATCTCTTTTTGTAGCTTGCATTCTCTCCTTTGCGTCAATAGGACTAGCTGGTAGAATTAGGGTTTGCTAGGGTTTGTGTTTCGTTTGGCTTTTAGTTTCTTTTCGCAAGTAGATTAGCTTCCTTTGAGTTAGCTTTCATCCATCAGTTAAAAAGCTTCTTCTAAGAGCTCATAGAAGTTGGCTTAAGCCCCTAGCGGACTTGTGCTAGCTGACCAAGTGACAGCTGCGGCAAGAGCTAGTACTTGTGCATACAGCACCGTTGCTTCCAAGTTTGTTACGAACTACCGGGTTGATAAAATTAAAGAAGGGAGTTCCAGGAGTTGTAGCATTATTGCTGCAATACTAGGGCTCACCAGCAGCACCTTCTAGCCTCAGTGAAGCCAACTAGATCTTTATGTCGTCTTCTTGAAGGTTTTGAATTTTGCAGTATACCTCCAACTGTCGAATCCAATTGTCCAACTTTTCTGCATTCACTTCTCCATTGTACATGGGAAGTTCGAATTTTATGTCCAATTTTAGTAATGGAGTTTTTCCTTTTGGGGTTTTGGAATGAGTATGGGCAGTGGTGGTAGTGGAAGATGATGTTGTGTGAGATGGTGAAGATGATGAGGAAGATGATGAGGATGGTGGAGATGGAGGTGGCTTTCCACCATTCCCTTTGGAATCCTTCTTCTCATCTTTTTTGTCCTCTGAGCTTCCTTCTCCATGTGGAGGTTTATAAACTCTCTCCAACCATTCTAGTGTTCCTTCCTTCATAGAGGACTTTAACCATATTATTCAAAGTTTGAAAGCTTTCTTGAATTCTTCCTCTTCTTAAGAGGGACCTTCATGCTCTCTTTCTCCAAACTTAATGGCTATGGATTCATGCTCAAAAATTTGTATTGATTGTACCTCTTTAATCACTTCAGCCTCTTGGGCAATCTGTGCCTCTTCTATCTCAACTGATGGAGATGGAACTTGAGGTGATTCAAGTGCTGCCTTGAGTGGTCCTTTGGGTGAGGATGGTGCTTTCTTAGCCTTCTTCCTTCTTGTCCTAATCTCAGGACTAGCTATTAGTAGCTTCCCTTCTCCTCTCTGCAAATTCAACCTTGTAATCATAACAACAATTGCAACTATTAACCCTTCAAGCAAATCAAGCAAGCAACCTTCTGCTCTGATACCAACTTGATCTGAATTTGATTGCTAGTTAATGTTGTGCTAGTATCATTTCCAGATATAAAATTTTCTTTGCTTTGGTTTGCTTATCCATAAAGAGTTTATCCATGAGCATGTGATTGTCAATTCATCTAACTTGGTGAAGTCTAGTGTGTTGCATAAACTTAAAAGCATGAATTTAAATGGCTGGATAGCAGCATATAAAAACACATCAAGCACAAATAAGAGAGCTCAATACACAATTTTTTGTTGAAGGAGTTCACCCCTCCTAGGCTACATCTCCTTGGTCTAGCTTCATAGTGTGGGCCTTTGTATTAGCTTCAATAGTGCTCAAATTGTTGTTACATGCATCCAATTCTCTTGGAACCTATTCCAATGAGTTTAAAACATTCAAATCTATCAAAAATGACTATTTGTTTACTCAATTTTGTTACCAGCTGCTCTGGGAATGGCCTCCAACACCTGGTGGCCCTATGCTTCAAAAATCTTCAAGTGACCAAAAACATATGTAGATTACCTCTTCTGCCTCTGCAACCTACTCCAATGAGTTCTCAGCATTCCAATTAGCAAAAAATGACTATTCAGTTACTCAATTTGGTTACCAATTGCTCTGGGAATGGCCTCCAACACCTACCCAATCTTTCCTGTTTGTTGCCACTATTTTAGCCATGATCCCTTCTAGTGTCTTGTTTGTAGATTCCACTTGGCCATTGGCCTGTGTATGGTAGGGTGTACTCCTTCTGTGTTTGATTTTTTACTTGTCAGTGATTTCTTCAACTAGTCTAGAAGTGAATTGAGTCCCTTGGTTTGTTACTATCTCTCTGGGCACTCCATATCTAACAAAGATTTTTTCAAAAATAAAATTGACTACTGTTTGTTCAGTTGCCTTTACAAGTGCCTTTGCTTCAGCCCATTTAGTCACATAATCAGTACATACAAGAATATACTTCTTACCTTTGGATGGTGGATTGATGGGTCCACGTGGGCTGAAGTGGCATCTCATCAGAGGTGGTTGGTCTGCCCATGCATTAGCAGCTGTCACAACTTCTTACATACTTCTTTGAATCTTTGAAAATTGATAGCCAATAGTAGCCAAGGCTAAGAATTTTGTGTGTTGTCCTTTTGGTTGCAAAATGGCCACCACAAGGTTGATCATGGCATGATTTTAGTATGTCAATAATTTCATCCTCTCTAATGCATCTTCTAATAATCATATCATAACCAATATAAAACAAATCGCCATTAACCCACGAATATCTTGCACTTTGTTTGATGAGTCTTTTGTTCTCCTTCGAACTGAAAGATGGTGGTACTTTTCCTGTGGACAAGTAATTAGCTAAATCATCATACCATGGAGTTAACACTAAAATTGCAAACAAGTTTTCATCGGGAAATGAATATTCAACTAAACAGCTTCACCTGGATTTTGTAGTCTAGAAAAGTAGTATGCTACCTGGTTTTTTTTCCCTGGTCTATCCAGTATGGTGATATTGAATTCCTGCAATAAGAGTAACCACCTGGTGATCCTACCATTAGTAATAGTTTTTTTCATTAAGTATCTAATGGCGGAGTGGTCAGTGTGAACGAGGACTTCATATCCAGTTATGTAGTGACGAAATTTGTTCATCGAATGTATAATTGCAAGCATTTCCTTTTCGGTTGTTGTGTAATTGAGTTCAGCAGGAGTCAAATTTTTGCTGATAAAGTAAATGGCATAAGTTAAAGCACCTTCTTTCTGCCCTAATGAAGCCCCTATTGTTGTATCAGATGCATCAGTTGAGATGTGAAAAGGCAAAGTCCAATTGGGTCCCCTTAAAATTGGAGCAATGCTTAGTTTCTCTTTAAGTTTCTCAAAAGCATTTTGACAAGCCTCATTCCAATTGAATGATACATATTTTGTAAGAAGCTTAAACAAAGGCCAAGCTATCCTACTAAAGTTTTCAATAAATCTCCTATAATAGCTTGCATAACCAAGAAAGCTTCTTACATCTTTTTGATTTGTTCGAATTGGAAATTTAACAATAATTTGAATTTTGGTTTGATCTACCTTGATTCCCTCATTCATCATCATATAACACTTTTCATTGCTTAAAGACAAGTTGGTTTCTATACATTGTTGTAAAACTTTCTCAAGATTTTGCAAAGAATGGTCAAAGGAATCACCATATACTGAAAAATCATCCATATATATCTCAACACATTCATGGACCATATCAGCAAAAATTGCTAATACTGCTCTCTGAAATGTTGTTGGAGCATTGCGCAAACCAAATGGTAGCACATTGTGAGCATAAGTGGCCCAGGGACAGCTAAATGTTGTTTTGTCTTGGTCTTCTGAGGCTTTTCTGATCTGATTGTAACCACTAAAACCATCCAGGAAGGAAAAAGATATTTTTCCAGCTAATGTATCCAAAACTTGGTCAATAAATGGCAGTGGAAAATAGTCTTTAAGGGTGGCTTTATTCAATTCTTTGTAGTCAACACAAACTCGCCACTTACCATTTTTCTTGGGGAATATTACTAGTGGAGATACCCACTGGCTGTCAAAAATGGGGTAAATGAACTTTACTTTTAGTAACTTATGCAATTCATCTCTTACAATCTCTTTAAGCATGGGGTTCATCCTTCTCTGTGGCTGCCTCACTGGTTGAATACTAGTGTCTATATAGATATGGTGAGTGCAAGTTTCTGGGTGAATTCTCTACATGTCAGTGTAGTCCCAAGCAAATTCCTTTTAGTATTTGATGAGCAAATCAAGCAATTTCCATTCCTGAGATGTTTCTAGAAATGCCCCAATGTTCAGTGTTTTTCCTGGGCTAATTTCTAATGTCTTGCTTCGTGTGTTTGTAATGGAGTTGATTGGAAAGATATCTTCAAATAATGTTTTTAGAGAATACATGGTACAAGTCTCCTAAAAGATTTGTGTCAATATTTCATCTGCAGCAGTGTATTGTTCATTTCTCAACTCCTCTGGAACATCAAGTTGAGAGATAAACATTTCCACTAAATCCTCATTATTGTCTTCCCCAAAATCATACATTTGATTGATGCTTAAAACAGAGTATATTTCTTCCCTATCATTATATTTATCATCAAGCCCTAGGTTTTGTGTTACGGTTGGAACTTGTGCTGATGGGTACAAGGTAAGTTGTTTCCTCTCCATGCCGCTAGAAATGATCATGTTACCAGATCTACACCCAATGAATGCATCAGCAGTTGCCAACCATGGTCTGCCAAGTATGAGTGGGTGTCCTTTTAAATTTGATTTTGCCTGGAGAACTAAGGAATCAATTGGATACTCCCAAGAGTCTAATGAAACAATTTTATCTTCCAGTATCCCCCCCAGGAATGACTTTAGAGAGATCTGTTAATTCCAAAACAATCAGTGTTGACTGTAAATTTGTTAGCTGTAAATTTTTCATTGTGTCCAATGTCATAACATTTATTGCAACTCCTAAGTCAATCAGAGTGTTTGGAATTGAAATTTTATTGATAATTGTTGTGACTCTCGGTATGCCTGGGTCAACATATTTTTCCATGGAAATAACATTTGACATTAAGCCAGCTAAATTGCCAATAACCTGTATTCTTTGTGGATCAAATCTTTTCTTTGTAGGCTTTTTGAGATAGAGTTCTTTAATGCCTTTGGTATAAATCGATATCTTTGATTGCCTAGAGTAATGGCATTTTGACATACACATTTCAAAATTCATCAAGAACATCGAATTGTGGAAATGGTGTGGGTAATTTTGGTTGAAGTAATCATTCTGGAAATGGGGGTGATTGTATTGTTTTGATTTGTTAACCCTATTCTAGATTGTTTTGTGTTGGATTATTTTGTTTACTGTGTGTTGGTTTTTCTTGTTCATCTATTTGACTCTCTTTTTGTGACTAAGTTGGAACGGGTGGAGGTTCTTTTTGCAGAATTCGGCCTGACCTTATTTCAATGTTTTGCAGTGGTAGAGTTGGGTACAATGGTCCCTCATCCACACTGTAAGTTGGTCTATCTATTCAATTGTTTGGGTTAGCTATGGGTTGAGTTGGTAGCTGCGTGGGTTTAGGAGGTTGATTGGATGGTAATTGTAGCCGTGGTGAATTTATTTATGGAGGAGCATGTAAGGTTTGCTGAAGGTTTTGCTGTTGATAAGCAACTGGTTGGTGAGGGTATTGTTGTGGATATGGCTGAGAATATTGTTATTGATACTGTTGGGGATATGGCTGAGGAGATGGTTGCTGATATTGCTGAGGTCATTGTTGAGAAAATTTCTTATCCTTTCCATCCTTGTTGTGGATAAGTTTGTTGTTGCTGATTAAATCAATTTTTCCAAGGCATAGGAACATTCCAAGAATTTTGAACAGGCATGTTATAATTTGCTGGATTTGGATTTTGCAACATACCTGGAGGTCTTGGCTTCCATGGCCTTCTAGCTCCCATGAAATACATGTTCTCCATTTCTGCGTTGGCTTCCAAATTATAGTTCTGCAAAACTTTCATCTTTGTGCAATCCTTAGTGTCATGATTTTCTGTACACAACCCACAAATCTGCACATTATCTAAAGGACATTCTTTCAAAGCATGTTTTTGTCTGCATTTGGGACAGAATATAGATAACTTTTGTTCTTGTTCATCTTGCCTTTTCTTTGCTTTTAAAGTGTCTATTTGATTCCCCAAAGTACTTAAAAGGTATGTTTTAAAATATTCAAATAGATTGCCTAGTTCATCTCTAGTGATATTTCCTGTGGCAGATTTAGTGATCTTAGATGTCATAGCTCTTCTTCCATTTCGTGCTCTACTTCTAGAATATTTCTGACACAAGTCAGTGATTTCTTCTAAAGGTAAATTAGAAATGTCCCCTTTACCCATGAGATTGAGGTCATCTAGATATTTGTCCCTGATGCCCTTAAGAAATATTGTTCGAATAAGATCAGCAGACATGGTTCTATGTTTTGATTTTTGCAGATTGTATGAAAATCTTTCCAAGTATTCCTCTAAGGTCTCATCTTCTTGTTGATTCATTCTAAAGATTTCATCTTTAGAATCTTTTGATCGACAGTAAGGTTGATACTTCTTCAAAAATATTTTTCTCATGTTATCCCAATCGGTGACTATGTGTTCACCTAAACCCATGAACCACCTAAGTGCTTCTGCTTTTAATGTGGCAGGAAAGAGTCTAAGTCTGTGAGCATCATTTGTATATCCATATGTTCAGCATACTATATAAAATTCAAACAAAAATGAATCAGGGTCTTTGGATGCCATACCATAAAAGTTTGGTAATACAGATGGTGGGATATTTTTCATTTTAATTTCCTCATCCATGTACTCTCCTCTATCTTGAATTGGAAATTTAAATGTTGATTCCTCTTCCTCTGGTGGATTTTGATTTCCTCCAAATAGAGTGTCATTTCCTTGTTTTTCCTCATTCTCTCTTTGTCTTCTCCTTTCTTCCATTTGTCTCTCATATTCTCTAAGTTGTTCTGTTGTAGGTCCTCTGGATCCTCCATCTTCAGCCATTGTGATATGTGTCTTGTCTAAGGTTTCTATCTCTTCTTCCTATTTTGGTTCTTGAGGAACAATCTATTCAAGGATAGGCTGTTGGATGCTTGTGCTACTCTCTTTTAGTTTCCCTACTATAGAAGTCTCAGGTATATATCTTTTATTTGCCTCAGGAGCTAGTAGGATTTCTCTTTCAACGAGTGTAAGTCTTTGGTCTGATCTTTGTTTTTCCTCAAGTTTTTCCACAGTGACTTTTCCAGTTGGTGTTGTGTACTCAATCCTTTCTAATGGTTCTGCTCCTAATGGTGGGTTAGTTGTTGGTTGGGGGGTTTTTGTGAATCTTCCTTTCTCATCCCTAAATCTAGACATAAATAAACATGACTAAAGATTAAATCTATGTTTTTGTTGTTTTGTTGATTTTAAGTTTTTTTTAGATTTTTTTTTCTAAATCTTTCTAGTTGCACCTCCTCGACAATGGTGCCAAAATGTTTGGTCTTTACTTACTAAGGTAAGTGAAGCTCTAATTCCTTTATCAACCCAGGAAAGTACACTTAGAGGCACTCATCTAATGTATATAGATCTAGAAAGATCTAAGGTTCTAATGATAGCCTAGTGTAATGAAATTAACAATGCTCTCTTACAAGAGGTCCTTCCTTGTCTTTTCAAGCACTTAAGCATCAATTTAGATGAAAACAAATCTAATGAAATTCTGATTGCCTAGGTAACAAAAATAGAGTAATAATTCCTTTGTTAGGGGTTCTATAATTCCTTTACAAGAATTTTGTTCTATTGAGTCCCTTTCAAAACAATTTCTAAGACTTAGCTATTCAAAACAATATTCAAGATGAGTAGTACTAGAAGTCAAATAGTAAGTGATTATTTTACAAGATTCATTCAGCTACTTACTAATTGAATTCTCTATTCCAAATCATGAATTATAAATCAACTTCTAAAATCAAAAATCATGAGATAACAAGCATGTTTATTAATCCTTAAGATGGATATTGGTTGAGTCCTTTTACAAGGCTCTTTCACAACAAATACAAATCTTTCAATTAACAACTTCCAATGACATAAACTTGCAACACATAAATGAAATAGAAAACTCTAAATATCAAATTTATCGCTGCAATTTATTAAGAAAACTAAATAAGGAGTGTACCAGCTCCATAGTGGGGGCCCTTCTACACTTCGCAAGCACACTGTAAGCTAATTCAAGTGAAGAAGATTATTGGATCTGAAAGCATAGGCTGAACTCAATGTTGTAGCTCTGAATTTAAGTTTGAAAATCAAAAGTCACACATAGGCTGTTCCAAGTTCTTCATAAATCAAAAGCTAAACTATCTAGTTCTCCCTTTGAGCTATTTATCACCAATTTCCATAACAAAAAGAAACTATTCATCCTCCCCAATATCCTAATGAAATCTTATCAGTTACATCAAAGGAGGTCGAAATTGGTTCAAAACCTCCATTTAGTCAAAAATATCAAAGAAAATAGGAATCTTGTTCACAAAATCTGGAAATTCTGTTGAAGTGGTTGGGTTTGACCAGCGTTGACCAGACACCTATTTCCTTCAAATTCAAAAGTGGATAGGTAATCCACCATCCGTGTACATTTAACTTCATGCCCACAATCTTCGAATTTGCCAACCTGTTATGGAACATGTCAAACCAAGGAGCAATTACAGGAAGTTACAACTTCTTGTAATTTTCTGGAAAATGTCATTTTTAACACAATAATTTCAAAATAAATATAATGATAATGACATCATATCATTTAGTTTCTAAGGGTTATGGATGAAAGATGAAGGTTAGATGGTCAAAAAAGATGAACAAAAGAGAATTTTTAAGTGAAATGGATAGTCATAATTTGATACCAACATGGCGCACCAATCCCGCTTAACAGTTGGCCTCTAGCTCCTGGTTCGGGCACTTGGTCACATCGGGTGGGGGCTGGCCCCGCGGGGCTTGTTTTTTACCAAACTTTCAGAAGCTCTAACTTTTGAATACGATGTCAATTTTTCGAACAGTTCGTGGCAATGGAATCCTGGATACAAACTCTATCCAGTCATTCAGGTCTGAAGCAATTCTGAGCACTTTCATTTTTTTAGCTAAAACACTGATCCGTGATCAGCTACATTAAAATACCATTTTACCTTGCCTTTTATAGATCAAATGCTGGACACCTTAGCAGGAAAGAGGTACTTTTATTTCTTAAATGGCTTCAGCGCGTACAACCAGGTCAGGATAGCTCCTTAGGACCAGGATAAAACAACATTCACATGTCCATGGGGTACTTGTGCATGTAAGGTATTACCATGTGGTCTATGCAACACACCAGCCACATTTCAAAGGGTGATACTTGGTATTTTCTCTGATCTTTTACATGATTGCGTAGAAGTTTACATGGATGATTTCACGATAATGGGTGATACTTTTGAAGAAGCTTTATTTAATCTTAGAAAGGTTTTGCAAAGATATAGGGAAACTAATCTTTCATCAAGTAATGAAAAATGTTTTATGATCATGACTGAAGGGATTGTTTTGGGTCATCATGTTTCTACTGCAAGAATTAAAGTTGATCCGGAAAAGATTGAAGTGATTGTGAAAATGCCTCCACCAACCAGTCAAAAGGGAGTCAGGAGTTTCCTTGGACATGCAGGATACTATAGAAGGTTTATTGAAAATTTTACCAAGCTAGATGGTGGGCCCCAGTATTGCAACAATAATGTGCAACTCCTGGAACTCCCTTCTTTAATTTTATCAACCCGGTAGTTTGTAACAAACTTGGAAGCGACGGTGTTGTATGCACAAGTACTAGCTCTTGCCGCAACTGTCACTTGTTCAGCTGGCACAATTCTGCTCGGAGCTTAAGCCAACTTCTATGAGCTCTTAGAAGAATCTTTTTAACTGATGAATGAAAGCTAACTCAAAGGGGCTAATTTACTTGCAGAAAGAAACTGGAAAGCGGAAAGGAAATGCAAACCCTAGCAAACCCTAATTTTACCAGCTAGCCCTACTAATGCGAAAAAGAGGATGAAAGCTACTGAAAGAGATTCCATTGACTTATAGGAAGGTAAAATGCATGTGTCTAAGTTATCACTATCTGAAGAAAACATCTTTTTGTATTTTTGAATAAGTTGTCACAATTATCATGCATACAATTTAACTATTTTTTACTGTGCAGAGGTGGATTGGCGAGAGGAAATGCTTGGAAGAGGTCAGGAAGGTTCAGAGAGGGCCTAAGGGGTCCCTAACACCCTTCCAGAGAGTTTCACAGAGTTTGGCTATCAAGAAACCTCATTTGTGAGCTTCTACAGGAAGTCTGCAGGGGTTCTACAGGATGTTTCAGGAATTTCTACAAGATGTTCAGAAATTTCTACAGGATGTTTAAAAATTGGATTTTGGAGGATGGGTGAGTGAGGGAAGATGCATGAATGGATATGGAGGTAGGATAGGGGTCTGAAGTGGCCCAGGGACTGGTGGATGGAGTGGTTAGAAGGTGTAGATAGCTAATGGCTCAAAGAAGGCTGAAACAATGATGTACAAAAACTAGGGTTATGTGAGCAAATGTGGCAAACGTGAGGTAAGGATTCTAAGTAGAGGGTGGAGTGGATGGTGTTGATGGAGAATAAGTAGATGAAGGAGTGGTACAGGTGCTCTGCAAGTCGTTTTTCCAATCTGAACCAACAAAGACTTGTAAATTCAAAGACCTAGTTACGTTGACCTAATTTGCTAGCTGTCAGTAAAGAGAATGAACAGAATTGTGACCTGCAATGAAACCATGTATTTTAACTCATGCAACTAAGAAAACGAAAGTCTGAACTTGTAACCAACTTCTACACATGAAAATCAAACACTAGTGATTGCATGGCAAAGCAAAATCAGTGTTTTTGTGGGCAGCAAAGTCATCCTAGTCACAGCTCCTGATCCCACTGAGGGAGAGGTGAAACCACAGATGTTTGATGGCCCTTTTTTTGAAGCTTTTTTGTTAACAACCTATCAACTAAATCTGAGCATGAAAAGCTATTTTACTCATCAAAAACAACCTAAATAACAAAACAAGATTTAAATCTAAATAGCAGATTTTATTCTAAGAATGCAGCAAAGACACATGAAAGTAAACAAAGGAGGTATTGTGCACTTGAGATGGGCCCAACCCCAAGAGATACAACCTCCTAAGAGAGATTTAGAGCTGGTGCAAAGCTGGATTCATCTTTATTGATCAAAAGAAATGTTACATTCCAAAAATTTTCCACAAGGAGAACTTGAAAATGTGCTGAAAGCAAAGCTAATCTACTGCCTAAAAATCGAACTACAAAATGACTACAAAATGAATACAAAATGACTATAAAGTGACTCACTGAAATGATTCCCTAAGCCCTCTTATTTATACAACTTGAGGACCCCAACGGTCCTCCTAAACTTTAGGGACTCGGCTGCCCAAAACTTGCAGTTAACAGCAGTCCTACTTGACTTGCTTGGCTGCCCTTGTGTTAATTGATTTGGTGGCCCTTGAACTCTGAGCTGATGGTGGAGAATTCGAGGTAAGGGCCCATAAATGAAGGGGACACCTTCCTACAAATCCTCTCCCTTGTTCTCCCACGAATTTGGCTGCCAAGTGCTCATTTACATCTTTGATTTTGTCTCCAAATTGACCAAAAAGGCTACACAAAGCACACATTAGACTTGTTGGCATAATGACTAACCCAATTCACTCTATTAGCATAAGTATAATCAAAAACATGCAATAAACTAATGAGAATGGTGGATTAAGTCGAATTAGGAGGTTGAATGAGCCCAAATAATTATCCATTTTTGGGGCTCATCATCACCCCCCTACTGAAAGTGTTGCTCATCCTCTGAGCAACCAATCTGTCTCCTCGTCTTTGATGGCCCTGGTGGCCTCCCTGTCATGCCAAGCTTTTGAAGTGATGTCCTCTTCTTAGTCATGAAACCATGCTTTTCTCTCTGCTCCTTCCCACTGTGTGTGCTTCTTTTCCTAGAGAATTCTCAACTTCTTGTAGAATTGTCTCAGCATCCTGTAGAACGGTCTTTGAGTCCATTATCTGAATTCTCTCTCTCCAAGTGAAGGTTTTTGGCTTCCTCATTCATAGGTGATGGACATCCTTGAAGGAGGCTCCTCCTTTTGTTTAGCTTTTGTGTCCTTAATGACAATTTTCTCCTTTGTCTGTGGTTTGGGTCTGCCCACTTTGATCCGTGTGCTCCTTCTCGCCTTAAAATACATGGAATGCTCCCTCTTTCACTTCTCCTTCTGCTTGGGGGATGTGCTTAGGGTGGCCAACACAACTGTTGCCTCCCTAGCTAAAATCTCGGCCAATTTCTCCTTTTGCTTCCCTTTCCCCAGACTTCCTGTAGAAAGTCCTGTAGTGGCCGTTTTCTGGCTTCCTGTAGAAGCAGTTTTCTGTCTTCCTGTAGAAACAGTTTTCCCTGATTTGGCTTGCATGGCTGGGGGTGTCTTCTTCTTCAATTTTTTTGTGGTTTCCTCTTCCCACTGCTTATACTCTTCTTCTTCTGTGCCTCCTTCTAACAATCCCAAAAGCAAAGGGGAACTTAACTTGAAGCCTATCCAGCTGGCCTGGAGATTCTGCATAGACTTTTTGTAGGGAGGCACTCGTGCCAAGGCCTCCCTCATTCTAGTTGGAGTGTGGTATTCCCTGATTTTGAGGCTATGGGACAATGTGTTCCACCTACAGGTGCAAGCATGAACACAATTGTCCCCCAATAGTCGCTCCATATCCTCGAAGTGTGCTATGGCCTGAGCCTGCCGATCCATGTACTCTAACAGGACCTGAGAGTTGGCTGCTAGGTGTTGGTGCTCTTCTTCCATTGGTTGATGCTGGTTCCAAGACCTTGAGACCTGACTCTCTAGTGGTGAATGCTGCATGCACTGGCTTCGTTTGATGTGAGCTGTTGGTGTCTCCATGGTATGTGCTCCAGCCGGATCAGCTGCTACAGGATTCCGGTAGGACATCCTGTAGTCATTTCTCCTCCTGGGGTGCATGTTGAAACAAACAAAGTTGCATTCACGGATGACAGGTAAGGTGTGCGGGCCTCTACATGCTTTATTTTTCACTTAAAAAACAAATTTCTATCTGAGAAAACAGGGTTCTGGTATGACGGTGCAGGTATATTCAACCAGATGGTGGCAATGGTGGTGAGAGGAGATGAAACAAGTGGAGGATGGAAGAAAAGAGTGGTTGCATGCTTCCTCAACATATTTCAAGCTTCAAATCCCTCTCCGTAATCAAGTCTGGCCTGCCCAAAGGCTCTACAGGATGTTTTTGGTAGAAATACGGAACTCCCTGTAGAAAGTCCTGTAGCTTCCTGTAGAAGGTTGAACCATGACCAGATTGTGTCTGAACCCTGAAAAAATGAGTGTTCATGGAGAGAGTGGATGTGAGGATGCCTGGTAACTTGTACGGGCCCTTGTCCTTTTGTTGGGAGGCCTCCTTTCTGCATTGTGTTCCTGCAACCGATAAATTCCATGCAACACAGGAAAACTGTTGTTTTTGACTCATGGCAGACTTGTCTCGAATTCCCCTACTCCAAACAATTTAATTTACCACCTTTTGAAATTTCATGCACGGGTATGGCATTTTTTTGAGCCTACCTCTCTTCGAAACTCCCATTTGTCGAAGAAAAATCCAGGCTTTTCTGCTCTGGAAGGTTGTTTTCTGTGTTCCCTGTAGAAGACTTCCTGTAGAAACACCTGTAGAGCACGACAGGTGGGAATTTTTTAAGAAATGACAGAAATCTCGAGAAACCAAGTAGGAATCTTGTAGAGGACCACCGGTTAACTGATCTGGACGTGGTGGACGTGTGCTCCAGTTGACCGAAGTTGAACAGAGGGTGGTGAGAATTTCAGCCGAGCATCATTTAATTTCAGCGTGATTTGTGGTGAGGGAGTGAAGTGGCCAGGTGTACGTGGCCACATGCAATTGGAAGTGTTGTTCCTGAACTGTGTGTTTTCCCCCTGTAATCACTGCCGTCAATTGAAGTGAGGTTTAAATGGCCAACACTCCTAGTTGCTTTAATTTTCACGTGAGTCAGTTGTCCACATGTACTGCATGACTTCCGGCTGAGTGCTAGAGAAGGCAATCAACTTAACCTTGCTAGATTCGTGGCTTACCCCACCATTCCATTCGTTCATGCAGTTCTTCAATTAGATTCATGCAATAGAGGAACAAGTTTTAGTCACGTACCTGAAGTCAAATGGTTGCTGTGAGGTGCTTTTTGCTGCTGCATGCATCTGTTTCGGTGGTTGCATGATGGATCCTTTGTGCTATAAGCTCTTTGTTGTCTGATGTGTGGTTATTTTGCTTGTGCAGGTATCCTCTAGCCGGATCTAAGCTGCAGGAGTTCGTTTCCACGTTCAGATCTGCACCCTCAAGCTGTTGCTGCTTCTGAATTTTCACAGGACCAAAACTTGTTTTCGCCATTGCTCCCGAACGATAGATCGGATCGATCTGAAACTTGATGAGCATGTTCCTATCATCATGATGTACCTCCCATAGCAAAATTGAGATCAATGGATGCACAGATTTCGAGAAAAATGGAAAATGGTTGAAGATTTTAGAGATCAATTTCTCGGAAACCGTGCATCAGAATCAGTTGAAACAAGTTGGGTAGGTTACTATCACCCATATGCATCTCCCCATGAAACAGGTTTTGAAATGGATGCACGGATATGGAGAAAATGCAAAAATGGATGACGGTGATGGAGGCGGATTTCTTGGAAACCGTGCACCGGAATGGGCTGAAATTTCTCGGGCATGTTGCCATCATCCCTATACAATTCCCCGTAAAACGGTTTTTCAAATGGATGCATGGTTTTCAATTTAGGGCAAAAACAAATTTTGTTCTATGTATTTTTTCTTCAAAGCAGTCTGCAAGTTTTTGCATGGAAAGAAAAACTGAGCTTTGGCTGTGATGCAGGCATGGAGATGATGGAGGAGGAGTTTGAAGATTGCAGGAGGACTTCTGAACCCTTGAGGAAGCTATCATGTTTGCCAAAATACCTTTTTCAAATCCATTTCTAGCTTCCTGTAGAAATCCTGTAATTTCTACAGGAACTTCCTGTAGAACACACAGTTTTGAGGAAAGAAGTACAATGAGATGGAAAAAATGATGGAGAAGGGTGAGGGATGGAAACATGGATGCTTGCAGGCCTCATGGAAAGATTCTCGGCCTTCAGGTCCTCTTCAGAGATCAATTTTGGCTCGTTTGTAGGCTTCCTGTAGAAGACACAGAACTTCCTGTAGAAGACACAGAACTTCCTGTAGAAGGCATAGAACTTCCTTTGTCTTTGTTTTGAGCGATCCTCCTAACCTGCAATGTCCTTCTTGCAACCTACAATTATCCAATGGAAATTAGGTTTCTTTTTATTTTTCTTTTTCTCTTTTTTTTTTTGAAAAACAACTAGGGCGCCTCATGGAGGTTTTCACCCTAATTGCCTGCCCTGGGCGCCTCCAAGGGAGGTTTTCACCCAGAGATCTTATTCTCTTTTTATTTTCTCTTTTTTCTTCTTTTTTTTCTCAACCCATTGACCACCTCATGGAGGTTTTCAGTCAACGAGCCAATCTAAGGCGCCTCCGAGAAGGTTTTCACCTTAGATTTTTCCTCTTCTTTCCATTTTTTCATTTTTTCTTTCTTTTTTCTTTTTTCTCTTTTTTCTACCCTACCCTACTTGAAAAAAAAAAATCTTTTCAAGTATAAGAATACTTCCAATGGAGCCATGTGCACATCGAGATTAGAAATAAAATGATGTGGCGGCTTGAAATGCATGCTTTGACAGCTATCTGGATTTCAGAGACCAAATGATCTGACTTTGAAGGGATCAAACATAGCTGAGGAAGAGAGTACTGCTGCAACTTAGTGACCGTCTGAAACCATATTTCAATATAGGTCTGATATCCTTGGTCCTTTTGCTGATCTGGATCATTCTCCATATCTTCTTCTATCATGACCCTCACATCTTCGTCTTTTTGCTGATTTTTCTCTTGACTACATGGAGGGTTTGATGGTAACCATGAGGGAGCTTTATTGATCTCTGATTTTGATCTCTTATCTTCATCAAGTGCAGCCCATGGTTCTTTGATCTCCTCTTTTGAATCTTCTTTTGTCTTTGGTCCTTCAATGTTGTCAACATAATCTCTGCTTTGCAACACTCTTCCTGAGCTATGGTGAAGATCGTTGAGCTCAAGAGGAGTCATTTGGACATGTTGTGCCTCAGCGTTGCAATTGGGTTGAGCTACTCCATTGTATGGTTTTGGAAATGGTGGTACAGGTAGCTGAGTGGGGGTGTATATTTGAGATGGATGTGGATGGGGTTGTGGTTGGGCAGGCATTTGGGGTTGCCTTGGTGGAGCAGGAGGCGATGGTTGTGGATGAGCAGGTGGTGGAGGAAAAGAAGCGGGAGGAGTGTTGTATTGGGGCCTCCACCCCTGCTGAGGTGCATTCCACTGAGGTTGTGGCTGAGCATAAGAGCGAAACGAATGAGCAGCTGGTTGGGCATAATACGGATCTGTGAAGGAACAAGGAGGAGGTGTGAACCAGGAAGGGTGAGCAGGGGGACCCCAAGAAGGCATGAAAGTGGCTTGATAGGGGTCATAATAGGTCTGGGATGTCCCTTCCATTCCCTGCTGGTAAGGTATGGGGTCATGTGACCTCCTTTGGTTCATGAAATAGAGTGGTTCAGTGACTCCTTTGGCCCTCTGATATGCAGCTTTAAGTCCAGGCAAGGAAGGGCACTGATTCGTAGGATGGTATCCTTCACAGACGAAACACACTTCTATGGAGTACATTGGACATTCGTTCCTAGGATGCTTTCTAGTGCACCTAGGAAAAAAGATGACCAAAGCCCTCTTGGCTTCCTCTTGCTTCTTTTTGATCCACAAGGTATCCAGTTGCATGGCAAGAAACTGTCTTACCTCGCTCTTGAAATCTTCCATCTTTTCAAATTCATTTTTGGATAAGGTACTGCTCCCAACATTTCTGCTTGTAGCCATTCGCTCCAGAGGAATGGTTTCTTCTTCTTCTCTCCTAGAGGTTCTTCAAATATGTCTTGTTGTCCACCTAGGGGTTCTTTAATCACAGCCATCGAAGAAGAGAGATGGTTGGCTGTGTGAAACAGTGGGGGTGTTGTGCAAACATTTTTCTGACTTATCTCTACTCCTACAAGGCATGAAATGAAGTCTTTTTGGTTGATTTTTGTTTTTTCTTCTACTTCTACCTGCAAAACTAAAATAGATTGAACTGAAACTAACTATCTTGCTGAAATGAAAATGCGGAATTGAAATGAAAGCAGGAAAGAACTAATCTGTTTTGCTCAAATGAATTGCAGGAATGAAATGCTAGTCTACGCTTGCAGAATTGAAATTGCGGAATTTGAAATGCTAATCTACGCTTGCAGAATTGAAATTGCGGAATTGAAATGCTAATCTATGAAAGTGGGAAATGCTAATCTACTTTTGCAGAAACGAAATTGCATAATGGAAATGAAATAAACTACTTAGCAGAAGGTTGTAGTGGAAAATAGAAGAAAAGCAGCAATCACCAATACTCTGATGCTTCCCCAGCAACGGCGCCAAAAAGATGGTAGGCCCCAGTATTGCAGCAATAATGCTGCAACTCCTGGAACTCCCTTCTTTAATTTTATGAACCTGGTAGTTCGTAACAAACTTGGAAGCGACGATGTTGTAAGCACAAGTACTAGCTCTTGCCGCAGCTGTCACCTGGTCAGCTGGCACAAGTCCGCTAGGAGCTTAAGCCAACTTCTATGAGCTCTTAGAAGAAGCTTTTTAACTGATGAATGAAAGCTAAATCAAAGGGGCTAATTTACTTGCAGAAAGAAACTAGAAAGCGGAAAGGAAATGCAAACCCTAGCAAACCCTAATTTTACCAGCTAGCCCTACTGATGCGAAAAAGAGGATGCAAGCTACTGAAAGAGATGCCATTGACTTCTAGGAAGGTAAAATGCATGTGTCTAAGTTATCACTATCTGAAGAAAACATATTTTTGTATTTTTGAATAAGTTGTCACAATTATCATGCATACAATTTAACTGTTTTTTACTGTGCAGAGGTGGATTGGCGAGAGGAAATGCTTGGAAGAGGTCGGGAAGGTTCAGAGAGGGCCTAAAGGGTCCCTAACACCCTTCCAGAGAGTTTCACGGAGTTTGGCTATCAAGAAACCTCATTCGTGAGCTTCTACAGGAAGTTTGCAGGGGTTCTACAGGATGTTTCAGGAATTTCTACTGGATGTTCAGAAATTTCTACAGGATGTTTAAAAATTGGATTTTGGAGGATGGGTGAGTGAGGGAAGATGCATGAATGGATATGGAGGTAGGATAGGGGTCTGAAGTGGCCCAGGGACTGGTGGATGGAGTGGTGAGAAGGTGTTGATAGCTAAGTTGGCTCAAAGAAGGCTGAAACAATGATGTACAAAAACTAGGGTTTTGTGAGCAAATGTGGCAAACGTGAGGTAAGGATTCTAAGTAGAGGGTGGAGTGGATGGTGCTGATGGAGAATAAGCAGATGAAGGAGTGGTACAGGTGCTCTGCAAGTCGTTTTTTCAATCTGAACCAACAAAGACTTGTAAATTCAAAGACCTAGTTACGTTGACCTAATTTGCTAGCTGTCAGTAAAGAGAATGAATAGAAGTGTGACCTGCAATGAAACTATGTATTTTAACTCATGCAACTAAGCAAACGAAAGTCTGAAATTGTAACCAACTTCTACACATGAAAATCAAACACTAGTGATTGCATGGCAAAGCAAAATCAGTGTTTATGTGGGTAGCAAAGTCATCCTAGTCACAGCTCCTGATCCCACTGAGGGAGAGGTGAAACCACAGATGTTTGATGGACCTTTTTTTGAAGATTTTTCTGTTAACAACCTATCAACTAAATCTAAGCATGAAAATCTATTTTACTCATCAAAAACAACCTAAATAACAAAACAAGATTTAAATCTAAATAGCAGATTTTATTCTAAGAATGCAGCAAAGACACATGAAAGTAAACAAAGGAGGTACTGGGCACTTGAGATGGGCCCAAACCCAAGAGCTACAGCCTCCTAACAGAGATTTAGAGTTGGTGAAAATCTACATTCATCTTTATTGATCAAAAGAAATGTTACATTCCAAAAACTGTCCACAAGGAGAACTTGAAAATGTGCTGAAAGCAAAGCTAATCTACTGCCTAAAAATCGAACTACAAAATGACTACAAAATGAATACAAAATGACTATAAAGTGACTCACTAAAATGAGGCCCTAAGCCTTCTTATTTATACAACTTAAGGACCCCAACAGTCCTCCTAAACTTTAGGGACTCGGCTGCCCAAAACTTGCAGTTAACAGTAGTCCTACTTGACTTGCTTGGCTGCCCTTGTGTTAATTGATTTGGTGGCCCTTGAACTCCGAGCTGATGGTGGAGAATTCGAGGTAAGGGCCCATAAATGAAGGGGACACCTTCCTACAAATCCTCTCCCTTGTTCTCCCACGAATTTGGCTGCCAAGTGCTCATTTACACCTTTGATTTTGTCTCCAAATTGACCAAAAAGGCTACAAAAAGCACACATTAGACTTGTTGGCATAATGACTAACCCAATTCACTCTATTAGCATAAATATAATCAAAAACATGCAATGAACTAATGAGAATGGTGGATTAATTTGAATTAGGAAGTTGAATTAGCCCAAATAATTATCCATTTTTGGGGCTCATCAGTAGCCTCGCCACTATTTAAACTATTGACAAAAGAATCTGAATTTCGTTGGACTGATGAATGTCAAATTGAATTTGACACACTCAAGGATAAGCTTTCTTCAGCACCTATTTTGAGAGGACTAGATTTGAATTTCCATTTCATATTTCCACTGATGCCTCTAATTTAGCTATAGGGGCAGTGTTAGGCCAAAAGAAAAATCTCGTAACCTATGTTATTTATTTTGTTAGTACAAATTTAACTCCTTCTGAATTGAATTATACCGTAACTGAGAAAGAATTCCCTTTTGTGGTTTATGCTATTAATAAGTTTAGACATTACATCACCGAGTATGAATTTTTTGTACATACTGATCATTCTGTTATTCGATATCTCCTGAATAAACCCGTTACTAACAGCAGAATTATTATATGGCTTTTACTGTTGCAAGAATTTGACTTCACAGTATTGGATAGGCATGGAAAAGAAAATCAGGTAGCTAATTTCTTTTCTAGGCTCAACCATGAAGGTGCGGATGTTCCTGTTAAGCTTCCCAAATGAGAACTTGTTTTCCATTTTTGTTAAATCACCTTGGTTTGCAGATATCGCTAATTATCTTGCTACAAGGAAGTTACCACCTTACTTTTCATCTAATCAGGAAATATATATATATATATATATATATATATATATTAGGAAAATTGGTTCTTACTCTTGGATAAAAGGAGACCTCTTTTTCACTGGACTTGATTTGATTATTCGCAGGTGTGTCAGAGAGGACGAGATATATGACATATTGAGAGCTTGTCACAATGAACCTTGTGGAGGAAATTTTGCATACAAGCGAACAACCTATAAAATCCTCCGCCCAGGTTATTATTGGCCAAGTATTTTTAAAGATGCAAAGGAGTACGTTCGAAAGTGTGATAGCTGCCAAAGAATAGGGCGACCTGTTCAAGCAGATGAAATGCCTTTGCAACCACAAGTTCTCATAGAACCATTTGAGAGGTGGGCTCTTGATTTTGTAGGCCCCATTAATCCCATGTCCAAAGGTAAGAAGTATATTTTAGTGTGTATTGATTATGTTATGAAATGGGTGGAAGAAAAAGCAGTGTCTAGTGCAATGAAGAAAGTAGTGGTAGATTTTCTCTTTTATGATATTTTTGTAAGATTTGGAGTACCAAAGGAAATTGTTACTAATCAGGGTACCCAGTTTGTATCTAATATTGTGAAGGGAATTGTGCAAAAATATCAGATTACTCATCGGAATTCCACTCCCTACCATCAACAGGCCAATGGGCAGGTGGAATCGACAAATAAGGTGTTGGACACAATCCTGACTAAGACAGTGCAATCACATAAAAAGGATTGTTCAGATCGACTTCCAAAGGCCTTATGGGCCTACACAATAACCTATATAAACACTACCGGCTTCTCTCCATATGAATTGATATATGGAAAACAATTTTTCTTGCTAATTGAATTTCAAATCAGAAATTTTAAGATGGCAGCAGATTTGGGCATAGATTTCACTTATGCACAAAAGCAGAGGATCCCGCAGCTCAATGAATTAGATGATATTAGGCAGGATTCTTTTCATCATACTGACCTTATCCAACAACAAAGGGCTAAATGGCACGATAGATAAATTAAGAAGAATCAGTTTAAGGAAGGAGACTGGGCATTGTTGTTTGATTCAAAATTCAAGAATTTTAAAGGAAAATTTAACGCACATTGGCTTGGTCCTGATGAGATCGAGAAAGTCTTTGATAATGGATTTGTTCGAGTCAAAACAATAGATGATGGAAATGTCACCTTCTTTGTTAATGGGCATAGACTCAAGTTATATCAGAAGCCCTAGTCTAAGGAGAAATTTTTGGAAGAGATTGCGAAGAAGAAAGAGTTGGAAATGGTAGGAAAGGGGGGTATCTCTGTCACTACCTCTTCTTGATTTTCTGCCATAATAAATTGAGCTTACTATATTCCTTCTCATGCTTAGTAAACCATGATAGGAGTGTCTATTGGATATAGGTTTATTCCCTTTCCGGCTACAGTACACTATTTACGGAAAAGGAACCCCATTGGAGTTTTCTTTTTCAGTATTTCAAACTCTCTAAAATTGAAATTTGGCAAGCATGAACTGCCTTGGGCTCGTTAAAAACACGGGACAGTAGATCCCTTGGGATCCCCAAGTAAATTATGTTTCATACCTTATTAAATATTTGATTTGCTGGTGTTGGACTGATGTGGGATTCTCTAAGCCCCTCCTTCCAACAATCTTGTCCCATCGACATCAGCACATTATCTGGGTTCAAGATCAGAGATATATGATGCCTTGAATCATGTATACATTAATGACAGACTATCTCGCCTATAGCAATGGAGATCCATCAAGGCTCCTTAACTACTGGATCTTGTAGGGGATTCGACAACAACTTATCTATTCACACCTGCTAGGATGCATCGGTTGTACCTTGGTCCTCACTTTCATTATTGGTGATGGACCTCGCATTGGTTAACAGTTGATCTTAATGACTGGTAATCCAACGAGATCACTACACATTTGACTTCGATACCTTTATTCATGTAGCAGTGAACTTTACAAGGATAAGTAAAGATGGAGTTCAAAAATTTTCTTGCCGACAAATCAAAGACCAGTTAGCAATAAATGAGGCAGTAGCTTATAACAACAAATTTGCATTATCATTTTGTTAAAAATATAGTGGGATTCCTTCATAGGCATTTTTATTTCCTGCAGAAGTTATGAATTCCTACAGAAGGATTTCCTGTAGAAGGATTTCCTGCAGAAGGATTTCTTGTAGAAGGATTTCCTGCAGAAGGATTTCCTGTAAAAGGATTTCCCGTAGAAGAATTTTCCAGTAGAAGAATATGGTTGTTGCACTCCTAATATTATTTAAATCATTCCAGCAGAACATCTCTTCAAGGATCTGACAAACATTAATTTTATTAATCGAAGTCTTCAAAGTTAATCAAAACCATGAGATTTCATGATCCCGTACATGATATGGTTTTTAAAATGGCTCATCATTGCAAGGCAAGGGCGTGCATCATGTCCAGGTACCTGACGGTTGAACGGTAAGTTAAAAGGGTAAAGTTCGATGTCAATTGCTTGAGGATTAAGGTAATGCACAATTTTTTTAAAATTTTTGCATCATTATGAGTCACGGTCATCCTTGTTAAAAATGGCGACTGTCCCATGCAAGGTTCCACTCCCAATACACCTCGAAATGTGCAACATTCATCTCTCCAACGAAATCTTGCATAACAGATCATGATTTTAATCATGATCACGTTCTGTGCTACACAGACTTGCCTTTATTTCACTGTCACTTGCCTAATCGAGCCATCCTCATTCTATTTGCTCCCAAAACGCTTTGTATAGCCTGAGGAAAACATCAAAAGAAACGAATTGAAACCCTGCACTCCCCTACTCACAGCATATGGAAAAAATGAGGTCAGTTGTCTGATTTGAACCACAGGGTCCGGAGCTATTGGATGCATACCCTCAGAGAAAGAAATGATTGGAGAAGGCAGGGTGGTTGTCTTTGTTTTTGAAGTTCGATGGGCACAATTATGAAGTGACCATGTCATTCACTTTGAACATGAATAGAGAATGGGTTCAGTTTGGCAATGTGAAGTTCAGATTAACTGAAGAATTGGTAGCTCAAGCCTGTGGTGTCCCACGAGAAGGAGAACATTGGTTTAAAAATCAACGAATTGAGAAGGAGATTTGTGCACCTTTCCTGAGAAGGAGCATGCAAATTTGGATTGGGGGAAGTTATTCCACAAGACTATATCTGAAGTAAGTATCATCACCTTCTGTTTCTACTTCAAAAATATATTACATGTGAGGGTCAGTTCAGGTTGGCTTTTCTGTTCCACATTCGGCTTCTTAGTCACTTTTGAGACAAGCCTCTAAATTTTCCTCATTATTTGAGGATGTCTTTGTTCAAAATGGCTACTTTCGCTCAAAAGATGGAGGCTACATAAAGGAGAACCTCTACCACCACGGTCTAGTTAAGATTATCATGTTCGAAGTGTTAAGGAAACAAAAGAAAACTTGGGAGGAATTCCTAGTGGAAAATTATTTCGTGGATGAGGAAGACGTGCCTAAATCATAAACTGGAGATGAAGAATCAAGTCGAAGTCTAAAGAAAGATCCCGGAACTCCTACCAAACTAGAGAAAGTGCCTAAATCTCTAGAGACCAAGGAGGCAACGCCGAGTCAGAAATCAAAGAAAAAGTCACAGACTCATAGCCATGAGGAAGAGTCTAAAACCGAGAAGGATGAGCCAAGTCCGAAACCAATAAATAAGCCCCGAACCCATATCCAAACAGAGAAATAAGAGGACTTTATGGTAGTCAAGGAGACTATGGGAAAATGGCCAATAGGTGCCACTCTTCTTACTAGGCACTTTACTAGGAGCTAAGCTACTAAGCTGGCCATGCAAGAAAGCGAAAAGGAGGGCACACCATAGACAGCGACATGCAAAAAGACTAACGAGTCCAAAGGGAATAAAATACAGGTCAAGACGGCCAATTTGTTACTTAGGAGGACTGGGAAGCAGCGTCCCAGGAAACCCGACAGTTGAAGGAAATCATGGAGAAAATCGTCGAGGACTATCGAGAACTACAGGAATAGAACTCTCCTCATTCTCCTCAAGAAGATGAAGGGACCTCCAAGAGAAAACGGTTATGCAAGGAGCTGGAGGAAGCTATAATTGAGCTTATAGTTTCCGAAAGGGTCCTACGGAAGGAAATCTACAGAAGCGCAATGATGAGCACAGAGATAGAGTCAAGGAAGCTAAATCCAGTAGAGTACAGCTGGACCAGTTGGTTGTCGTGGATGCAGCACAAGGAGAAAATTGAATTTTCTAATTATATATCAGTTTTGCTTGCATAAGGGACATGCAAGATGTTAGGTGTAGGGGAGATGTTGGGCCTAGATTTTGACTAATTTTTTACAATGTTTCTAAGGCTTTTTCCCCCTTTTTGTCTCTTTTTTCCTTTCTAGTCACCATCATTTTGTTATCCAGTGCCTCATTTTAACCAAAAGGGTGATTTGGACTCTAATGTATGCAAATAACTTAAACATGTCATTTTCCTTTATTCTTGAGAAATTTGATGTTGAATGCTACCTAATTAACTAATCTACAACTTTGAATTTTCCTTTATTCTTGAGAAATTTGATGTTGAATGCTACCTAATTAACTAATCTACAACTTTGAAAAGTACTAATCGAATTTCCTGCAAATCAACTATCTTTGGGTAGATCCGCGATTTCCTGTAGAAGACCAGGGATTTCCTACAACAACACTGATTTCCTTCAGCAACATTGATTTCCTCTAGAACGTCGATTTCCTGCAGCAGCTTCCTTACAGCGACCATTTTCTTGCAGAAGTCGTGAAGGTTAGAGATGTTCTAATCATCCTCGGGAGAAATGGGGACATGGGTTTTGTGTGAAAACCCATCCACATGGATTATATCCTACCGGTTGTTCCAATTTTTGTTTTCCTAACTGCCCAGGTTTTGTTTCAATCATTTCGTCTGAATTAGGGAAAGTGGTTCATGATCGGCAGAGTTGGTTTTGATCCATGCTTCCAGTCATGGATCAAACCAACTATCCAAATACACTATATTTCCTTATTTTTAGCAACAATTGTAATGTTTACTTAGTTGGGCAAAGGCACTAGCCTGCGACTTGTATAAAAACAATGTACTCAATTTATAGAAGGGGGAGACATATGTCAAACTTCTGTATTGCTATGTAATTATCTTTATTTTCATATTAACACAAGTAATATTTTTTTGATTTGTTGTATAGCTCCTTATTAATCAAGGGGTTGTGAGTGGAGGAGGGCCCTCTTTACTCACAACTCTAGTAGCTAGTGTTTGTTAATTTCTTTGTTTTTTTGTATTAGAATTAGATATGTACACAGTTCTATTCCTATTCCTTGATTTTACAGTAGTGCATGCCTTTAATGGTTAATGGTTGAGTTTATGAACGATTTTAATTTGATTAAAGGATAGATCTAGGTATGCGTCTTGTTCTCATATTTACATTATGAAATTAAGATTGAATAGTTGGGAATGGGTGTGATTTAATTGTTGTTATTTTATCTTCAATATTTTCTCGATATGCATCAACAATCTTAAGTGTTGTAGAGAGATGAATTATCTACTCCATAGCCTTTTCTGGTAAGTGTTGAGAGAGAGAAGAAGGATTTAGGACTGTGTGTGGATTTTATACACTAAAAGTGTCAACCTGCATATATTTTGCATTGCACATCATAAGGCTACGATTACCCCTAATTGATCATTTATGTTTGTCAAATTATAAGTCTATAATTTTTCTCAACAGTAAGCCCTCCTATTGGATATATATGTATAACCTCCACTGCATAGGTTGGGACTGGCCACTTCCTTTTGGAAGTTTAACCTCTGTTTGGCCATAGCATGAATTCGAGGAAATTTATAAAGGAAGTCTTGGTTGCGGTGGTTTTGTGGAATTCCTGAGGGTACTGATGAAGAATCATGTAACTGAGCATGCCATGTGGCAGGGAAATGAGAGATAATATATTTAAACAAATTAAAAGACCAAAATTCGGAATCTAGGAGTCCAATTGGGACAAGATTTATATCACTGGAAAAGTGTATCCAAGACATATGTGACGATGACATCCAAATTGAGTTTCGAAAACTCGAAAGAAGTCGAACAAAAAAAATATACAAACTACCCCATTTCTCTATCCGTACTAGGGAAGTTGGGTTAGTATAGTGAGCGCATTCCCGGAGTAGAAAGTGGTGTGTTTACAGAATGGCATGTTGAATGATGGCGGGATCAAAACCATGAAGGTTTTTATGACACCAGGAAAATACATCAGAAAATTCTTTGAATAAGTTGATTATATTTTCTTTCGCTTCTTCAGCACATTAGGCCCCAACTTTTAATATGTCTTTTCCCCAAGGAAAAATCGAAATTTCCATTAAAAAGATAAAAATTACATGTTGAAGATGCCAGAAATGAATGTCAAAGGGTTGCTGCAAAAATAGTCATATTAGAATTCCAATTCTAACGGTATATGATCTAGACATAGCTTATCTGGATTTAAACAGGAATGCAACAAATTACATATATAACCATAAATACAAAGATGCAGTAGAAATAACACTTCATTTCATTAATATCAAATATTGAAATATGCTTACAAACAGAATGGAAATAAGACTAGTTCGGGTGATGGTAGCTTATCTTTGAGAAGAGATGTGGCGGCTACATGCCTCAGAACTATGTTACAATGAGGCTCAAAGGCCTATTTATTATTGAGAAATAATGGAAAACCCTAAACATCCAAAAACCTAACCGTAGGAGATGAAGCGCCAAAACTGTGGGCCCCGTTTGGGTAAATTGGTACATTAACTTCTCGGGGTCGTATCTTTGGCATAAAATCTTTGTTTGGCTATCGTAATACCTCGTTCTGAAGATCTCGAAGAGAAGGCCAAAAGTAAATAGATAAGATGGTTTGTGACATTTCTAGTCTCTTCGTTTTCCCTAAAAACGCCATTTAGGGCCTCAAAACGACTCTGGAAGTTCAGGACCTGAAAAACTGCCAAAAATAGTAAATTGTGCTACAATTAAGGAAACCGAAAAACTAAAAGAGACAGTGTTGGGGGTCCAAGTGGAATAGGCAGGTGGCCATGAATATCCACCTGGATCATTCCTCCCCCCTTAGGAAGCAATGGTCCCAATTGCGTTGAGTTCCTCCATGAGATGAGGAAACTTCTACTGAACTTGGTCCCTGGTGAGCCACTTGCCCTGGTGAAGGAGTTGGCCTGCTTTGACAACTCGATATAGTTGGATCCTTTGCTATCGCGTGTTCTTGATTTGCATATCCATGATCTGATCAATAGTGGCTTGTTACATTCAATCTGGATTTAACTCTGTAGGTGTGAGTTATTCTGCAATGTCTGATGTGTCTAGCAATGGTGGGAAGTATGGTCGAAGGCAATCCACATTGAAAACTGGGTGCAAACTAAGGAATGGGGGGATGCTAAGCTCAAATGCATTGTCTCCCATCGCCTTGGTAATGGTGCAAGGATCATATCGAAGTGGTCCGAGTTTCTGATAGGCTCCGGTAAGGCGTTCCTTTTACAAATGCAACCAGACTTTGTTTCCCACTTGAAACTTGTGTGGCACTCGATATTGATCATGTCGCTGCTTTTACTTGGCATTTGATTTCTCCAGAATGTCGTGGACATGTTGGCAGATATGTTGGATGTGCTCAATGAAGTTGTTTTCCCTATCGGTTTCGGACTGGACATGAGTCGAATCTACATGAGTAGTTGCAAATGGCATGCCCACATCAATGGGACATAGTGGTTGGAATCCCAAACCCACCTAAAAAGGGTTGTGGCCAGTCGAGTTGTGGAGAGCCCGGTTATAACTGTGCTGGACATAGGGGAGGCTCTCATCCCATGTGCATGGATGCTTTGAGTTGTACATGCGCAGAATGTGTATGATCATCCTATTGACGACCTTTGTTTGGCCATTAGTTTGGGGATGGAAAGTTGTGGACTTAGTGAGCTTGGTGTCCAGCATCGACCAGAGACTAGACCAAAATGTACTGAGGAACCTATTGTCCCGATCTAAGATGATAGACTATGGGATCCCAAAGTATACCCACACTCATTCAAAGAAGAGTTTAGCAGTGGCTTTCGTTGTGATATTCTTCGTGCAGGCCACCATAATGGCCATCTTCAAGAATCTGTCGATGACTACAAAAACACAGTCGTTGCCATGCTTAGTAGAAGGAAGGCCCGACATGTAATCCATGGAGATGGATTCCCAAGGTCGACTAGGGGTAGGCAGCGGAGTATAGAGGCCTTGCTTCTTGATGGTCGGTTTGGCAATGGCGCAAGAAGTGCAGGATTTGATGTACTTCCCGACATCCTCTTGAAGATCCGGCCAATAGAAATACTTTTGCAGTACTGCCACCGTTTTCTCGACCCCGAAATGCCCAGCGGCCCAATTGTAGTGTGCTTCCCAAATCATCTTGGCACGCTCTCTTGAAGGAACAAAAAAGTGTCCCAGGTGGCATAATAAGGCATCCTGGAGCTGAACATATGGAACTTGTTGACCCTCCAAGAGCATCTGGTATGTGTAGCCGAATTCTGGGTCGCTTTTGTAGAGAAGTGGCCAATTAGAAGTCTCGTGCCCACAAGAGCACGGTGGTTAACGCCATGATCGGTGGTCGGCTGAGAAAATCTGAAACATTATTGTTGATGCCCTTATTATACCTGATATTAAAATGGAACTTGTAAGTATGTGGACCACTTCTGATGGCGACCATTCTACAACTTCCCTTGTGTCTGTATGAACTGCAGGGGTCGGTGGTCTATGTGGATGATTGTTTCCTTCCCCAAAATGTAATGCTTCCATTGTCGGTAAGCTTTCACAATGGAATACATCTCTTTGTCATAAGTGGGATACTTTCGGACTGTGTCTAAAAGTGTCTCACTGTGATATGCCATTGGATGCCCCTGTTGAGTAAGGACTGCCCCAATAGCATAGTCAGAGGCATCTGTCTTGATCTCAAATGGTTGTTGCAAGTCTAGTATTATGAGCACTGGTGTAGAGCAAAGGTGATGTTTCAACTTTGTGAATGCCTTCTCTTGAGATTCAGACCAAAAGACTTTTTCTTTCACTCCTCCCTAGTGACTTGACTCAAGGGCCAAGTGATATGAGAGAATCCCAACACGAACCTGTGGTAGAAATTGCCAAACCCAGAAAGTTGCGGAGCTCTGTCACAGTGGTTGGAGTTGGCCAATCCCGGATGACTTGGATCTTGCCTAGATCCACATGCACCCCTCGTTCATCAATAATGTATCCCAAACACTGAACCTGGGTCATGCCAAAAGTGCATTTCTCCAAACTGGCACATAGCTTGTGTTGCCATAGTGTTTGGAGAACCTGGCGGATGTGGTGGAGGTGCTCTTCCCAACTTTGGCTGAAGATCAGGATGTCATCCAAGTATACCACTACAAATGAGTTTGTGAATGGCCGCAAGATGTCATCCATCAGCCTCATTAAGGTTGCAGGAGCATTTGTCAACCCGAAAGGCATAACCAACCATTCAAAAAGGCTCGCCTTGGCTTTGAAGGAAGTCTTCCACACATTAGATGGTTCGATTGGTACCTGGTGATATCCTGACTTCAAGTCGATCTTACTGAAATATTTTCCCCCCTTCAGTTGGTCCACGAGGTCATCAATCCGTGGGATCGGGTACCTATTGCGGACAATGATCTTGTTCGGCACCCGATAGTCAATACAGAGTCTCCAAGTCCCATCCTTCTTTTGTACCAACACGATCGGGCTCCCACAGGGCGATGAACTCGGCTGGATGTGACCTTTCTGCAGCAGCTCCTGAATCTACCTCTTGATTTCGTCGTTCTCCAGAACGGAGCGCCGATAGATTGGTTCATTGGGCAGCGACGCACCTGGGGTCAGATCGATGGAGTGCTTAACCTGGAAGTACAGAGGCACCCCTGCGGAGGAGGTGAAGATGTCCTCGTACTCCTCCACGACCTTGTCCATCTGTTGTTTTCGTGCGGAGGGGCCCTGTCTAGAGGTCGTGGCCACCGTCTTATTCTTTCCTTGAGGGCGTATCATCAAGAAAACAAATTTCCCAGTTTTGAAAATGAGCTTACTGCATTGTTTTGCAGTAACCAAAGAGATGGCGGTAGGCAATGCTACCTCTGGTATCTTGTACAACTTATTTCCCAAAGTAACAATAATAGCATGAGGCCTTGACTCATACATAGCATGTCGCTTCCATAAGTTTGGTTGGCCTAATAATACATCACAAACATCAAGGGTAGCAATGTCACATAATACCTCATCTATGAAGGGCTTGATGCTATATGGAAGGCAGTATGGCTCACACAAAGATCCCATCCTTGGTGAAGCCACCAGATGGTGTACGGTTGTGCATGTGATGTGGTTGGTAAGCCTAGCCGCTTCACGACCTCTGCCGAAATGAGGTTCTTTTGGCTCTCGCTGTCAACAATGAACTGTAGCGGGGAACCCTTTACCCACATCTGGGAGTGGAAGAGGTGCTCCTCTTGCTCTGGATCTTTGAGTTCCTCCTTCTGGATCTTCGTGGTGGCAACGGTGGCATTGGGCTCTGCATCGATAATCTGCTTCCCTTTGTCATTCCCCTTGTCACGTTCTGACTTAGAGTTGGAACATGCATCTGATTCTAAAGCCTTTAGCTTGGCTACCAATGACTGCTTGGCCCGACACTCACTTGTGTTGTGAGTGGAGCTCTTATGGAACTCACACCACTTTCTCGTGTCCTTCTTTGACTTTGGGGTGTTATTCTTTGCTTGCGGCTTTAGCGGGTTGTCCTAGGCCACCTCGCCTTGGCTTTGTCCTTTGCTCTGTGGTTTGGGGGCACCTTTCCCTTACTTCGGATTCAGAGATCTAAAGTCTCACTTCTTCTGTTTAAACTTTTGCTTGATCTTGACGCCATATCGGTATGCCATGTCAAGCGAGGAGATATTCAGGAACTCCATTTGTCCTGTATGTACCTGTGTAGGTAGTCGCGGTACTTGAGAACCAAATGGTTCTCAGAATCCTTGATACCCAACTTCGTGCAAAGGGTATGAAAAACATTGGTAAACTCTGGTATATCTTGGTCCCTTCCCTGTCGCAGCGTTGTCCACTTTATGTATTTATCCTCATATCTCCCGACAAGGTAGTACTACTCCTTGATGGCATCCCAGAACGAGTTCCAATTGGGTGTGGCTGAAAACAATGAGTTCGTACTTTCATCTTTCTACTCACAGTAGGTTTCCCACTAGTCCTTGACATGGGGGGCTACTTTGAGAAGTTCAAAAGTGATCTTTTCCCAGCTGGAAAAATCATGAATGAAAAAATATCCTTCTAGCAGATTTAACAATATATCTACAATGTCTGCATCTATCTGACCCTCAAATATGGGAATGTCAAAGTTAACTTGTACCTTAAAGGGTGTGGCACTTCCAGAGTAGTTGTTGAAAGTAGATGCGTCGCCCTTGGGTAGCCGCTGAAGGATCTGGACAAAGTTGTCCATCATCGCGTTCCTTTGTCGCTTGAGGGCTTCTTTGAGCAAGATTTTGATAGGATCTCCTGCTCCCTCATCTTTCTTTTCATCTGCCATGGGAGGTCATCAGGATTTGTGAGGCTGGTCTTGCAAACGTTCGACCAGTACAAGCCCTAACTCCTTATATCCCGACCTCGTTGGGGACATGCAAAGAAAAACAAAGAAAGCGCAGACCGCTCTGATACCACTGATCCAGATTTAAACAGGAATGCAAAAAATTACAGATATAACCATAAATACAAAGATGCAGTAGAAATAACACTTCATTTCATTAATATCAAATACTAAAATATGCTTACAAACAGAATGGAAATAAGACTAGCTCGGGCGATGGTAGCTTATCTCTGAGAAGAGATGTGGCGGCTACATGCCTTAGAACTGTGTTACAATGAGGCTCAAAGGCCTATTTATTATTGAGAAACAATGGAAAACCCTAAACATCCAAAAACCTAACCCTAGGAGATGAAGCGCCAAAACTGTGGGCCCCGTTTGGGTAAATTGGTACATCAACTTCATGGGTCGTAACTTTGGCATATGATCTCCGTTTCGCTATCATAATACCTTGTTTCGAAGATCTCAAAGAGAATGCCAAAAAAAAATATGCAAGTTGGTTTGGGTTGTTTTTAGTCTCTCTGTTTTCCCTAAAAACACAATTTAGGGCCTCAAAACGGCTCCAGAAGTTCAGGACCCGAAAAACTGCCAAAAATAGTAAACTGTGCTACAATTAAGGAAAAAAAAAACTGAAAGAGACAGTGTTGGGGGTCCAAGTGGAATAGGTAGGTGACCACCAATATCCACGTGGATCAATAGTGTTATAGACATTTTTGGGCACTGCAACCCCAAGCATAAAATGTCCATAAACCAAGGGCTCCTAAGTCCCTAAAAGTGTTGTTCCAACCCCTAAAGGAACAAGGTCAACTGATTACAGCTTCTCCCAGAAGTTCTCCATGAAAAACCACTTAGAACTGGTCAAAACGGGATCATTTCACCTGCTCCATAGGCAAAGTGCATTGCATCTCACCTAAGCACACTCTGTGGGTGCGTTGCATTTCAAAACTCCCTTCTATGGGGTGCGATGGGCGAGAAGAGACAAATGGCAATGTCAATCCGTGAGGTGGAGAAGCATGGAATCTTCCAAAAACTTCTCCTGTGACACTTTCCATTCTGAATTCGACCAAGGATGAGTAAGAGATCATCAATCTCCAAGTGGAAGCAAGAACTATCAGAGGGAAGACACTAATCAAATCACAAGTTGACTCATCTCCCTTACATATATCTATATATGGATCCCTCATCCCAGAGATCCTGAGGCTGGAATTTTGCATCTTGTAAGGAATTGCTGTTGGTTTCTTGAGGCAACATCATAGTGTTGGGTGATCTAAGCTTTGCATGAGGTGAAGAAGGGCTTACTTGCTGAGAGGATGATGCTGGGTCAGAACAACTGGTTGTAACTCTCTTGGCTCTTTCTTGATTATCAATAAAGCTATTTAAGTTTTCCTCCATACTCTTGTGTCATTTATGTTTCATGCATTTCTATGGTCAATTTACATCTGATCCTAGATTGTTTATGATAATAGATCCATGTTCTTGTATAGTGTTATGTTGCTTTGATTCTACAGGTACTCTGTGAAGCTGGGTGTACAAGGAAGCAAGTAGCAAAAGATTATCAGAAGAGAGACAAATCGAGCAAGGAACCAAGCGCAAGACAGAGGTTGGTCTCCTTTATTCTTCTCTCATCTATCTTTCATAAAGGAAAACGAAAGTAGTTTTACTTTGTTTGTTTCTAAGGTAGCTACCACACCTTAGTGGGATTAGCAATTCTGCATAGACACTTTTCCCTATAACAAAATGGCGACTCCGCTGGGGAGCGACTAGGTTGTTTGTCTATCTACATTTGTTTACTTTATAAACCTACAGACGGAGCCTGAAGTTGAGCCAGGTAGCTTTCGAACTGCATTTTCTATGCAAATGCAAAGTAGATAAATGCCACGTCAGTCAATCTCCGGGTTTTGTTTATGAATTAAACAACTGATTTACAAACTCTCTAATTGCCCTCATGGTGGCTCTAGTAACCTCTTTAGATCTACCCATGTTATTGATTTACTGATTACCACTTGCTCAGCCAAAATTCCTGAACTGAACTGCAAACTGTGACCCAGAACCCAAGCAAAGTCTCGTCTCTGGCCCAGCGCACTCTCTGTTCTGTGAATCTGAAATTCAGCGCACTTCCCGAGTGTAGTAGGTGCGCTGCATTTCAAATTCACTGTGTTACAGGTGCGCTGATCAGACTAGGCATTGTTCCTGAATTTTGGTTTCTGTTCACTCTTTTCAGATCTATTCAAGAATTTTGCTGCCTGTAGTCAGTACACCTCTATTTGAAACCCCTTTCCTTGCTGATATTCCGCCTCCATTGCGCAAAGAATTGTAAATGTTTTTGTGTATTTGTTGAGTCATTTTCAGTTCTCCTTTGCAAAAAAGTAACGTAATTGTACTGTCGTTTCTTGATTTGAAAGTGTCGCAAGTGTCGTTTTCAGTCATAAAAGAGAGTCTGATTGCTCTTGATAGTCGATTACCCTGTTACTATTGTATTTGATCTGAATTTGTAGTTTTTCTAGTGTCGAAAGCAAGTTTTCATTTCCAAATCGTAAAGTGTTGTCATTATCTTCATTTTTGGATTTTGAAAAGAAACTTGTTAGTAATTGTCGCTTTGAAAATAATTCAGATTTACGCATTAGCTTTCTTTTTATCATTCACATATTAAGAAGGCTGAAAACAAATACATGCATGTGCATTTGCATTTAGACTGTTTGATTGGTTTGATTTAGGACAGTGCATATAGTGTGTGCTCTATGCTCTTTGTGAAAGAATATTGTCTCTCTTTCCTTAGTAGCTAGGATTTTCATTGCACAAAGAAGATAAAAACACTGTTTATCATCTTAGATTGCATTTTAGGAATTGTACATCTACATCACGCGGTGAACCTGAAAGGCAAATTTCTTAAGCAAGATCAACTATAAAATAAATTTAATGAATCTAACAACGCTTTGGAACCTAACTCACAACATCTAGAAGTCTAGGCTAGAGACGTATTCTAGCGTCGTAAAGCCTGGTAACTGTTATTCTCACTGTTGGTTGGGTGATTCCTCCACTTTGAGACGATAAGTGCCAGTACGGACTTGTGCTCCCACGTACTGTTGAGTATATTTTGGGAGACCACAATAGGCTTAATCCTTTATCCTTAGGAAGTCGTGTCTGCTGCCCTATCGATCACAATGCACTGAACACAGCATTCGGGAAGATTGACTGTCGTACCGTAAAAAGTATTCTGCAGTTTTGCGATTGGTTTGGTAATCCCTCTGCCTAGATTTCCAGAGCAGTCCCTTTCGTTCCTTTTCAGACTCCTTAACGGAAAACGTCCATCTGAGCACTTGTCACTTCAGGCTCATTAAAAATCGAAGGCGACTAGAGTCATCTTTTGTTTTTTCTCGACTCTTTAAAATTGAAAAAACAAGTTGTGTCAAAGCGTCTAAAATTCATCTAATTTAGAAACATACTTCCCCTTGATTTTTAGTTGATCGAGTAATCCGCAATCGTGGAAGAAAGTCAATTGAAACCCCATCGTTCGCGGAGGCTTACGAGTCAACCTCCTTTGTCTCCGGAATCGAAACTATTACGGACAAAACGAACTCGTTTAACCGGTTCTAAATCTCCTGCTAAAATTAGAACAAGTGTTCCAACAACATCAGAGACTCCGGTTACTCCAAACATTTCTGGTATCCCTGCCTTTACAGAAGAAGTTCAGCAACCACCGAAGGACAGTAGTACTAATCCTAGTCTGAGGGTAAACACTTGTATTACTGAACCAGTTCCATCTACAACCGGTTCGGAAAGTGTTGTTCCCCAAACATCGGTCGCTGCAGATTCCATACCTTCTTCGGCACCAGAAATATTTTACGGACCTGACGGTCTACCTCTTCCACCTGGTCTGATTGCTATAGAAGAGATTGTGGAGGATCCTCCATCTAGTACTCCATCGCAATTTGGAGTCGGGATCACTCTGTATCCTTCTTCATCAGAAATTAGTCTACCGCCAGTGGAAGCTCCTGTAGAATCGCTAGGTAATCTTTTGGATAGACTAGAAATGTCTGAAAAACCATCAACATCTAGGACTGTGTCGTCCGACACAACGACGGCAGAACTTCCTGCTATCACTCCAACAATGTTCGCCGGTATACCATCTGTCCCAACTAGCTCTCAATCGCTAGAAGGAGCCCACTCAGGGGCTATTTCGACAGTATGGTCCGTTCCTGTTTGTTCATCCGGAATAGTATTCGGAAACTCTTATGTTGAGTCTCAACAAATTGATCCTTTGAGATGTCAATTTGGGCAGTCTGATCCTCAAAGGCAAACCATTCCTTTAAGCACCGGATTACCACCATATGGGGGGCAGTATACCCTTTCATTGTCCCCTCCGGGAGGACATCCATACGGGAGTTCACAACAGAATTCAGATTATGTTGGAATTCCATCTAGCGGTTGGGTACCGATACTACCTCAACAACCAAGAGTTGTATATTCGATGCAACAATGTTTACCTATGTCAAATATACCAACTACGCCAGCTATTGTGACGGTGTCACAAGTATAAGCACTACCTGTTGTTTGCCAACCTCAGGTTTCTCAGGTTGTAATGCAACTGCCTCTTGACCCTGCAACTCAACCACAATCGCCGACTGGTGGAATGACACAGGTCCAAATGGGTACAATTACCCCTCACCTTGGTCAAACAGTTAGCATCGGGCAACAGCACATGGCTTCACAACCATGGCTGGTGCAATACCAACAACCGCAATTCCAACAAGTATACCAAGGATCTGAGCAACAAATCTTTGCAAATAGTGGACAGCCGTATATTCAAAATGGTCAAAATCAACCATTCTACAATGGTTATGCCCACCAACCTTACCAAAGTTACCAGCATCAAATGCATTATGCTGGTATGCAAAGACCAACTGCTTAGGCGATTCCATCTTATCCTGGGTATGCTTCACCTAACCTGAATCAACAGTTACCCTTCGTGGCAACTTTAGAGTTACTTGATTTAAATCGGTTAACAAACGATCCAATCGCTTATGCCCCTTGGTGGCCAGCGATTCCACATAAACTTCCATCAGATATTCCTAAATTTAATGGAAATCCGGGTGAAGATCCGTCGAATCACGTGATGACCTTTCATCTGTGGTGTTCATCAAACACCCTAAACGATGATTCAATTAGACTTCGCCTTTTCCAGAGGACGTTAACTGGTCCGGTAGCAAAATGGTATATCGAATTGCCCAGAGCTTCGTTTGACAACTTCAGTACCCTAGACACAACCTTTTTAACCCATTTTCAGTTACCGATAAGGTACGAAACGGGAACGGAACTTCTTACCAATTTCAAGCAAACAACTGCCACTCACATATCCGATCATATACATGAGTGCCGACGTCGTCGTAGAATGGTAAAAACGTATGTTCCTTATCAGCTTTTAGCTGAATGGTTTATTAATTCATTATTGCCTTCCATCACGGAAGATGTGGCAAAAGGGGGAATCATCACCGAAGAGCAGGTTGTCGCTCGTGCACAATATTTAGACTTGATTTACACTTAGTCTGGCACGCTCTACGATAAGATACATGACGCTCCTAGACCGGAATTCTCGGTCCCTCCTCCTCCTAAATCAAACAATGACTCTCATGTCGGCGATGGTGTGATTGGCGCAACAGACACGAAATCGACAAAGGCTACATCTAAAAAGGCCAGTAAGATTTCTAGTCAAAATGCAAAAGAAGAACTTCTTGCCTCGGAATTAAATGTCGTGTCAACAGATAAAGGCAAAGAAACCAAGCAACCAGGAGGCAAGAAGAAAAAGAAAGGGAGGAAAAAGAAGCAGGATGAGTCATCTCCTGAAAAACCTTCTGCAAACCCTTCTGGGCAAAGGAAACCCCCTGTGGGGTGTCAAATATGCGATGAGGATCATCGGATGAGAGTTTGTCCACATAAAGCTGAAGTTAAGAAACTCTTTAAGAGTTCAAAAACCTCAGCAGTATTGATTGATCCGTTTCCAAACCCGGGAACCAAACTGGTTGCTAATCAAAATGCTTCCCGATCCCAAGTGCTTATGTTGTCTATCTCAAAGCAGCAAAATGATGCTTTGACAAGGAATAAAGATTACGGGAATCCACATCTGTCGAATAACAAGGCTAATGAACGACCTAGTAGTTCGACAACAACTTTGACCAAAGTTGTGCCACCCATCATTCCTGAACCAATGATAAAGCCTCCAAAGGGAGTAGTACACAAATCGAAATTTAATCCTCGTGCCAAAGTAGCACAGAATTATAATATAGTAGAGGACCTGGCCCAATCACCGTCCGCTATGTCGACACTTGAGGTACCACAAAATTGCCTCTCCCAAAGCAGGATCTATTATCAGTAATAGGTGGGATTGACCCAACGGATTCCAATCTTGTATCCTTTAATCACAAAGTATATGACCCTCACTTACCAGCTCAACTAGCTTTCCTTATTCAAGTGAAAGCCCTCAACAAAACTGTTCGTCGAACAATTATTGATGAGGGGGCATCTACATGTATTATGTCGATGAGTTGCTGGAAAAATTTAGGCTCACCACCCTTGTCGTGATCATCAACAATGTTAAAAGCATTTGATGGACGATCATACACTCCATACTGGATTTTAAGTAACTTGCAAGTTGAACTAGGGGGCAAAACAGTAGAAATTAATGTTGAAGTAATCGACGGAAACTTCGATTACAACATCCTACTGGGAAGGCCCTGGATATATGCCATGGCTACAGTTGTGTCGACCTACTTCAGGAAGATTGCATTTCCCTTTCAAGGAGGAATTACAATCGTCGACCAACAAACATTTCTCCCCAACAGTACACAAGTTACGGGAATCATTCCAATGATCCATGGAAGCAATCATTGGCTTCAAAATATTGGAGTAGGCCTCCTAAAAGACCTTGCCTTAATGGGTACTTTTGCCCTACCGCCTCCGAGTAATTTGGCGGAAGTGGCCACAGTGGAAACCTGCAATATGAAATCTTCTATATCTAATGGATTCGGAAGATTCCTAAACATTTTGTCAGCATGGATCCTCGCCATTTTAGAAATATTGTAGCAATCAATTTTCTTGGCTTGGGGGGCAAACCCAAATCAACGCTCATCGAGTGTTTGGATAGATAGGTCTAAGGAATATAGTACCTCTTCAGATCCTTGGTCGCATGTACATTCTACAGACGAAGGAATCATTCAATCAATGATAATAGGAGAGGCACCATGGGAAGATTACCACCATCGCTCCCATCTTCCAAATTACCACGAAGATTATTCCAGCAACCTTAATCATCCATCAGTTTTTGATTTTCTATCAAATACTGTAAATACGGTGGATTTCGAGGATGGTTCTTATCTCGTGTCGACCTCGTTAAAAAAATGAAATAAGGAGTCATGAGGATAGTTCTTTTACGGTGTCAACCTCATTAAAAAATGAAACAAATCCCCTTTCCAAATCTCAAAGGTAAACCTTCATTCCAACCATCGAGTTGAATGCAATGAAGCTTGGGGGGCATGCACCTCGATTTGCGTTATTATGCTGGGGGCATGCAAACTTATCACGAGCACTGTTACTGCAGGGTTCAAGCTCGTTAAAATATAAACCTGCATCGAGCAGTTTTAACGTGGACTTCATGCTCGTTAAAAAATAAACATAAGCAATGAGCAAATGTTTCCCCCAGCATTTCAAGCTCAATAAAAAATGAACCAGTTCCCGGTAAACAACCATCGTGAATGTAATACTTAAGCCTTTAAAGCCTTGGTCGTGTTCCCATCATCACCTCCACTCTGTATTGGCCGATCATTCACCTCCATTTGATTGTTTACCCCTTTTGAGGAACAGCTGCGAAGAGTGATCCCGCTAGACGTCCTTGTAACACTGCCATGATTGGAAAATTCCAAACCTTAGCTGGAATCAGCTGCTACCCAATTTTATCACTTGTTCCTCAAAGACGAGTCTCCTTTAATCTCTTTTCAACTACTCGTAAAATATGAAAAGATTGTCGAGCCATTGGCCTCTCCAGCTCGCTAAAGGGACTGGAAGTGTTATCCCTCCTTTAGATTTTAATCTTTTTGGACCTGAGGGATTATTACACAAAAAGATCGAGCGCTTGTTTTGTTCGGCTCGTTAAAAGTATCGAAAATTCATCCCTTCTGTATTGTTTTATACTTTTTTGGACTTAAGGGATTAGATGACGAAAAAGGATTTTTGGAGTTTCCTTTACGTCCCTTTTCAGACTCTCTAAAATTGAAAAGGACCGAGTTATCTTTGTCGTTAAACTCGTTAAAACTTAATAGCGACAAACTTGTCCATAGCAGACAAGAATGAGTCTCACTATCGCTAGGCTCGTTAAAACATAGCGATGGGTTTGCCCGAAGGGTAAATTATAGAACAAGCATATGTTATCCTCCTCAAGCTTGACAAAAATAAAGAGGTACTGGTCAACAATGACTGGGGAAAAATTGGGAAGAAAACTTGAAGAAACTTTGTTGGTAGCAAGTCGCTCTTGAACATGACACTTTCACTCCGCATCCAAGTTGGGTTGGGTTGTTTCATTCACCGGTCACATCACCATGGTCCCATCACACCATCCACATTTGGGGTTAATGCTACCAATCCATCACGTCAGTGTCGCCGATATGTTCAAGAGAAGTCACTCAGAGAATTCACCTGTGTCTCACCCGCTGCAATACATTTACGCTCCATTCTTTCATGACCGCCACCCTGAACCTTATATCACCAGACCGTTTTCACCTCCATTAAAATAATTTGATCCGTTCCGTGTCATTGATGTGGGATTCACTAAGGCCCTCCTATGACAGGATCGCTTCTTTTCGACATCAGCTCATTATCCAAGAAGCCGATCTAGGGACACCCCTTTCAGTACTTTGAAGCTTGCATGCCTCAATGGCAAGTTTCTCACTTCCGGCGACAGGTTTACATCAATGGCCTTTGACCAAAAGATTTCACGTGGTGTTCGACGCCAAGTCCTTTATTCACACAACGTGAATTGTACTGCAGTACCTTGAGGGTCATTATCATTATCGGTGATTCCTCTCGCGCCTATTAACAACTTACATCATTGGCTGGTAATCAGGCGATGTCTTTCCATGTTCGACTCTAGAACATCTCTCACATGGATCGATTTGTACTTTGAGTGAAGATCGAACGAGATTGAAGACCCTAGATCTAGTTTCATCCATCTGGGCTGCGATATATATTCAGGAAAATAAAGACATCAAATGTACATCATTGCTGCACAGATAATCATCCAATCTATGGGATGATGGCTCTACCAGAATCATCAGTCTACACTCAGACGATTATCTGTCCTATGTACATGAAAATGAATTTATAAAGTTGAGCATGGGAATGCCCGCCTCATCTAGATCATGAAAATATTATGAATATAATGTATTGTGATGTATCTTATTACAGGTCTCCTCCCAGCTTGAAAGATCTTTGGATCCTCATGATAAAGCATTTCACCCGACAACGAAAAAGATTGACGACCTCATGCTTTAGGGGGCAACTGTTATAGACATTTTTGGGCACTGCAACCCCAAGCATAAAATGTCCATAAACCAAAGGCTCCTAAGTCCCTAAAAGTGTTGTTCCAACCCCTAAAGGAACAAGGTCAACTGATTACAGCTTCTCCCAGAAGTTCTCCATGAAAAACCACTCAGAACTGGTCAAAACAGGATCATTTCACCTGCTCCATAGGCAAAGTGCATTGCATCTCACCTAAGTACACTCTGTGGGTGCGTTTCATTTCAAAAAGCCCTTCTATGGGGTGCGATGGGCGAGAAGAGACAAATGGCAGTGTCAATCCGCAAGGTGGAGAAGCATGGAATCTTCCAGAAACTTCTCCTGTGACACTTGCCATTCTGAATTCGACCAAGGATGAGTAAGAGATCATCAATCTCCAAGTGGAAGCAAGAACTATCAGAGGGAAGACACTAATCAAATCACAAGCTGACTCATCTCCCTTACAGATATCTATATATGGATCCCTCATCCCAGAGATCCTGAGGCTGGAATTTTGCATCTTGTAAGGAATTACTGTTGGTTTCTTGAGGAAACATCATAGTGTTGGGTGATCTAAGCTTTGCATGAGGTGAAGAAGGGCTTACTTGCTGAGAGGATGATGCTGGGTCAGAACAACTGGTTATAACTCTCTTGGCTCTTTCTTGATTATCAATAAAGCTATTCAAGTTTTCCTCCATACTCTTGTGTCATTTATGTTTCATGCATTTGTATGGTCAATTTACATCTGATCCTAGATTGTTTATGATAATAGATCCATGTTCTTGTATAGTGTTATGTTGCTTTGATTCTACAGGTACTCTGTGAAGCTGGGTGTACAAGGAAGCAAGTAGCAAAAGATTATCAGAAGAGAGACGAATCGAGCAAGGAACCAAGTGCAAGACAGAGGTTGGTCTCCTTTATTCTTCTCTCATCTATCTTTCATAAAGGAAAACGAAAGTAGTTTTACTTTGTTTGTTTCTAAGGTAGCTACCACACCTTAGTGGGATTAGCAGTTCTGCATAGACACTTTTCCCTGTAACAAATAGCACAATACAAATACGTCAAAACTTTTTATTTTCATGTCATTTTTATACCGCCAATGTATAGCTACAAAAACTTAATAAGTATATCTTTTTGTATAAACCAGAATTAATCCTTCAAAATAACAAAAAAATGGATCAAATATAACATTATGTTTTTAGCTGTGTTGGAAAGTGAGTCTTGTGTTCCTTCCTCCTGGGGACCATCTATAAATGGTTTGTGGTAATACTCATAATGTTTACTGCCAACCTGCTTTGAAATATTCCATATGCCCTGAGATTGTTGCATACCCTCCTTAGAAAGTGCATCAGGTATTGTGTTTCTCTCACTGAGAGGATGGGCCTAAGTGTGTGCATGTGACATACATAATTTTCATTAAACCAATTAATAACCACACAAGAATCACCAAAGAATTACAGTTATTGACACCCTTTCTCAAGTGCAAAGAGGAGGAGTAATTTCAAGCGTATAAGCTTTACATAGTTGTTTTAGCCATGGCCAAGCACACTTTTAAGTTTGAAAGAATGATTCTAAGTTATATGGAGGATTGCTTCACCTCCAAATATGACACCTTCTTATGAAGATCCATCAAAGTAGGCCCAAGGCCAAGATCTATCAATTTGTTCCTTCGTGATGTTACAAGTCCTTGTGACTACCTCATCCGCGAGAATGAGATTATAAGTTGCTATTACTTGTGTTGATCCTTATAATTATTATATATTTCCATTTGAATTCTAAGCTTTGATATTAGTTTCTTGCCCTTTTTCTTCATAATTATGTCATTATATAGTATCGTTTAAGCTTCGAGCAGGATTAATTCGTCCTCATAATCTCACCTTAAATAAAATCTATTTTATTTATGAAATGAGTCACTAATTCATTGGCTGGAGGATTTATCATAAACAGGGGTTATGAGGGCATGTTGAATATGGATGGAAGTTGATGATATTCAAGATTATACGTGGAAAATTCAAGCGAGGCCACTTCTAAACTGAGGAGTTTGTTGCAGACAACGTTCTCTCTTTCTTCACCTAAATATATCAAACTTATCTCATTTAAGAAAGAATGATCTGAGAATCTTCGATTCTAATATCATTCCTTATTCCAGGAATTTTCTGTTGTAATCACTCCTTTTGTATTATAAAATAGAGAAGTTTACCCTTACGCAGGGGACAATAAAATTTGTAATTTTGGAGACATAACAACTCTTCAAGTTTGGTTGTAATAACTCTTCAGACAAGTTAATGCAAATATTTTTTTTATTAAGTTGTAGTTTTATCAGTTACTCTATTGATCTAAGTTTTCCTTCAAAGACATTATGTTCCTAGTGGTTGGACCCACTACCTTAACGAGATTATTTCTTTTATCTGTATTACTATTTTAATTGTGCTTTGTCTTCTTTCTGCAGCACACGTGGTATTTCCGCAATTGGATTAGTAAATAATTTCTTTTTCAGAAATACAATATGATTTCTTGCATTAATATTTACTGTTGTTTCTTATCATTGATCATAGGTTTTTTTAGTGTTGTTTCTTTAGTTACAATTATTGTTCCATAGGACAAAACCATTCTTTAGAAAAGTATTGGCTTGCTTTATAATTAGTTGAATGAGTTAAGATAAGGTTTGAATGGTTTTTATGTTGTTTCCTTATTATAGTTTTTGAATCATAGGTTAATCACGCATTAGACTTCCATTTCCGAGAAATAAGTCATTTTAGTGCCATTATTAGTTTTGATTAGTGGTAGTTCTCTTGCATAGACTTTGCAAACTATCTTGGAATAAAAAGATGAACCCCTTGTTTATAGATTAGTGTCTGGTAATTTAATTGTTTATTCAAACAATTGATAGTCCCAACGGTCACATCTCTTCTCAGAGATAAGCTACCATCTCCCGATATAGTTTATTTCCATTCTGAATGATCTCTCGAGGAGTTTGAGCTTAGAGGATGGCTTCAGAGCTCCGCACCGCAGCACCTCAGGGTCTAGGGTAATAGGCCCCATAAGACCTCCTGCAATCGCTTTCTACCTTCAATCCACGTACATCATCCTTAACCGTTACAATGTGCGGAATGGCTCCCTCCTCCATCAATTGTCTGTTACTGAATACCTAATTCCGTTCACGTCTATCGGAATGGACTCGAAAGATGTCTACCATTCTACCGACCCAAATCCCTACGAGACTATTTGGTCACACCCACATGTTGTGTCGGGTTCTAGTTCCCATTGCTCGTCGCCTTTCTCGTGGACTGGACAACTGCCTGTCATGGATCTTCCTCGGCCATCTGTGCCCTACCCGCTGGATTCTGCTGCATTGGACGCCTCATATAGACTTGATTTCCCTCTGCTTTCTCCTGCAACACTCAACCTTATTGTGGCCTGCATTGCTCCCTCTCCCACATTAGCCTCCCCTCTCCCTGATATTACCTAGTTCTCTGCTCCCTCCGGCACCCCCTCAACTATCGAGATCTCATAATCAAGGCTTTCCTCTCCCCATTTTACATCTCTGATGAATGTACCTAACCCTAACCCTACCTTCCGGATGTGCAGCTTCCCCATTCCTTTAGGTTGTTTCAATATCCCGGTCTCTAACCCTCGGAGCACCTCCCACTCACCGCAGGCGGCATTTCAAGGCAGCAAGGATCCCTTCTGGGACCACCCGACAGCTCCTCAGACCAACAGAGTGAAGAAAGGAAAGTGTGTCAAAGAAACGGACAAGGACATCAACCTCACGCTGAGGGAAGATCTCACTATGGGTGAGGTGGTGGATACAGCTAACAGGGTTTTGGTGGGGCATCTAAGGGGAAGAACCTACATGGCTGAGAGACTTCGCCTCTAGACCATGGAAATCTGAGGCACCCTCCTTAAAGAACTACCATCGATCACTATACTTACCCGCTGGTGGTTCGCTCTCAGCATTCATCGAGAGGAATATACAGATTGGATCCTCTCGCATTACTGACATATAGAACTTGCCTCAGTAATGCTTAAACAATGGAGCCCCCTTTTCGACCCAAAAAAGGAGCACTTGGGTGCAGGTCCAATATGGGTTTGTTTTCTGGGGTTTCCGCCACACTTCTGGTCGGAGGATGTTTTTATTCGTATTAGTAATGCTCTAGGGACATATCTAGATCATGACAAGACATACGAATCTTCTAGTAACAAATCCATGGTGCACATCCTAGTTCATCTATATACTAGGGAAGGATTGGAGGAGAAGATCACACTACATTGGAGGCATTTTTCTCGCAAACAAATCTTTCACTATGAAGGGGTCCCCTTCAAGTGTCGAATATGTCACAAGGTTGGGCACTTGTACAAGGAATGTCCTCTTGTAACGACATAGGCTTCTCCTTCAGTAAAGGGCAAAAAGCATCTACAACCAGAAGAACTTCATATGGAAGATCAGTCTTCTTGCTTTGTCAGTCCGACGGATATGGATGGGGACACATCCCAGCCAACTTGCACTGTCCAAGTACAACCTTCATCCCCACCCATGACGAGATCCCAGACTGCTGCGGCGGCTACTCATTCCATGGGTACAACTCCTCCTTTATGCTCCCTTGTTTCTTATAATTGTAATTTACTGCATTCTTAGTTTGTTTTTGCATCCAACCCTTGTTTGAATTCTACCCCTCTCACTTTCCCTCTTGATCCTTCTCTAGCTATTTTCTCCACCACCCCACCCTCTATCACTAGCGTTGGGCCATCCATTCCATCTGAGCCTTCCACCTCCACACACTCTCATTCATATAATCTCTAATCCCAGGTCCCTCCTCTACCTGATCCGATTGGATTAGGGATCTCATCTCCTACTGCTGAGGCCAAACCCTCTCGGGGGTGACCTTCCAAGATTTCTAAAGCCATTATGCTTATTGGGTTTTATGTGGCCCTTGGAAGACAAAACACCATTGATAGGGCTCTTAGAGCAAAGGACACCCTTGCGACGGTACCCCCATGAAGTGGATTATGTTTTTGTATAAAGCATAATTAATCCTTCAAAAGAACAAAAAAATGAATCAAATATAACATTATGTGTCTAGCTGTGTTGGAAAGTGAGTCTCATGTTCCTTCCTTTTGAAGACCATCTATAAATGGTTTGTGGTAATACTCATAATGTTTACTACCAACTTGCTTTGAAATCTTCCATATGCCCCGAGCTTGTTGCGTGCCCTCCTTAGAAAGTGCATCAGGTATTGTGTTTCTCTCCCTAAGAGTATGGGTCTAAGTGTGTGCATGTGACATACATAATTTCCATTAAACCAATTAATAACCACACAAGAATCACCAACGAATTGCAGTTGTCGGCACCCTTTCTCAAGTGCAAAGAGTAATTTCAAGCGTATAAGCTTTACATAGTATTTTTAGCCACGGCCAAGCCCACTTTTAAGTTTGAAACAATGATTCTGAGTTATATGGAGGATTTCTCCACCTCCAAATATGCCACCTTCTTATGAAGATCTGTCAAATTAGGCCTAAGGCCAAGATCTATCAATCTATTCCTTCGTGATGTTACAAGTCCTTGTGACTGCCTCATCCGTGAGAATGAGATCATAAGTTGCTATTACTTTTGTTGATCCTTATAATTATTATATATTTCCATTTGAACTCTAAGCTTTGATATTAGTTTCTTGCCCTTTTTCTTCATAATTATGTCATTATTTAGTACCGTTTAAGCTTCGAGTAGGATTAATTCGTCCTCATAATCTCACCTTAAATAAAATCTATTTTATTTATGAAATGAGTCACTAATTCGTTGGCTAAAGGATTTATCATAAACAGGGGTTATGAGGGCATGTTGAATATGGATGGAAGTTGATGATATTCAAGATTATATGTGGAAAATTCAAGCGAGGTCGCTTCTAAACTAAGGAGTTGGTTGCAGACAACATTCTCACTTTCTTCACCTGAATATATCAAACTTATTCATTTAAGAAAGAATGATCTGAAAATCTTCAATTCTAATATCATTCCTTATTCCAAGCATTTTATGTTGTAATCACTCCTTTTGTATTATAAAATAGAGAAGTTTAACCTTACGCAGGGGACAAGAAAAATTATAATTTTGGAGACATAACAGCTCTTCAAGTTTGGTTGTAATAACTCTTCAGACAAGTTAATGCAAATATTTTTTTATTAAGTTGTAGTTTTATCAGTTACTCTGTTGATCTAAGTTTTCCTTCAAATACAGTCTGCTCCTAGTGGTTGGACCCACTTCCTTAACAAGATTATTTCTTTTATCTGTATTACTAGTTTAATTGTGCTTTGTCTTCTTTCTGCAGCGCAAGTGGTATTTTAACGATTGGATTAGTAAATAATTTCTTTTTCATAAATACAATAGGATTTCTTGCATTAATATTTACTGTTGTTTCTTATCGTTGATCATAGTTTTTTATTGTTGTTTCTTTAGTTACAATTACTGTTCCATAGGACAAAACCATTCTTTAGAAAAATATTGGCTTGCTTTATAATTAGTTGAATGAGTTAAGATAAGGTTTGAATGGTTTTTATGTTGTTTACTTATTATAGTTTTTGAATCATAGGCTAATCACACATTAGACTTCCATTTCCAAGAAATAAGTCATTTTAGTTCCATTATTAGTTTTGATTAGTGGTAGTTCTCTTGCATAAACTTTACAGACTATCTTGGAATAAAAAGATGAACCCCTTGTTTATAGATTAGTGTCTAGTAATTTAATTGTTTATTCAAACAATTGATAGTCCCAACAGTCACATCTCTTCTCAGAGATAAGATACCATCTCCCGAGAGTTTATTTCCATTCTGAATGATCTCTCGAGGAGTTTGAGCTTAGAAGATGGCTCTGAAGGTCCGCACTGCAGCGCCTTAGGGTCTAGGGTAATAGGCCCCATATGACCTCCTACAGTCGCTTTCTACCTTCAATCCACCTGCATCATCCTTAACCGTTACGGCGTGCGGAATGGCTCCCTCCTCCATCGATTGTCCATTACTAAATACCTGGTTTTGTTTGCATCTATCAGAATGGACTCGGAAGATGTCTACTATTATGCCGACCCAAATCCCTACTAGACTATTTGGTCGCACCCACATGCCGTGTCGGGTTATATCTCCCATTGATCGTCGCCTTTCTCGCAGACTGAACAACTGTCTGTCATGCATCTTCCTGGGCCATTTGTGCCCTACCCGCCAGATTCCGCTACACTAGACGCCTCATCTGGACTGGACTACCCTCTGCTTTCTCCTGCAACACTCAACCTTATTACGGCTTGCATTGCTCCCTCTCCCACATTAGACTCCCCTCTCCCTGATATTTCCTAGTTCGCTGCTCCCTCCAACACCCCCTCAACTATCGGGATCTCACAATCAGGGCTTTCCTCTCCCCATTTACATATCCAATGAACGTACCTAACCCTAACCCTACCTACCGGTTGTGTAGCTTCCCCATTCCTTCAAGTTGTTTTAGTATCCTGATCTCTAACCCTCGGAGCACCTCCCACTCATCGCAGGCAGCATTTCAAGGCGGCAAGGATCCCTTTTGGGACCACCCGACGGCTCCTCGAACCAACAAAGTGAAGAAAGGAAAGTGTGTCAAAGCAACGGACAAGGACATCAACCTCATGCTGAGGGAAGATCTCACTATGTGCGAGGTGGTGGATATAGCTAACAGGGGTTTGGTGGGGTGTGTAAGGGGAAGAACCTACATGGTTGAGAGACTTCGCCTCTGGACCATGGAAATCTGGGGCACCCTCCTTAAAGAACTACCATCGATCATTGTACTTACCTGGCTGGTTCGCTCTCAGCTTTCATCGGGAGGAATATACATATTGGATCCTCTCACATTACTGACATATATAACTTTCCCCATTACTACTTAAACGATGGAGCCCCCTTTTCGACCCAAAAAAGGAGCAGCTGGGTGCAGGTCCAATATGGGTTTGTCTTCCGGGGTTGCCACTACACTTCTGGTCGGTGGATGTTTTTATTCGTATTGGTAATTCTCTAGGGACATATATGGATCATGACAAGACATACTAATCTTCTGGTAACAAATCCATGGTGCGCATCCTGGTTCATCTATATACTAGGGAAGGATTGGAGGAGAAGATCACACTAAACTGGACGCATTTTTCTCGCAAACAAATCTTTCACTATGAAGGGGTCCCCTTCAAGTGATGAATATGTCACAAGGTCAGGCACCTGTACAAGGAATGTCCTCTTGTAACGACATCGGCTTCTCCTTCAGTAAAGGGAAAAATGCATCTGCAACCCGAAGAACCTCAGATGGAAGATCAGCCTTCTTGCTTTATCAGTCCGACGGATATGGATGGGGACACATCTCAACCAACTTGAATTTTCCAAGTACAGCCTTCATCCTCGCCCATGACGAGATCCCAGACTGCTGCGGTGGCTGCTCATTCCATGGGTACAACTCCTCCTCTATGCTCCTTTGTTTCTTATAATTGTAATTTACTGCATTCTCAATTTGCTTTTGCATCCAACCCTTGTTTGAATTCTACCCCTCTCACTTTCCCTCTCGATTCTCCTCTAGCTATTTTCTCCACCACCCCACCCTCTATCACTAGCGTTGGGCCATCCATTCCATCTGAGCCTTCCACCTCCACACACTCTCATCCATATAATCTATGATCATGGGTCCCTCCTCTACCTGATCCGATTGGATTAGGGATCTCATCTCCTACTGCCGAGACGAAACCCTCTCGAGGGCGACCTTCCAAGCTTTCGAAAGCCACTATGCTTGTTGGGTTTGATGTGGCCCTTGGAAGACAAAACACCATTGATAGGGTTCTTAGAGCAAAGAAAACCCTTGTGACGGTCCCCCCATGAAGTGGATTTCCTTTAATTGCAAGGGTTTAGCTAGTCCCTCTAAAAAACTTGCTCTTAAAAGGCTCTTGGACACTGAGCCATGTGACATTATATTTCTACAAGAAACCCTAGGGATGGATGAGCAAATTACCTAGATACTTCACTCTTTGATGCCTGGTTGGTGCTTTCATGCCCTAGATGTGAACAGAAGATTAGGGGGTATTGCATTGGGCATAAATTCCTGCTCCATAAACCCTATTTCTATCTGGGGAGGCCCTGGATTCCTTGGAATGGAAATTTTCTCCTCAGAGCTAGGTAGAAATCTTCACATTGTCAACATCTATGCTCCTAATCATAATAGGTTGGATTTTTGGAACAACCTATTAGGGCTCTCCCTGATAAATGACAACAATAATATTTTGGGAGGCAACCTCAACTTCACTATTGGCCATGAATAATCCTGGGGACATCATTCACATATGGATCCTCTTTCAGATCATTTAGATCATTTATTGTAACAACATCACCTTATTGATATCCCCGTGAATAGAAATATGCCCACTTCGCATAACAAGAGAATTAGAGATGTGGCATTGGGAAGGAGATTTGATCGATTCCTCATCAAAGAGGATTTTCTTGCTACTCTCACAAATTACAGACAGTGGGTGGGATTTGGTGGGATCTCTTATCATTCTCCTATGTATCTGGAGCTGGCTAGCCCATCCCAAAAGCCCAAGGCTCCATTCAAGTTCAATTTGATATGGTTAAAGGACCCTGATTATGACAGGTTAGTAACTGAATATTGGAGAGACCACCCCCCATCAAATGGTCACAATCTGGCTGAAGGTTTCTGCCGAAATCTCATGGATCTTAAAAGACTCTCCATAGAATGGGCTAAAGCTAAGAAAGCCATAGATGATTAGACTCTCTGTGATATAGAACACCAGCTTGTTCGTCTGACTGATGATCGGGGAGGGGGGTACATTACTATTGAAGCAAAAGCAACACTCATTGAGTTGAACACAAAGATCCATGATTCTTCTAGATCAGGAGGAGACATGGAGACTTAGAAGCAAAGCTATTTGGCTACAAGTAGGGGATGAAAATATAAAATTCTTTCACAACTTTGCCAAGGGAAGGAGGGCCAGTAATACCATTTGGAAGATGCGGATTGATCAAGGACAGTCCGCTCATACTTTTCATCAGCTGGCACATTTGGGGAATACACACTTTCAGCAGCTCTTCAAAGCTCCCCCTGGAGCATCACTTGCTGAAATTATTCGCATAGCTAGACATTTCCCTAGATTTGTGGAACCTGAATCATTTGAGGATCTTAACAAACCTGTATCTATGGGAGAATTGGAGAGCACCCTGAAATGGTTCAAGAAGGACAAAAGCCCGGGTCCTGACAGTTGGTCGATGGAATTCTACCTATCTTTCTTCGAGACCATAGGCTCGGACCTTCTCAATGTTATCGAGGAATGTAGAACTACTGGGAGAATGTATGAAGCCATAAACACTACTTTCATTGCCCTCATACCTAAGGTGGACTCCCCTCAATCTTTCAATGACTTCTAGCCCATCTCCCTTTGCAACTACCTTTATAAGATCATTGCAAAGATCATCACAAACCATATCAAGCCTATCCTCTTAGATAACATATCCTCTGAAAAAATTTCTTTTCTCCACACTAGATAGATTCACGAAGCCATTGGCACTGCCCAGGAAGCCCTCCACTCAATCAAGCTAAAGAATCTGAAAGGAGCCATTCTCAAGATTGATCTCTCAAAGGCTTTTGACCGAGTTAGTTGGCTCTATATCAGGATGTTATTAACCCACCTTGGCTTCCCTATCCCCTTCATCCAATGGATTATGTGTTGTATAACTTCTGTCTCTTTCAGCATTCTAATCAACTTCTTCCATGCCGAGAAGGGTCTCAGGCAGGGTTGCCCACTCTCCCCTCTTCTCTTCCTGATCATGGAGGGATTAAGAAGGCTGATTTCGAATGAGAAAAGAGATGGGAGGTTACAGGGTCTCAAAATTATTGATCAATGCATCCTCACCCACCTATTATTTGTTGATGATGTGCTCATTTTTCTCAACGGTGGCATTCATGATTTCAATACCCTATCTGATGTAATGCAACTATTTTGTACAGCAATAGGGATGGTTATTAATAGACCAAGGTCCACCATTTCCTTCTCGCCTTGATCTCCACAAGAATCTCGACAAGCCTATCTGAAGTTTCCTTTCCAAAGCCTTCAGCTTGAGGAGGGATTAAAATACCTGGGATTATGCATTAAATCACATGGATACAAAATTGCCAACTGGACCTGGTTGGTGTCTAAGATAGAAAAAAGGATGACCAACTGGAACCATCGATTCTTGTCCAGAGCACGGCGACTGGTGCTCATCAAATCTATTCTAGAAGCCACCTCGGTTTACTGGATGTCACTTGCCTGGATTCCACAAGGCATCCTCTCTAGAATACAAAGAATTTGCTGCAATTTCCTCTGGAAGGGGCACAAGGAAGGAAATATTTTTTCCTGGGTAAAATGGAGCCGCGTTTCTTTGCCAAAAAAATGGGGGGGATGGGACCTCAAGGATCTCCCAACCTTTTCACATGCATTGGCTGTCGAATTGGGATGGCTCCTTCTAAAGACAAACAGTTTGTGGACAGAAGTGGTCACTTATAAATACATTTGGCCACAAAATCTCATGGATTGGGTTCGATTACCAACTTGGAACAACATGGTATATCAATCATTTGTAAGGTTATCCTACAAACTCTCCCCACCATCAGGAGTGGATTAACTTGGAAAATAAACAATGGCACAGCAGTACACATTCGGGTTGACCCATGGATCGGATGCGGCAATCCATACCAACTCCCTTCAGCACTGATTGCTTTTCTTAATAGCAGGGGCATCTACTCAATTGCACACATTGTGGACCAATTGAACTCGTCCATTTACCAACAAGCATGGAAGTCTGCAGATAATATAGGCATACCAAATCACTGGACACAGGACTAGAGGAATTACACTACTGATTATCTGAATCACATGTTCGAATAAGGGATGACGATGATGACCTGATTTGGGCCCCGGTAGCACATGGGGCATATTCACCAAAAGAGGGATACCCCATTATCCACACTGATCATAAACCCACAGTACTGGAAAGTTGGTGGCGAGCGATCTGGAAACTCAAGGCACCACCTCGTACACGGCTCTTCATGTAGAACATCATCGTGAAGAAGACTCCTACAGACACTAATCAGATGAAAAGATCTTCTCTGAGTCCTTCTTGGTGTGTCATCTGTCAGCAGGAGGAGGAATCAAACGATCATTTATTCCTGACCTACACAACCTCTCATCATATCTTTGTGCATGTGCTTTCCTAGCTGAACATCACACAATGCTGGGAAGGAAACAACATCAAGGAAGCATGGAACAGTTGGTGGAATGCTTCCTCCAACTTGAAAATATGCACGCTTCCATTGATGATATGCTGGAATATATGGTTAAGCAGAAACAAAATCATCTTTAAAAATATGCAAATCTAGTGGCCGCTGATTATTATTAGGATCTGCAACAGCTTCAATGAAATTCCTGAGGATGAACAGCCCTCCCCTGCTTGATCTATCATTCCCGAAGTTATTGACCATGAACATCAATGGGCCTACTTTGATGGTTCCGCCCAAGACCAAGGGTGTGGGGGGTCTCCTACTTCACCTATCTGATAACTATTTCTACCGAGTTCGTATGGGCCGGGGTGTTGGCACTAATAACTTTGTTGAGCTCATCTTGTTGCGTCATCTATTATATTTTGCACTAAATCATAATTGTAGACACATTCAGATCTTTGGGGATTCTAAGATTGTTATCAATTGGTTCAATTGCACATCTGCATGCCATGTACATTCTCTCAAGAACATTTTGGATGATGCATTGTTATTAAAATCACAATTTGATCAGATTACATGTATTCACATTTACATGGAACGCAACAAAATTGCGGATCAGCTTTCAAAAGAGGTAGCGCATCAACCTAGGGGTGAATGGTTGATACAGGAACAAATAGAGGAAGAGACCTACCAGTATTATCACAGGCCATATATAGACTAGATGCAGCAAGGGGCCGACAGGCCCTAATTATCGTAGATTACATGATGCATAACACAGCAAAAAATTTATAGCAAATCAATTTTGAAAATTTGTAAAATTTTGTACAACTTTTATTGAACATTGAAGGTACACCCTGAATGGGTACTCATGTACAGAATTTTGTATTTTTTATGACTACGGTCACAAATAAATCATATGCCACAGGCATCTATAGCATGTAATTTTCCACTCATAATAGAAATTACAATTTTTCCCAGAGAAAAAAAAAATGATAGTCCCAACATTTTGTCGTCGTTGGTGGGGAGGCTGTAAAAACAGTGCTACCATACTAATGAAAGGTTATAGATGCATACCTGATTCCCCAAGGGTTGGATATTGAAGATGAAAGGTAAGGACCTACAAACTCACCCTAGCTAAATATTGTGGTGGTGTGTACCCTTGGTCAAAAGTTTTAAAGTCATTTAGTATGCATGACTAGGAAAGGAACTAGAGTTAGGAATAAAAAAGAGATGAATCCAAAATTTTCTCCCATGAGCAGCAGAAACCAGGGCCAAGTTGGCCTTGGACAATCGACCTTCATAGACAAAATCATTAAGAAAGCAGAGTCTCAAGCTTCAATATGGCCCTGATCAATATCCAAAAAGGTATCTATTGTTATTTCCATTCATGTAGCAAGATCTTCTATCGTAGGGGAAGTTGAGATTCATGATAGAATCTCGGGGTCTGAAGAAAGTTTTAAAGCCTCATCCAACAACCATCCTTATTTTTCTGACAAGAGCGAGGAGCACTCTTGTAACATAAAAGAGGGAGGAGGTGAAACAAGTAACTCAAACTTTCAACCCCCCACGAAAGAGCCTCCTGTAACACCCATATTAAAGGAAGGAATCAAAATTCCTGACTTAAATAGTGTTGTAAGGCCGAGATAAGGTCTAAAGTCTTGTTGTCATACTAGTCCCTTTCAGTTGGTACCTCCTAATTTTGGAATCCCAGAGGGATATTGGCAACTTTTTGACCAAATGGAAGGTTAGGTGAATACATCATCCACAAAACCCTCAACAATAGAGTTTCCAATTGTTGATCCACAAGCAAATGAACCCATGGAAGCTATACCACTCCAAGGTCTTCCCAAATTTTATGGCTTAGCTTCAGAAGACCCCGAAGCATTCTTGTTTGAATTTGATGTTTTGTGTCGAGGGTATGGTTAAACTAGTGATTCACATAAATCAAAGTTGTTTCCCTCTACCTTGAGGGGGGAAACCTTACGATGGTTTATGGGACTGGAAGGTTGTACTATCAATTCCTAGGATCAGATGAAGGAGGCCTTTCTAAAGAAATACCAGGTTTATTTTCGATCCAGGGATTTTAAAGAAGAGATATTTAAAATGACATACATAGAGGACGAAAATTTAAAGGAATATATAGAGAAATTTTAGTATAATTTGCAAAAGTCACCATACACTACTCTTCCTAAAGAAGTATTAAAAACTACTCTCATTAGAGGTATGAAAGATGAATGGATATAAACACTTAATTTAATAAGGCAGGGAGATATTTCTAAGGAAGAATATGATGACATTGTGAAATTGTGTATTGGGTGCTCCTGTGGAAGCGCAAGGAAAAAGTATGGGATACGAGACCCCCTGAGCAAATCTACTAAGAATGCATGCGGAGGAGTCACGCGCAGAACTCGGTAATTTGTTAAAGAATTTTAAAACTGATATCTTGAGTACTTTGACTACACAATTTGATGTTTTGTAGATAAAAGAAAAACGGGAAGAACAAGAACAAGCATTCGCAATTTTTTGTCCATGTTGTCGTCATAAACATGGCCTCAAGGGGTGCCTGTTAGATGCGATTGAAGTATGTGTTATTTGTGCAAAGGACAATTCAACTGATCATTGTCAAAATCTCCTGAGATTAAAGGTTGCTTTTAAGGAGGCTAGAGAAGAACCTGAACTAGCCTACCTCGTGGCTCAGCAATGACAGTGTCAATTTTTCCCTTTAGGTGTGCCTCAAGACCCTTCTATGTTTTTCTCTAGTGAGTAACAATATCTTAGACCAATTTGGCAAAATCAATAATATACTGGCACATCCTCGCAAAATAATCAATATACTACACCATTTTTTTCCAAATAAACCATACCCTAGACCCTCATGGAAAAGCCAACAATACTTTGGGCTGCCTAGGCAAAGCTTGCAAAATATGCAATATCTTTCCTAATGGATGAATTAGGTCACTCAAGGGCCAGTATGGCCCCAAAACTGGAAATGCCCTTCTAGTTTTAATAATCAACCATTAGGAGTGTTACCCCAGTCGCAACCACTATCATCACAACCACAACTTTCGTTACCTTTGAAAACCCTACCACCATTACACCCACAATTACGCACATAGATGAATCCTAACCCATATCATGGGCTCGTACAACTTGTGGAAATATTCAATACTCCTGACACTTTTTTGCCCTCTTTGGAATGAAATTCAATTAAGATCAGGACGAACAATTTCCACAGGGAATCCTTCAACGGATTCTGAGCAAACGAAAAACAAACTAAAGAGCAGACCCAACTTGAGAAATTTTCAACAACTACAAATCGTGGTGGGACAAAATTATCTTTTGAATCCACCAAATATAAAGAAATAACGAAAGCTACAGATCTTTCTCCCCCATTTCTCAAAAGATTGATCATAGTCAAGCAACCAATGTATCCTGAATTCGATTTGATATGTGAACTTCAAAATCTTTGTGTCACTTTTATAGGCTACCAAAGATGTACCAATTTATGAAAAAACTATCAAGGAATTGTATATTAAAAAGCCTAGAAGGAAACTGAAAGACCCACCCACTATTCATGTGATCGGGAAATCATTGGAAAACATATTCCTACAAAATATGATGATTATGGAAATCTTGTAGTCACCATTCAAGTGTGAGGCATTAGTTTCCAAAATACTCTAGTGGATCTGGGATCTTCTATCAATATCGTAACATTATTATTGTTTCCATGGACTCTTGGGAATACCCAACTGACTTCCTAGTTCTCAATCTTAAAGAGAAAAATAGGACACCCTCTTATATTAAGCAGGCCTTGGCTTGCCACTGCTGATGCATATATTAGGTGTCAAACTGGATATATGAAAATTGCTAAGGGAACAACCATTAAGAGTCTCACTCTTTATCCACCTGCTAAACCTAGTATGGAATTTGGTCATCAAACATGGTTTTTTCCTAATCATGAAGAAGAAAAACTGCGACCTATTGTTATATACCTAGGGGGGATAATATGGGGTATAAAGGGAGGTACCCAAGGTAATAATGTAATAATGGGATGGGCCATAGTAATAAATAAGGTGGTTAACCCATATCATGTAAGGGACCACATGTAGTTAGTAATAATGTAATGGGCCCATGGTATTAGTTCGATGGTATGAGGGAACCATGGTAATGACCCATGGTATTGTATGTATGAGGCCTATATAGAGGCTAGAGACTCCACATGGAGAGATGTCAAGGATTATTGTATGAACAGGCATATGGCTTATGGAGTGTTCTCCTTCCTAAGGAGTGAATGTATGGTGTTACCCTACCTGAAGGGTTTGATCAATAAAGTGAAGCATTTCTATATATTTATATCTCGTTATTTATTGGGTTTATTTGTATTCTCTTATATTTTCAGATCAGAGCTATAACAATATTGTATGAACAGGCATATGGCTTGTGGAGTGTTCTCCTTCCTTAAGGAGTGAATGTATGGTGTTACCCTACTTTAAGGGTTTTTATATCAATAAAGAAGCATTTCTATCTATTTCTATCTTATTATTTCTGGGTTTATTTCTATTATCTTATATTTTTTTATCAGATCTATAACAAGTGGTATTAGAGCTAGTGATTATTTGCAGTGATTGGGTATATTGGTATTATACCTAGGGGGGTAATCAGATCTTATCATTCTTGGGTTTATTTCTATTCTCATATATTTTCTAAGTTAGATCTATAACAAGTGGTATCAGAGCTATAACAAGTGGTATCAGAGCTATAACCCCTACCTTAAGGGTTATGATATCAATAAAGTGAATCATTTTTATCTACTTCTATCTTATTATTCTTGGTTTTATTTCTATTTCTCATATATTTTCAGGTCAGAGCTATAACAAGTGGTATCGGAGCACTTTCTTGGGCAAAAGTGGAGAAATTTTTTTAATTTTTGCAGACAATTTTTCGGGGCAGCGAGTTTGCGGCGCAGATCTGGACATCCTGGTGCAAAATCTACAGAATCTAATTGTAGATCTGGATTCTTTGTGAAAAAATACCTAATACCGAAAAAAAAAAAAAAAAAAAAAAACAAAAAACAAAACAAAACAAAAAACAAAAAACAAAAAACAAAAAAATCGGCCGAATCGAAGTCCGGATGAAGGAGATATCGCTGATCTAAAAATCAGTGGTGTTGCAGATATTTTTTGGGGCAGCAAGTTTGCGGCACAGATCTGGATGTCCTGGTGCAAGATCTACAAAATCTAATTACGGATCTGATTCTTTGTGAAAAAATACCAAATTTCAAAAAAAAATCAGTCGAATTAGAGTCTGGATGAGGGAGATATCGCTAATTTAAAATCAGCGCTTTTTTCAGAATTTTTGGTGACGGCGGGAGAGTTGCAGCGCAGATCTGAAATTCCAGTGCCTGGATCAGGGTTTCTATCACATGGGCAAATGCAGAATGGTTGTTCCATTTCCAAAAATAGGTCATAATAGGGATTCTAAGCAATATTGACTAAACTGTGACATTCCAAATTTTCGCCAATTTTTTGTGATGGCGGGCCTAGATCAGAGTTTGAGGGACTTGTATAAGTTTGATGGCTCTCATCCAGCCAAATGGATAGCACAAATGGAGAAATATTTCAAATTAAATTACATCTATGATGATGCGACTCAGGTGAGTGTCGGAAAAATGTACTTGGACCACGAAAGATGGCGATGGTGGCAATGTCATCAAAAATGCCATCCAAGGACAACTACTTGGCAGATGTTCGCAAAAACTATTTGTGACCACTTTGACCGTAAATCTAATCTTGTGGATAAGCTCACACAGACAAACACACAACCTAGCAAAGATTTTATTTTTACAGGAAAGAAGGAAACCAAGAAACCTAAAGGGTTATTTTCTGCTGGTATCTCCTTATTGCAGGTTCATGGATTGATTCAGAAGGAGAAGATCATTGTTTCTATAAATCCTAGTTGCAAGCATAATTTTATCAATGTTAATTTGGCAAAAAAATTGCAAGTTCCAGCAAAACACATTGAAAACACACAGGTGGATGATGAGGATGTTCAAGTGTATAAGGATTTGAAGATTTCTATGGATAAGTATGTGTTGCATGGTGATTTTTATACTTCAGAGATGGATAATACAGATGTTGTTTTGGGATATTCTTGGATGGAATCTGGGGGTACTATCAATATTAATGTGTAGAAGAAATTCCTGAAGCTTTGGTATAAAAAGAAGAAAATTACTTTACAGGATATTTCCATCAATAAATAAGTAGAGTACCTGGAGGCTGAAGCAGAAGATTTTCTAGGGACTGACATATCAGATGATGAGCCAGTGATGATTGACAATCAAACACAAACAGAGGCTGAAGCAGAAAAGGTTACAGGTGTTGATACATCAGATGAGGGCTCAGTGGTTGAAGTAATATTGGAAGATAAGACACCACAGAAGGTACCACAACATAACAGTCAGGCTCCAGTAAGGGGTGAATTAAAGAAAAAGACACCGTGGGTTAAAACTTCAACATATCATCACCCACATCACCCCACAAGACAACAACCAACAAGATTGCAACCAATTAGCCACAAGGACAACAACCCCCGTAGGACAGATAGAGAGGAGTGAATATCCACCTACTACACATCAACATAGAAGAGCTGCCACGGTCAACTTCCATCTCAAGCGAGCGAGGAATTAGTGAGATCGAGGGTTCACCTTTCTCTTGGATGGCTAGATGCCCATGCATGGTACCAGTGGACTACTATTTTGAGTAGATCTTATTATTTGTGTTCTTCCCATGTTTCAGGGACGAAACATGCTAAGGGGGGTGGAATGTTATATACCTATGGGGGATAATATGGGGTACAAAAGGAGGCACCCAAGGTAATAATGTAATAATGGGATGGGAAATAGTAATAAATAAGGTGGTTAACCCATATCATGTAAGGGACCACAAGTAGTTAGTAATAATGTAATGGACCCATGGTATTAGTTCGATGGTATGAGGGAACCATGGTAATGACCCATGGTATTGTATGTATGAGGCCTATATAGAGGCTAAAGACTCCACATGGAGAGATGTCAAGGATTATTGTATGAACAGGCATATGGCTTGTGGAGTGTTCTCCTTCCTTAAGGAGTGAAAGTATGGTGTTACCCTACCTAAAGGGTTTGATCAATAAAGTGAAGCATTTCTATCTATTTATATCTTGTTATTTATTGGGTTTATTTGTATTCTCTTATATTTTCAGATCAGAGCTATAACAATATTGTATGAACAGGCATATGGCTTGTGGAGTGTTCTCCTTCCTTAAGGAGTGAATGTATGGTGTTGCCCTACCTTAAGGGTTTTGATATCAATAAAGAAGCATTTCTATCTATTTCTATCTTATTATTTCTGAGTTTATTTCTATTATCTTATATTTTTGGATCAAATCTATAACAAGTGGTATCAGAGCTATAACACCTATCCTCACTTTTGAAAAATATCTTAGCTTTCAATTAAAAAATTGAGTACGATACCATCAATAGATTTCTTAGTCAACCATTTGTTATAGAACACCCGACATGTCAAAAATGAGAAGTTGTCCTAGGTAATGAAGCCCAAGGTGATCCTCTGGAGGAATCCACTAATGATTAAATTCCCACAACAGTAGTTCACAGTAGTGTTCCCATTGAGATAGAAACTGTAAAATCTTAAATATCAATGCCAACTTAACTGATCAGCAACAAGAACGATTGGTGGAGGTTCTCCAAAGGCATAAGCAAGTATTCGCCTAGGATTATACAAACATGAAAGGTATTAATCTTGTACTTTGCACACATTATATTTATATATAAAAGAATGCTTGTCCTATTCGTTAATCGTAGAGGAGACTAAACCCACACCTTAGGGAGCTAGTTAAACAAGAACTCCAAAAATTTCTTGTTGCCAATTTTATATACCTTGTATCAGATAATCAATTGGTTTCACCATTGGTCATTGTCCCTAAAAAGAATGTCAAATGGCATATTTACGTATATTATAGGGAATTAAATAAGGCCACGCAAAAAGACCATTTTCCTCTCCCATTTATTGATCAAGTTCTTGACACTCTTTCTAGGAAGAAGTAGTTTTCTTTCTTGGACAGATTTAGTGAATACAACTAGATTCAAATCGCCCCAGAAGACCAAGACAAAACTATGTTTACCTGCCCTTGGGGAGCATTCACATATTGTGTCCTTCCCTTAGGCCTTTGTAATGCACTTGAAAATTTTCAAAGGGTAGTGCTAAGTATATTTTATGATTTGATTAATGAGGGAATTGAACTGTACATGGATGATTTTACACCTTATGGCGATGAATTCAATGAAGCATTGGGTAATATGGAAAAATTCCTTATGAGGTGCATAGCCACTAGATTGTGCCTTAGAAATGAAAATTATCACATGTTGATGATAGGAGGCATTGTTCTAGGACATTTTATCTCTGTCGCAGGCATCTAGTTGGACCCAGCAAAGATCGAGGTAATTCTCAAACTTATTGTTGCTCAGACACAAAAAGAGGTATGTAGTTTTCATGCAGGTTATTATCGTCGTTCTATAGCTCACTTTTCAAATATTGCAATATATTTATATGTATTAATGGGACATGTGTAATTTGACTGGACTGACAAATGTAATCACACTTTTGCAAAATTGAAGAAATTATTATCAACAACACTAGTACTACGAGACCCTAATTGGAAATTGTCATTCCACATGTCTTCAAATGTGTCTAACTCATCCATAGGAGATGTGTTGGGACAAGAAGAAGAAAAGAATGCATATGCAATCTATTACAATAGAAGAAACTTGACACCTATAGAGCTAAACTATATTGTGACTAAGAAAAAAAAAAAGAATTTTTGGTTGTTTTTTATGTTGTTTATAAATTTCGTCATTATATTACGAGTTATCATGCCTTTTTATATATTGATCATTATGATATTAAATATCTAGCTAATAAACCAATTACTAATGGTAGAGTGATCTGTTGGCTACCTCTGTTGCAGGAATTCAATATTACAATCAAGGACCGACCAGGCAAAGAGAATTTCTTCATGGATTTCCTGTCTAAGATTTTTCCTGCAACTGATTCCTCCCTTTTGGAAGACAAGTTCCCATATGAACATTTATTTGCAGTCTTTTTCAAAACATCGTGGTGTGAAGATATTGCAAACTACTTGGCAATAGGAATATTTTCATCACATCTCTCACCTTGAGAGAAGAAACATATTATCCAGTGAAGTGCTCAACTTTCCCGGATAGATGGTTGCCTTTTCCATACCATAGCAGACCTTCAGATTCTCAGGTGTATCAGGGAAGAAAAGGTTTATGATATCCTTAGAGTCTGCCATGACGAGCCCTACGTTGGCCACTTCGCTAATCACAAAACTAGGCATAAGGTATTACAAATGGGCTATTTTGGCCCATAATATTTAAGGATGCCAAGATATATGTACAGATTTGTGACAACTGCCAAAGAATGGGGCACCCCATTCAGCCTAATGAAATTTCCCTTTAGACATAGCTTTTGTTGGAACCATTTGAAAGATGGGTTATGGATTTTGTAGGCCCCATAAATTCTCCATTGAAATAGAAATCCTACATTTTAGTTTGTACAGATTAAGTGACGAAATTGGTAGAAGCAATAATCATTTCAAGAGCCACATAGGAGGTAGTTATCAATTTCTTATTTGATCTCTTCGCCCGATATGGTCTACTTAGAGAACTCGTCACCGATGGAGGGTCCCAGTGTACAACCCAAAATATTTCTGCAACCATATGAAAATATCATATTAAACACAGAGTCACTTCATCGTACCATCTGCAAATGAACAGTCAAGTTGAGAGAAAAAAATAAAGTTTTATAAAATATCTTAACTACAACAGTGGTTGCTAATCGTCGGGATTGGGTGCCTAAACATTTTTAAGCCTTATGGGCTTACTGTACAACCTAGCATAACACCACTGAATTTTCACCGTACCAGCATGTTTATGGTAAGAATCCATTTTTCCAATTAAATTTTAAAATCAAGACTCTTAAAATTGCCCGTGAAGTCGGCCTGGATCTTACAGAATCACAAAAACAACACTTACAACAACTTAATGAGTTGGATGAAATGTGCCTTGTTTCCCTCCAACAAACATCTATAATCCAACAGCAAATGGCCAAATGGCATGATCGTCTTATTAAAATAAAAACCTTCCAGAAAGACAATTGGGCATTGTTTTACGATTCTAGGTTTCAATATTTCCTAGGGAAGTTTCAAACGAGATGGTTGGGCCCCTGTGAGGTTAGTGAAGTATATGACAATGGAACTGTGCACCTCACTACCATTGATGGATTTGGCATTTTTTTTCTTGCTAATGGTCATTGATTATGCCTTTACCATTAACAAGTAGCAAAGGAGTATTTCTTCCATGAAGTTATGAATGACGTCGATTTGCAAATTGTGGTCCAGGAGGTGAATACATCCACTGCTACAACATCGTAAAAACTTTCCTTTTGAGGTTTTTTCTTAATAATGTAAATATAGTAGGACTTTCTATCTGATTGGATTTGTATACTTTTTTTTCTTTTCTCTTAATAATGTGTTATGTCTCAAAGTCCTAAAATGTTGTCCCTCAAGTCATAATAATTGCAGTTACTTAAGTCGCAATTGTTGCAACCTTAACTCGTAATAGCCATTGTTGTTACCTAAGTCATAGCAGCCCCTATCTAACTTGCAGTTGTTGATTCGTGATTGTTGTTACCTTAGTTTTGGTTATTGTTACTAAAGTTACAATTGTTGTTACTTCAATCACAATCATTAATACTTTGGCTTATCTTTATGATTTTGTCCCTTCTATTTTGATACTTGTAGATCTTCTTGATCTTTCTCCCTTTGATTGAATGGAAATAATTTTGACATTTTTCTCGACCCTCTTCAACACGATGATTGGACAACCAATTTATCTTGGTTTACCTATAAATAAAATGTTATTTTTTAAAGGGTGATCTTATAATATGATTTCATTATGTTGACTTTCAACTCTCTTAATTTGTTAAGACCTTGATCGTGTAAAATTTATGGTAATTATGGTAAAAAAATTATTTTGATTCTTTTCGTCACCATCTAATGAGTTATTCCTCAACCCTGATCTTAATATAGAAAAATATATATATCAATAGTCATTTTAAGGTTATTAGCCTTTGAGAAGCAAGAATAGCCAAGTTGGAAATAGTGACTATAAAAACCTTTTACGCCATCCATAGCTCTTAAGGAGCTTACTTGCCACCCTGTCTATCAAGTAATATTTGTTTATTAACAATAATTATAGTTGAATTTTAAACATAAAGAGTCAAATGGAGGATAGGAGGTCTCATCATGAGCTAACCTACCATGATCATAGGTCCTAATGAAGTAACATTACCACTATTGGTCACCAAGCCAGGGTAATGGCCTTCGACTATAAAAGCTTAAGGACATGAAGTATCATCACGAGACGGCTTGTTCACTTTTGTTAGCTCCCATGAATGGCATTGCTATTAACTGGTTACCAAACTAGAACAACAACCTTCAGTGAACATCTAAGTGGTATTTAGTAACTATATATTTATTTCTAATAGATGGGACATTGGAATCTCAATGGGTTAAAAAGGAATTCATGTCGAGGCTATGGACGCCTGGTGGTAGAAGTGGCCATGCCTATGGTATAGAAGTTAATTCAATATTATGATCTACTTGGATACCTTGTGTTCTCAAGAACTAACTGCCGACAAAAGCTTACTGTTGTATATATAAACTTTGCTAAAATATATGATTTATGGGGCAAATTTTAATTAGTCCTAAGATGATGATGGTTATGGTTTAATGGTTTACATTTTATATGTCAAGGGGCAAAGCTTTTAGGCTATTTGAGATTTGGCAATTTGTATTACCTAATTTATCATTCCTTTATTTTATATGTCTCGTATCTTTAACCAAAGATAGTTGTGTTGCCCAATAAATCACCATTTATGAGCCACTTAATAATATTCTTATTATATCAAGATGAAATAAAGTGATCCTTATCTAAAGCCTTCAAAAATCCCCTATTCTGCTCACATCCTTGGTATCGATTAGGGTGACTTTTCAAATGTCGCTTCCTTATCTTTTGCAATTAGCCACCTACGTTTTTAACCATTATTTATTTTCTCTCCATAAATAAATATTAGGTGGATTAGTCATTGTATAGATCTTGAAAAAAAACCGGCAATAGTTCCCTCATAGTTTTACATGGCAACATCATAACGAAGTAAGGCTATACCTTTCAATCATTCGAAGTAACCAACCAATTGACCCCCCATTGATTAATGATGTGACCTTTGGCTGAGGACGACCTTTAAATCCATAAGGGGTGCAGGGGTGTAATAAATGAGTATTTATTTATTATAATTGTTGCATGCCAAAATCTTATTTACACGTTGTTATTTTGGTATCAAATATTCAGTCAAATTTATGTGTTATAACCTTGGTTGTAAATGACAGGCGACTGGTAAGGCTAATTCTATTTTTTACAAAACTTACAATTGTTTTCTTCCTGAATAGTGGACGAGGTTACAAAAATGGGATGATAGTTGGTTTGGAATGAACCAAGTCATTTGCGAGCTACAAACAAAGCACGCAACATCTTGAATCACATAGGAATGTTGGATTACTTCAGAAGGATTCAAGGGTTCGACAGAGAAATAACACTAGAATTTATCCAGAACTTGAGTGCAGGGATAACGACAATAAAAGTTTATAGGTTCAATTTATTGAAAGGGACATAGCCAAAGTCACAAGACTTGTAGCAAAAGGGGAGAAATGGTATGAAATTCACACTTTATTATAGAGTGCAACTCTCTTATTCTCAAATGACGAGGAAGAATTAGTCAGGAAAGAAAATGAATATAATCCCAATTCATTTTCAGAATTATGGAAGGAATTGGTAGGAATTATTCAAAGATACATCACATGCGATGGGAGATATGATGTGGTTTGAGGACTCCACCTTAAGCTGATGGTGTACTTGAGGCAAAAGGTATTCCTAAATATCCCCTTCTTCTTGAAATTTGTATTACATGAGAATGCATGCATAATGAAAAAAGCTAAAGAACTTGCCTCAATAGTAAGCCACCATGGGTTGATTAAGTTATTAGTGATAAGGAGTTTGAACCAATCCCAGTAGACTTGGAAATTTTTATAGGAGAACCCATGCATGAACAATGCCCTACAGGGAAATGTTCAAGAAAATGTCGAAATTCTTGAAAACCCTAAGGCAACCTTAGTTGACAGTGGAAATTTTGAAACCACAATGGGTAATTAAAACATAGAAGTTGCAATTGAGGAGAAAAAGAATGAAGAAAACATCAAAATATCTAAAAAGTGAAGTCCCTTCATTTAAAATGCTCTGCAAGCACCCTTGCAATCTGAAGTCTCAGCTCTCCAAAAACCTACTAGGGTTGAAAAACGAATTGCATCTTTCCTGGATTCTTTTCCCAAAAGAAGGAGAAGGTCAACTAGGTTAATTAAATCGCAGCAAGGCTTTCTCATGAAAAGGAAGTAAAAAACCTTGAGGAAACTCATAAATCTCGAGAAGAGAATTTGGAACAAGAAACTTAAAATGCTGAGAATTCACCGATGTCTGAAAGAATGAGTTTAGATCAAGAGGAACCTAACTTGCAAGTGGCGCAGACACTGGAAAAAAGTGAAAAATTTGTTGGAGTCCATGGATGTGGGAGATGGGACAATTGTTCTGACCTAAGAGCACATTGATGACCCAGTTCAGAAATTCCTAATTGATCTTCCAGTAACAGAAGCTCAAACCCTTTCCACTAATTCTCCAACCACTAGAGTTTTAGAGTCGTCGTCTGATTCCGGGACCACTATGGCCCAGGAATTTTCCATTGACTCTGTAGCTACAGTCTTAGTGATCTAGGTGGATGTTGGTGGCCACCCACCTATCCCATTTGGACCTCCACAACTATCTCTTTCAACTTTTTCAGTTTCCTAAATTGTAGCACAGTTTACTATTTTCAACAGTTTTTCGGGTCCTGAACTTCCGGAGCCGTTTTGAGGCCCTAAACGACATTTTTTGCCTCCCAAAGTGGTAGTGCTCGGATAGATCTTTCTAATGAGCTATTGTACGTGTCAAACGGAGATCGTATGCCAAAGTTACGACCCCGGGAAATTGATGTACCAATTTACCCAAACGGGGCCCACAATTTGGCATTTCATCTTCTAGGGTTAGGTTTCAGGATGTGAAAGGTTTTCCATTATTTCTCAACAATAAATAGGCCTTAGAGCCTCATTGTAACAGAGCTCAGAGGCATGTAGCCTGTTGGATACCTATACTAATAGGTTTCATATTTCATGATTGATTATTGAAAATCCAAATATGCTCTGCTTTGTTACTACAAAGATCCCATATTTCCAGGAAATCAGAGGTGTGTGAAATTACTTCAGATATTGAGGACCTTATTACATTTTTGTGGATGATTCAACAGTCTAATCTGGATCATGCCATGTTTCAATTTTGAGTTGTAGAATAGAGAAAGAAGTCTGTCCAAACAGCTTAATCTTGGCAGACAAGTAGTTCAGGTAGAGAAACAAAGGTTCCCAAAAGCCTAATCTGGGACCTTGGAAGAGATAAGGGTAGAAGCAGATAGAGTAAAAAAGGAAAAAGCCAAAGAAAAGAAAAGGCAATTGAGGGTTGCAAGTCTAAGTGCCCCTCCAAGAAGAAACTAAAAAATGTTAGGTGAAATAGTTGGGTAGGCAGTTGTGGTTGCAGAAAGGACAGGTTCACCATTACATAGTTGTCAAAGATATTTTGCCAAGGCAATGGACATATCAGCAAAAAAAAAGGGGTGGTGAATTTCATGGATTCACAGCAGAAAGCATCACTAACTTCACTTTTTCCCCCTTACTCCATCATTAACATCCCCTTTCTCAAAGATTCCCCTCCTTCACTTTACTAACTCCTAATTCTACTATTTAACTCCCTTATTCTACCCCTTGCCCTAATAGTAATAACACTAAGGTGTATAAAGCCCTAAATGTTATATATTCCCTCCCCTAGGCATAATAGCCGAGAAATCTGCAAAGAGGGATCATAGTGGCATCTGGCCACCATGGTGAACCTATCTCCGATACTCTCCCTTTGCTGCAGATCATTTCCCCTCAAAAAATACCTTTGCATGGGTAAAAACCCCTCTCTAAACCCCTCTAGCCCACAAAACCCTCTGCAAACCTTACAAAAATCAAATCCCGCTTTCGGCACATTCCCAAAGGCAAGCGCGGGTGGGCAGAAAAAACATTTGAAAAACTATGCCAAAACCCATAAACGTTAATATTTTCCGCCGCATTATCGGCCGTGCACCTTACACCTCCGCCAGCCGTCGGATCAAGCCTTCCAGATCCGACGGCCCACAACAATATCGGAACGCCGTCCACGTCCGCGCGTTAACTCCCGAGAACATGACGTTGCGCCTCGTCATGCCTCTGCCACGCGTCGCCCGTTAGACCGTCTCGGAGCTCCCTCTGACACCCTGGGCGCCGTACTCTAACCGCCCCGAGAGACCGTGACGGTTAAAGCCTTAACCGTAACCTTCACGGCTTAACCTCCGCCCGTCCGCTGTTTGACCGTCCCGCCGCGTCCAGCTCACCGCTGACTGGACTGCCACCTCACCCCCGTTGACCTGTCGTCTTCCGCCACGTCCTCCCCGATGACGTCAGCTGACGTCACATCACCGTGACCCACCAATGACGTCATGCTGACGTCATCATAAAAAAGCGCCAAATGGGTAAAAATCTCATATTAACCAAATTTCACGCATTTTTTACCATTTCACTGTTATTGTCTGCTGAACTCTCTGTTTAACCGTTTCTGCCCGGATTTCCGCCAACCTGTAAATTCAACAAAGGCGACCACTCCAGCAACTGCAGTACACCTTATCACGACTTCTGCACGTCAAGTTACAGGTATTTACCCTACCCTGCCCTCCATTCGACCTGCATTCTGCTCTAAAACTGCTCACAGGCATAATAGGACCGTAAAACAGATTTTTTCACCGCTGGAACCGGGTTATACCTCCACCATTGTCTCTGTGAAGTCCAAAAGTTCCCTGCAGAGTAGTAACAAACTGCAATTCATCTGAAAACCCCTCGTCCTGCGTTTTCTCGGCTAATGCCCCGCTGAATACCTCTGAATTACTACCAGGAGCTAAATTGGGCCCCAAAAGAGTCTCTGTAACCAATTACCAGCAGTATTTCAATTTCTAGCTGGTAAATTCCCCTCTGACAGTTCAGAAGATCAAGTTTTACCACAGAGGGCAATCTGCAGTCTGTCTTTGCCAACTCACTTGTCAAATTGCAACAGTTTATCCCTTCACAAGCTATGGAAACTCCCATTGCTCTCAATATTAAGCCTATCAATGCCCCCCACCAAGAATTAGCATGGCAAGCCCTGGGAGACATGGATTACCAGATGCTGGACTGGTTTCCTATGGGAACTAAGTATAATATCCAGATGTTAAATGAACTGAGAGCCCAGCACATGAGTGGAGCAGATATCCTGGGAATTTGGGAATCAAATTTGCCCATATACAACCTTCCCCAAGTTAATCCCATGCCAGAGCTTATCTACAGTTGCCAAGAGCGATATGACCCCAGCCAAAGGGCAGTCATTAGCCCCACAGGCCTAGTCCTGTTTCAGATCACTCCAGAGAGTATAAATCAGATGCTGCATTTCCATACAGCCAAGAAATTGACCCCTCTTTCCATGCAAGATTTGATAAAGAGAGGAAATAACCTGTCTAATGACCAGATTGTGAAGATTAACCAGCTATTTGTCACACCTAGCTCTGAAGCAGTCAGAACCCCTCCCATTGGGTACCAATACCTGAATGAGTTGGGCAGGATGATGGTGGACTTGATTGGATATGTCCTGGGATTCAGAGGACTGGAAGATGTAGATGACAGCATATTGGCCATGCTGTCCATATTTGCCCCGGGTAAGCCTCCAGCTATCCACTATGATTATGCAACTTATATAGCTGAGAAGATTCATGACCAGTTCATGAACTTGAAGAGGGAGAGGCTGTTCAGATACACCTCCTACATATATCATCTGTTCTTGTTCAACCAGCCAGCTACCTTCTCTGTCCCTTTGAGGTCACTCAACGCCCAAGGAACCCCAAGATCAGTTGTTTTCTGGACCCCTGTGTTCCATCGTACCTCACTATCACCTTATACATACTGTGAGTTTATTGATTTATTTGTTCATCCAGCCCTAACAGTGCTGCAAGGTGCCCCTCCTCCTAGACTGACCGATGACATGAAAAGAATTCTTCATTTGAACAAGCTTTATAACATCGGCAACTGGTACTTCTACCAGAATCACACAGTCATTAGGGTGTATGGATGTGAATTAAATCCATTTAGGCTGCCAAGGTACGTTCCCATGAGACTGTTTGCCTTAGAATATTTCAGGCAATTTGGGAACTCAGATTACCTACACTTTCAGAGTAAAAACAAGAAATCACAGTTGAAAGTGAGAAATCAGCTAGGTCCTTTCTTATACAACAGAAAGGAGGAAGGCTGGAAAGAGGCAGACAGGATCCTGGAAGGACTCCAGTTGAAAACTAGTTTTGAGTGGATTCCATATGACCCTAACCACTCTATTTCCCTCAGGAGGATCAGGTATAAGTTAGGCAACTATGCTCATGCCAGATTACCTGAAATTGAAAAATATGCAAATGCACCAGATTGGGAAGAGGGCACATTAGTAGAGCAAATGACTAATGAAGAAATACTTGAGCAAGAGGCTAGAAATGTCCAAAAACAAGCTGACTTGGAAACTTGTGGACAGGTGCCTATTTCCTACAGGAGGCAAATTGGGGCAGCCACCACAACACCAGCAACACAACAGCGAACTGCCGAGCAGACAACCCAAGCAGCAAGCAAGGACAAAGGCAAACAGGTGGAACAACCACCTATATTAACAGAAGAACAGGTTGACACCTTGCTACAGCAGCAAGAAGAAATGGAAGAACGGGAGTTGGGGCAGCAACAAGATAAACCACAAACTAGTGGGCAGCAGCCATTACAGCAAAATAAAGAGACAGATTTGCCCGGATCTACAGAACAGCAGCCCCAAACAGAGTTGTCTCCAAGAACAGACATCAATGTGGACAGCTCAGTCCTCCAAACACCTCAGAAGGAGGACTTAACCAGAAAGAGAGAAAGAGAGACTCCCCAGACTTCATCCTTTATCAGAGGAGAGAAGAGACAAATATTGAATGACTCCCAAGAGGAGGACATAGCAGTAAGGCAGGCCATGGGCATGGGCCCACCCAGTGGAGAACTCTCGGCCAGCTCATCTCAAAGAGGACCAGATATGACAATGGGAGGAGAGGTCAGCTCTTCTGGCCAGCATAGAGAGGGGCACTCAAGTATAAAGCAGCAGTTCATAGAAATCAAGAGAAGGAGTGATCCCATAAAAGTGCAACTCTATGATCACTTGTTAAAACTAGCCCCCAGCAACCAGCAGAGACTAATGTCTGCTTTTGATGTGAGTGAGGGCAAAATGATAATGAGCCATTTTATGCCCACAACTCTACATCCTCAGTCCACCTCAGACTATTTAAGAACCAACATGGAGGTTCTGGCTAAAGATATTCACCCCATGGATAAGATAGAGTTACACAAACAAACGGGTGAAATGGTGTATGCCTCCCTGGCAGATGAGACACTGGAAAATTACAAGTTAAAGAGCAGCCTAGAGAATACATCATCCCAGCTAGAATTGGAACGAGCATCCTCACAGGCCAAGGACAACAGGATCAAATCCTTGGAGGAGGTAATCATAGAGATAGGACATGATCCCAAGGATGTCAAAGGCATCCAAGAACTGCTGAAAATAAGGGATGCAGACATGGCAGCCCTAAGAAAGAAAATCAAACTCCCGGCCACCATCCATCCACAAACAGATGAAGTTGCCCAGCAAAGGCAAGAAAAAGATACCACAGACCTGCTGGTATCCTTATACAAAGAGCTGGTTAGGACTCAAGACCAGCTAGGACAAACTGAAGCTGCAAAGGCAGCACTGCAAGAAGCCATGAAACAGAAAGGGGAAGGTCAATCCTCCCAGCCTCCTCCATTAATAATAAATCTTGAGGAAGCACCTCCGATCATCACTCCTCCTCCTCAGCAAACAGGAGCTACAGCACCATCTACAGCCCCAACTACAACATCAGAACAGGCTGCTAGTCTAGACATGCAAAAGCTGCAAGCAGAGATCCGAGCTATGGAAGCTCAAATGAAAGAGCTGGATGGGCTCAAAAAGAACTTGGCTAATGTTAATGAGAAATTTGATAAAAGCAAACAAAATGAGGCAGCCAAGGAGAGAGAGGTGAAAACCCTTAAGAGAAGGATTGCTGAGCTGGAAAAAGAGCTTGCACTGGAAAGGGTGACAGCTGATATGAAAGCAGTGTTGTGGAGCAACATTGGGAGATCCATTGCCAAACAGTGGCAATACATTGAAACCATGGATGAACAAATGGTGCTCATCACCAAAGCAAACAAGGAAATACAGAGAGCAAGGGCAAGCCTTGGGCACATGCCAGAAGCAGCTACCAGGATGATCAATATCCTGAATTACAAAACCAGCACTCAATTGGCTAGCATGGGAATCAACAACAGGACAGAAACGATTGCCATAGCCAAGAGAGTTGTTACATTGAGAAACTTGATTGGAACCTTGGAAAGAAGGACACAGGACATGCAGACAGAAATTAACAGGTTCCTGGAGAAGTTTGTAACACTGCAGAACAGAGGCCTCCCCAACATTTTGAGCAGCGTGGGAAGACTGCTCACCCTGGACAACTATAACAAGAGAATTGATGCACATGCAGTAGCAGAGATTGCAAAACCTCCCAGCACTTCAAAGGACACAGGGCCAGCCACAGGGCAAATGATGTATGACAGAGTGGAGAACCTGTTTTTTCTCATGAATGAGATAGAGCATCTGTTTGATACACCACCCAATTTCTTCAAGTTCACAGAAGCAGATGAGACTCTAGGGGCAATTTTGGCACATCAACTGCCCACACAGGATGTCTGGAGGCATTTGACCCAGACAATTTTGACAGGCCAGAACCAATAGCGCAGAAGGAAGAAGCAGGTACATACAGTGACAATTTTGGGAATTAATACCCACTGGAAAAGGCAGAGGCTGAGCCAACTCAGCCAGACCAGTCACTCGCCACCAGCGGCAGTCAAAGATACAGCTGACAGGCCCGAGACACAGTGTACCAGCCTACAGCCGGGTTTTCTATGCATTAACTCCGAATACTCAGACCGACTTAGCTATTCCTACAAAGCTAAAATATCTTCTGACAGAGCATTAAAATGCCTGTACTATGTATTAAATGTGTAATAAATTTTTGACATAATATCGTAAAGAGTTGGTTAGAATGTAAAGACTGAGATAACGCAGAACTCAGATATTTCTGTAGACCACCGCTAGTATATATACACCCTTCACAGATGCTGAAGGGGTTGCTGGAATTTTCTCTTGGATAACTTCCATCTGCTGTAATATTTTCAGAGAATTAATACAAAGGAGGAATGGAACTTCCAGAAGTTTGGTGTGTTTGATATCTTGTGGTGAAGGATGCATGTTACAGGATTCCATGGGTGTTGCATAAAACTATAAGTATTCTCAAATCTCTTTGTCGTGTCTGTTTTGAGTCTTTTGTTCTCTTTACTGTTCTTATGTTTACACTTGATAGCAAGGTGAAAGGATAGTACCAGGATTTAACCATGTTTACCCTGGACTCAAACTGAGCTATTATAAATGTTTTCCTCTTATACAGTAACAGAATTGTAATTCTTAAATGCTGCAATTCAAGACTGTGTTTTTATTGTAACAGTCATTCTCAGGGATTCAACTTTGCCCCTAAGACCTCTGTTTTCTCTTCTTAAAGCTATCTGTTGGGAACACATAGATAAATAGTGGAAATTCTTAAATGCTTTCACTATTCGTGCTACCTGTTTCCAGTCTTTTAATCAAAAATCTGTTCTATTAAACTCCCAAATGGCCCTGTAAGTCCCATCTTTCATCTCAAAACTTCAAACACATACAGCTACAGACTCCATTGCCCAATGGTACTCAACTTCTCAGAAAACTACTTCACTAGAACCTAAAAGGAATTTCACCAACCAAACATAAACAAAACACAGTGCATAATAGCTAGCCTAAAACCCTACAACAAACAGTTACAAATCATAAAGAGAGAGCCCTCTCTGATCACTGTTAGGCTAGAAGCAGTGATCCAAAGATTGGTTAGTGGTTACCCCGGCCGTATTCCCTTGGGAGTCATAGGGAACAACCTGGGTGTTAACATAGCCACCACATCTCTTCTCAGAGATAAGCTACCATCGCACTAGCTGGTTTATTTCCATTGCTGTTTGTAAGCATATTTCAGTGTTTTACATTAATGAAATGAAGTATTATTTCCGTTGCATATCTGTGTTTATGGTTATCTCTGTAATTTGTTGCATTCCTGTTTAAGTCCGGATCAGTGGTATCAGAGCAGTCTGCTTTTTCTCTGTTTTTCTTTGCATGTCCCCAACGAGGTCGGGATATAAGGAGTTAGGGCTTGAACTGGTTGAACCTTTGCAAGACCAGCCTCGCAAATCCCGACGGCCTCCCATGGCGGATGAGAAGAAAGACGAGGGGGCAAGAGATCCTATCAAAATATTGCTCGAAGAAGCCCTCAAGCGACAACGGAACGCGATGACGGACAGCTTTTCCCAGATCCTTCAACGGCTACCCAGAAGTGACGCATCAGCTTCCAGCAGCTACTCTGGAAATGCTACACCGTTTAAGGTACAAGTTAATTTTGAAATCCCCATATTCGAGGGTCAAATAGACGCAGATGCCGTAGATAAATGGTTAAATCTGCTAGAAGGATATTTTTATGTTCATGAATTTTCGAGTCGGGAAAAGATTGTTTTCGCTCTTCTCAAAGCATCCCCCCACGTCAAGGACTGGTGGGAAACCTACTGCGAGCAGAAGGATGAAAGCACAGGCTCACTATTTTTAGCCACACCCACTTGGGATTCATTCCGAGATTCCATCAAGGAGAAGTACTACCCTGTCAAAAGCTAAGAGGACAAATGCATCAAATGGACCACATTGCGGCAGGGACGAGACCAAGATGTGCTAGAGTTCACAAACATTTTTCATACCCTTCGCACACAGTTGGGTATCAAAGATTCTGAGCTGCATCTGGTACTCAAATTCCATGGCTGCCTACATAGATATATCTAGGAAGAGATGGAGTTCCTGAACATCTCCTCACTCGGCATGGCGTACCGATACACTGTCAAAATCGAGAAAAAGTGCAAATAGAAGAAGCGAGACTTTGGATCTGCAAATCTGAAGCCCAAAGGATAAAGCCAAGGCGGGGTGACCCAAGACAACCCATCGAAGCCGCAAGAAAAGAACAACACCACGAAGCCGAAGAAGGACACAGGAAAGTGGTGTGAGTTCCACAAGAGTCCCACTCATAACACAAGTGAGTGGCGGACCAAGCAGTCGATGGTGGCCGAGTTAAAGGCTTCCGAATCAGATGCATGTTCCGACCCTAAGCTAGAACTTGACAAGGGGAATGGCAAAGGGAAGCAGATCATTGGTGCGGATCCCAGCGCCACTGTTGCCACTGCCAAGATCCAGAAGAATGAGCCTGAAGACCTAGAGGAGGGGGAGCGTCTTTTCCACTCATAGATGTGGGTGAAGGGTTCATCGCTGCAATTCATTGTCGACAATGGAAGTCAAAAGAACCTTATTTCAGCAGATGTCGTGAAGTGGTTGGGCCTACCAACTACACCACACCCACAGCCATACAGTATCGAGTGGCTTCATGAAGGACGAGATCTCAAAGTTCGCGAGCAGTGTCGCCTTCCCTACACCATCAAGCCCTTCACAGACGAGGTATTGTGTGATGTTACACCTCTGGATGTTTGTGATGTATTATTAGGCCAACCATACTTGTGGACGCGACATGCTGTGTATGAGTCAAGGCCTCGTGTTGTCATTATTTCTTTGAATAATTCATTATACAGGATACCGGAGGTAGCCCCACCTACCGCCACCTCTTTGATCACTGCTAAGAAAGGCAGCAAGCTCATATCACAGACTAGGAAATTTATTTTCTATCTGGTGCGCTCCCAAAGTAAGGGGAAGATCGTTGCTACATCCATGACCCCCGTAAAGGGTTCCTCCATGCAGCAGCAACAGCAAAGGGATACGGTCATGACAGAACACAGGAACAACTTCTCCTCACCCACAAGGGTACCACATAAGTTTCAGGTGGGCGAAAAAGTTTGGTTACATCTGCAGAAAGAACGCCTTACAAGAGCCCATCGGAAGCTCCGACCACTCCGACATGGTCCTTACACCAGTACCAAGGCCATGGGCAACAATGCTTTGAAGCACCGCATTCCTCCATTCCTTCGCCTGCACCGAGTGTTCAAATGTGGACCATCGTCGACCATGCTTCCCACCATTTCTGGTCACATCAGAGATTGCAAAACAGCTCACCAAGAGACCCAGCTCAGCAGAAGCTTCCTCATTTTAGGGAGGAACTCAACGCAATGGGGACCATTGCTTCCTAAGGGGAGAGGAATGATCCAGGTGGATGTTGGTGGCCACCCACCAATCCCATTTTGACCCCCACAACTATCTCTTTCAGCTTTTTTAGTTTCCTAAATTGTAGCATAGTTTACTATTTTTAGCAGTTTTTCGGGTCCTGAACTTCCGGAGCCGTTTTGAGGCCCTAAACGACGTTTTTTGGGAAATCTGGAGCAACATGGGTCCATGGACCCATGTTGCTTCCCAAAGTGGTAGTGCTCGGATAGATCTTTCTAACGAGATATTGTACGCGTCAAACGGAGATCGTATGCCAAAGTTACGACACCGGGAAATTGATGTACCAATTTACCCAAACGGGGCCCACAATTTGGCGTTTCATCTTCTAGGGTTAGTTTCGAGATGTGAAAGGTTTTCCATTGTTTCTCAACAATAAATAGGCCTTTGAGCCTCATTGTAACAGAGTTCAGAGGCATGTAGCCACCACATCTCTTATCAAAGATAAGCTACCATCGCACTAGCTGGTTTATTTCCATTGTTGTTTGTAAGCATATTTTAGTATTTTACATTAATGGAATGAAGTATTATTTCCGCTGCATATCTTTGTTTATGGTTATCTCTGTAATTTGTTGCGTTCATGTTTAATTCCGGATCAGTGGTATTAGAGCAGTCTGCTTTTTCTCTGTTTTTATTTGCATGTCCCCAACGAGGTCGGGATATAAGGAGTTAGGGCCTGAACTGGTCGAACCTTTGCAAGACCAGCCTCGAAAATCCCAATGGCCTCCCATGGCGGATGAGAAGAAAGACGAGGGGGCAGGAGATCCTATCAAAATATTGCTCGAAGAAGCCCTCGAGCGACAATGGAACGCGATGATGGACAGCTTTGCCCAGATCCTTCAGCGGCTACCCAGAAGTGACGCATCGGCTTCCTATAGCTACTCTGGAAACGCTACACCGTTTAAGGTACAAGTTAATTTTGAAATCCCCATATTCGAGGGTCAAATAGACACAGATGCCGTAGATAAATGGTTAAATCTGCTAGAAGGATATTTTTCTGTTCATGAATTTTCGAGTCGGGAAAAGATTGTTTTCGCTCTTATCAAAGCAGCCCCCCATGTCAAGGACTGGTGGGAAACCTACTGCAAGCAGAAGGAAGAAAGCACAGGCTCACTATTTTCAACCGCACCCACTTGGGATTCATTCCGAGATGCCATCAAGGAGCAGTACTACCCTGTCAAAAGCTATGAGGACAAATACATCAAATGGACCACACTGCGGCAGGGACGAGACCAAGATGTGCTAGAGTTCATAAACATTTTTCATACCCTTCGCACACAGTTGGGTATCAAAGATTCTGAGCTACATCTGGTACTCAAATACCGTGGCTGCCTACACAGATACATCCAGGAAGAGATGGAGTTCCTAAACATCTCCTCACTCGGCATGGCGTACCGATACGTTGTCAAAATCGAGCAAAAGTGCAAACAAAAGAAGCGAGACTTTGGATCTGCAAATCTGAAGCCCAAAGGACAAAGCCAAGGCAGGTTGACCCAAGACAACCCATCAAAGCCGCAAGAAAAGAACAACACCACGAAGCCGAAGAAGGACATAGGAAAGTGGTGTGAGTTCCACAAGAGTCCCACTCATAACACAAGTGAGTGTCGGACCAAGCAGTCGTTGGTGGCCGAGTTAGAGTCTTCCGAATCAGATGCATGTTCCAACCCTGAGCCAGAACCTGACAAGGGGAATGGCAAAGGGAGGCAGATCATTGATGCGGATCCCAGCGCCACTGTTGCCACTGCCAAGATCCAAAAGAATGAGCCCGAAGACCCAGAGGAGGGGGAGCGTCTTTTCCACTCACAGATGTGGGTGAAGGGTTCATCGCTAGAACCTTATTTCAGCAGAGGTCGTGAAGTGGTTGGACCTACCGACTACACCACACCCACAGCGGTACAGTATCGGGTGGCTTCATGAAGGACGAGATCTCAAAGTTTGTCAGGAGTGCTGCCTTCCCTAGAGCATCAAGCCCTTCACAGACGAGGTATTGTGTGATGTTACACCTCTGGATGCTTGTGATGTATTATTAGGCCAACCATACTTGTGGAGGCGACATGCTGTGTATGAGTCAAGGCCTCGTGCTGTCATTATTTCTTTGAATAATTCATTATACAGGATACCGGAGGTAGCCCCACCTACCGCCGCCTCTTTGATCACTGCTAAGAAAGGCAGCAAGCTCACATCACAGACTAGGAAATTTATTTTCTGTCTGGTGCGCTCCCAAAGTAAGGGGAAGATCGTTGCTACATCCATGACCCCCGTAAAGGGTTCCTCCACACAGCAGCAGCAGCAAAGGGATACGGTCATGACAGAACACAGGAACAACTTCTCCTCACCCACAGGGGTACCACATAAGTTTCAGGTGGGTGAAAAAGTTTGGTTACATCTACTGAAAGAACGCCTTACAAGAGCCCATCAAAAGCTCCGACCACTCCGACATGGTCCTTACACCAGTACCAAGGCTACGGGCAACAATGCTTTGAAGCACAGCATTCCTCCATTCCTTCGCTTGCACCGAGTGTTCCATGTGGACCATCGTTGACCATGCTTCCCACCATTTCTGGTCACATCAGAGATTTCAGAACAGCTCACCAAGAGACCCAGCTCAGCAGAAGCTTCCTCATTGCAGGGAGGAACTCAACGCAATGGGGACCATTGCTTCCTAAGGGGGGAGCAATGATCCAGGTGGATGTTGGTGGCCACCCACCTATCCCATTTGGACCCCCACAACTATCTCTTTCAGCTTTTTCAGTTTCCTAAATTGTAGCACAGTTTACTATTTTTAGTAGTTTTTCAGGCCCTGAACTTCCGGAGCCGTTTTGAGGCCCTAAACGACGTCTTTTAGGAAATTTGGACCCATGTTGTCTCCCAAAGTGGTAGTGCTCAGATAGATCTTTCTAACGAGCTATTGTACGCATCAAACGGAGATCGTATGCCAAAGTTACGACCCCAGGAAATTGATGTACCAATTTACCCAAATGGGGCCCACAATTTGGCGTTTCATCTTCTAGGGTTAGGTTTCGGGATGTGAAAGGTTTTTGTTGAGCTAATTTATGGTCCTAAATTAACACAATTATTTCTTATCAATCCGGGTTGTTTATGCTTTGAGGCAAGTTCACTATATGTGAAGATCAGATATAACCAAACCTTGAAAGATAAGTTATTCAAAAGCTAAAAGTAATACATCTATAACTCTAATTCAATCAGCTTAAAAAGAGAGAAATATTGAAAGGGTTCTTGACCTCAAGAAGTCCACCTTCACCTCAATTATCACTTAATGAATCAGAGATTGAAACCAAAAGCTTAAGATGGATAAATTATTAATGAAAGAAGCTCTTAACTTAAGAGACACATAAGATATTCCATCATAATTCATTCATATCAATATCCAAATCTTAATGAAAATGAAACTACTTGCATGCAAACAAAAGAAACTAGTTTTGATTCATCATTTTAGCAGAAGGGATGCCCAACTTGAACACCTGTTTTTCCAATTCAATAAAGTGATGAATAAGCTATTAACAACTGAAATCAATCACTATGCATGAACCATAAAGCAAACTGAAATAAAGCTTTGAAAAACTAGTGCTACAATTAACCAGATTACAAGGAAATAAAACTAGTTAACAAGGAAGTGTACTTAGCTTGGAATGGGGGCCCTCCACCCTTGCTTTGCACACTTTGAGAGATGATATCAGAAGCTTAAATCAGTCACACATCCATAGTATTGAACAGCAAAATAATAATAACACAAGTCTTCAAATTAACTCCTCAATCCAAAGATGTCACAGCATAAAAGTATATCACAAAATCAATACATAAGCCATCAAAGTTTTGGCTTTAAATAAGAAGTCTCATGAACAAACTGATCTATATTCACTCAAACAAACCCATCTACTCTCATCCACCTATCCAAGTCGAATTCATTATCCCCATCCCAAGAAAGATGACCATTCCTATGAAATCTCAAAACTGCCCTATTTCTATGGGATTCCTGCATGACTAGTCATGGTTGACTAGCACCAAATGGGCCTAATAAAGCTTGTTCTGTTTGAACTAAGCATTGCTGGCTTAGTCCTAGTTCCCAAGCTGTCCATCCATGCATTCCATTCGTGCCCAAGTGTCCTGCAACCATATCAACCATAGAGCTATTACGGGAATTTCTGAATCTGCCAATTTTGCACTAAAAACCAAATTTTCATAAAAACTTTAGAAATTGAAAAATTAAAATTAAATACCTGAATGGATATCAAATATACATCAAAATGGGATAAATGAAGGGAAAATGGATGGAAAATAGATGGATAAGTAAGTTTCTTTGAGCAAAAATAAGACCAAAACTAAGGCTCAACATCTCTCCCTTGCTTATCATCAAGCATGTCCCCATGCTTGCTTGCTCCTCTTTGACCTTCGCCTTTCTGTAGTAGATGTTGTACCTATAGATGCTTCCTGTTGTGCTGCCCTTGCCAAAAAATCCAAACCTGTATCATGTCTCTCCCTAAACAAAGCTGCTTTGACCTTTTGTTTTTCATATTTTGCCTGCCACATGTTCTTTTCCTTTAGCCATTTAAATGCTTGCTTAGAAAGTAGATCATTTTTCCTTTTCAGCCTCCCCAATTCTTCATTCAGTTTCTCATTTGCCTTGACCAATTTAGCATTATCTTTCTTATTTGCCTTTTTTTCTTCTTTTAATTGCTTCTCTAAGATTTTGCTAATTTCCAATTGGTCAGTTAAATCTCTGATTCTTCCTAAATTAGGTTCTCTCTCAAAATCTTGTGTTGTTTTCATTAGTGATGTTGCTGCTGCTTCATCATATGAAGAATCCTTCTCAAATGCCTCTTGTGCAAGATCATTTTCTTCTTGCTGTCTTGGGGAATATGTTTCTACTTCCTTCTCTAAATCAATGGGACTCTTATTCCTAAATCGCCTAGGAATAGACATAACAGATGTTTCATTTTCTTGCATGGGCATGCTGTTCTGTTGTTTGGCTCTTGTTCTAGGATACAAGGGTGTGTTCATTAATCCTCTGTTTTCCTGCTCTGTTTTATCATGTACCTCATGAACCTGTTCAAGGAATTGATTTTTAGACATGAATTCTCGCCACACTATGCCCTGTGATCTCACCTGATATTCAACTAGGATTTTGATTAATCCTTGGTGGTATATCTGTCCTGCTTTAGGCCTGTTTTCATGTTTGACTGTTTCAATCATTCTCAAAAGGCTCCTATATAGGAAATAAGGCAAGTTAATCCTATCCTCCCCTTTTATATGCTGCAGAAGTCTGACATGATACAAGTGAGCCACGCTATACCCTCTATCACAGGTAAAAAACTTTTGGATAACCAAAACCAACTCACCCCATGGTTCATTAAACCATTCTCTGGGTATCCCTTTTGTTCTGTCAAATGTCCCTTTCCGGTTCTTCTCAAGAAAGAAAGTCCAGGCTTTCTCCTTGAAGTGCAGGCCTTTGTAATACTTCTCACCTATCATGGGCAGATCTAAGGCTTGGGAAAGATATTCCTGGGTTACAGGAATAATGACATCTCCCACCCGTGTCTGGTCTTGATTGAAATTGTTTATGAAATCCCTGGTTATTTGTTCAGAGTGGCCATCAAATTTTTGTAGGAAACTTATCATCCCTGCTTGATAAAGTTTTTCTATAGTTTCCTTCCCCAAATTCTCTATCTGGAATTTTGGCTCTACTCTGATTGACATTGCTTCTGTAAACCAATGAATGAATTCCTCTACTGTTACTAATTTCATTTTGAAAGAAAGATATAATTATTTGTTTGATTTCGAAATGAAATTTTTGAAGGCAAAGAACCTTACCTTCCTTTTTTCAATCAACTCAATACACCTCTGTTTGACTCTGCCCTCGGCAACATCACTGTTTTAATCCCTGTTCAATGCAAATAAATGCCTGTATACTCTGTCAATATGTTGCTCTCTATTTTTGAAAACAAAAATACACATACAAACAATGTTTATACATGCTTCTGACCTTATTTTGTTTACCAAAATTCAAATGATTGGTTACTGTGTATGTTTAACCAGGAAAACTGTGTAGTGCACATACATTTGGCTCTCGACCTCATCAACAAATATTCAAGATGCTCTCGGCCTAACCCAATATATATTTTTTAAAGAACTTTTGACTGAAAAATTTTGACTGTGTAATGTGCCAAAATTATGCACATGGCCTCAATTACCAAATCAAATACCAAACTACACTCAGTTGCAACAGAACTATGAGCACGAAGGCACTTAGCCTTAGCATGGTAAATAGAGGACTATTCACATACGCTCAGCCTCTAAACACAAATGAACACGGCGCATTATAGCACTTGGAAATTGAAATCATGCTTTGCGGCCTCATAAAAACAATTTGCAAATACTCCTGGCCATAAAAATTTGCAAAACACAACCCTCGGCCCATCAAAATTTTACAAAAACTGCTCTCGGCTGTCCCATAAAAACTCTCGGCCTCAAAACAAAAACAAATAATAGCGCATTCAAATGAATTTTTAAATGGCTTCGACATGCAATCCTTCAATCAGAAATGGCATTATGCATTCAATCCTTAAAGCATATCAATCCCCTGTTTTGGTATAAATGAAAACAACAGTGCGCAGCAAGGGTTATGGATGCATGTTGTTTTGACTGTTTGTTTTGCTGTTTAAATCGGCGCACAATCAATTAACTATGTGACAATAACAAATGCAGTGCGCATTCAACAGCGCTTCACATTGCCATTCACCGCCATTCAACATAACATGCAATAACACTGAACTGTCGTGCCTCCTTAGTTCATGGATTTCATTATTGACACGGCACGGCATACAACTCCACATACAATGCCAAAATCTAACGTGTTGACCATGCAATACATTCGCATTTAAGTGAGACCTGATCCACTAAGGATTCATACCAACATTCACGCAGCAAATCAACGAGTTGGGGCTACAATTTCGGCTTACCTTAGATCACCGAGCACCTGGAGGGATATCGGCGCTCCAAATCTTGGTTTAACCGTTCAATTTGACTGGTGGCAAGGCAAAACAATCGTTACCATTAATGACTGAGAGTTTCTAACTTTGATTCACTGTGCCGAGCTTTAAACAATTAACGCCTTACCTTATTGAATCCCTGAAAATCCGTTATCTCAAAACGTCAAACCCGGAACGATTTGCCTCTTTAAATTCTCCCAACTCAGTTCACTTTCCTTTTCACTAGGCTACAACTTCAAACGCCATTTCTCTGAGCTTATGCGGCGATCAAGATTATGGTTTAACATGACACAGAGGATTATTGTTTGAACTGCACAAGAGCTCGGTCAGTGTTCATGACCGTTTCAGGCTGTACTGCAATGTATATCCATTGGTGTTTTTAAAATTCGTGGCTTACATGGCCGTCCTGTTGACCAGTCGCCCGACTGTGTCATGAGGATGGCCAAGTCATGGCTTGGTACGCATGATCCCTGCGCAGCGTATCATCCAATGGATAAACGAATTGCCATGCCACCGTGTTAAGTGCTGGCCGGTTGTCGTATGGGATTACTTGTTTAATTCATTGCAATGGTTTATCATCATATCCACCGCCGTATGCTTGCACTACTATATATTCACTGCTTGCTGTGTAATGATATGTATGCAATGATGTTTGGATACCATTTCCCACCGTAATGTTCTAATGTTTGTTTATTCACAGCCGTCCACCATATTCCATAAACTTTGATGCATGAACCTTTGCTTGTAACTATGTTATATTCCATACCTTATACCATATGTATGAACCTTTGTGCATTTATTTATGTGCAACATATATATACCTTTTACCATATACCATATGTGCGTTTGGTAATAGAAACAACTTTAGCGCATTCACATACTTTGTCAAACTATGGTATATATGTTGTTTGATATAATATCCTTTGATTTCTATATAGCGCATAAGTTTATTGACTTTGTATAACATAGTTTTATAATTTTAAAATGACCATTGGGGTCATGTTTAAAATTATTACCATCACTAATGCTCTGAGTTGCCTGAATTTGTATGTGCAGGTTGAGAGTTGTCCCAGTTTGGCCTTTTTAAGCTTGCAAAGAAAATACTTAGGGGTAGTAGGGTAATGAAAAGAGGGAATATGTATGGAAATGAAAGGGAATAGGGTTATAATGTATAAGGGTTATAGGAATATAGGATATAGATGATAATGAATATCCCTAGGTACTAATTTCAACTTAACAAAAACTAAAAATTTCTAAGAAAAATTTGAATTTTTAAAGCACAAAATGACCACATATACTCCCCTGGATGATGGTTGTACAAGTAGGATGAAATCAATTGATCAGATGTTGTAGATGGATTCAAATGTAGACTTTATTGCTGCTCCTTGTTCTTCATGTTCTAATTCTTGAATTGATAATCAGGTCCCTCTGTAATGATTCATTGTTTCAGGTCCCTCTTTCTGCTTACAAAATATGCACATGTTGTGTTGACATTGGCAGGTCTTTCAGGTCCCTTTGCAATGATTTGTTATATCAGGTCCCTCTATTGACAATACAAGTTTTGTTTCCAGCTAAAGAGCTGATGGTTGCAACTTCAGCTGTCCACTTTAAGAGCAAATGCAAGTCTCCCCCCTTGTTGAAGATATGACTTGTCCTCAAGTCATTGATTGGTGGAGTGTACCTGCAGTAAGAGAACAGTAGAACATGTAGGAAGAATTCATAGAGTCCAAGTTGCCCTGGTTTTCCCCTATGAATTCGTGCTTGCAATGTGCTAGTTGCCTGGTTTTCACTTGCAAACAATTTATTTAGTTTTTATGTTGTTTTTTTTCTTCTTTTTTTTCTTTTTTTCTTTTTTTTTTTATTCAACTAGTAGACTGGAAGATGGCTCATCCTGTGCCATGAGTTCCAGTTCTGTGTCATCGATCAGTTCTTTCATAAATGCTTCTTTACTGATAGGCCTATTGTAAACTTTGAGCCTATGTCCATTCACTATAAAAGAGGTGGAATCCTGGTCGATGGTCTTAATCCTTACTGCTCCATTGTCAAAGATTTCTTCAATTTCATATGGGCCTAGCCAGTGTGTTGTGAACTTTGCTTTGAAATCTTTGAATTTGGAGTCGAAAAGCAATGCCCAGTCTCCCTTGTGAAATGTCTTTGTTTTTATATATCTGTCGTGCCACTTCATTCTTTGTTGTTGCACCAATGTAGTATGTTCCATTGCTTGCTGACGATGCTCATCTAACTAATTTAGTTCCATGATCCGCTGCTGTTGTGCTTCTGTCAAGTCGAGTCCTAGTTCAGCTGCTAGTCTGTATGTATGTATCTGAAACTCTATAGGTAGTAGAGCCTCCTTCCCATATACTAACTGGTATGGACTGAAACCAGTTGTTGTTTTCCAAGTGATCCTATAGGCCCAGAGTGCGTCTTTTAATTTTTCAAACCAGTCTTTTCTATTCATCTGTATTGTTTTTGTCATAATATTTTCCAGGACTTTATTTGTTGATTCGACTTGACCATTTGCTTGTGGATGATATGGTGTAGATTTCCTATGCTTGATCTTGTATTTCTCTGTTAGATCTCATACCAGCTTTGATGTAAACTGTGTTCCTTGATCTGTTACAATTTGTCTAGGTACTCCATATCTGACAAATATTTCTTCAAAAAGAAAGGTGACCACTGTATCTTTTGTTGCTCTGTTAACTGCTTTTGCTTCTGCCCATTTGGTTACATAGTCTGTACATACTAAGATGTACCTCTTCCCATTTGATGGTGGATTGATGGGTCCAACAAAGTCAAGTGCCCACTGCTCAAATGGTTCTATGAGAACCTGTGGCTTCAATGGCATTTCATCTGATGTTATTGGTCGTCCTGTTCTCTGGCAGCTATCACATTGCTTGACATATTTCTTAGAGTCTCTAAAGATGGATGGCCAGTAATAGCCTAGTTGCAGCACTTTATATGTTGTTCGTTTATCTGCAAAATGGCCACCACAGGGTTCATCATGACATGCTCTTAAAATGTCTAATATTTCATCTTCTCGTACGCATTTTCTAATGATTAGGTCTGAACCAGTATAAAATAAATCACCATTGACCCATGTATATCTAGAGCTTGCTCTAACAATTTTTTGTTTTTGCTTTTTAGTAAATTGAGCTGGAAACCTTCCAGATGATAAATAGTTTGCAATATCTGCAAACCATGGTGTTTTGACTGTGACGACAAACAGATGTTCATCAGGAAAGTTATCTACAACTGGATTTGGATCAGGGGGTGAGTGTATGCGGGACAGAAAGTCAGCCACTTGATTTTCTTTTCCTGGCCGATCTTGTATTGTGATATTAAATTCCTGCAGTAACAGTAACCATCTTGTTATTCGTCCATTGGTGATGGGTTTATTCATCAAGTATTTGATTGCTGAATGATCAGTATGAATGAAAACTTGATATCCTGTTATATAGTGCCGGAATTTATTTACTGCATGTATAACAACTAACATTTATCTTTCGGTGACTGTGTAGTTCATTTCTGCAGGTGTTAGATTTTTGCTTATGAAGTATATTGCATAAGTGAACAAGTTCTCTTTCTGTCCAAGAGAGGCACCTATCGCGGTATCAGATGCATCAGTTGAGATATGGAATGGTAAAGACCAGTTTGGTCCACGAAGAATGGGGGCAACTGACAATTTCTCTTTCAGAATTTGAAATGCATTTTGACAATCATTTGTCCAGTGAAATTCAATATCTTTTGCTAATAGTTTGAACAGAGGTTGGGCTATCTTACTAAAGTTTTCAATAAATCGTCTATAATAGCCTGCATAGCCTAAGAAACTTCTAACCTCTTTCTGTGTTGTAGGAGGCATTAAGTTTACTAAGACTTGGATCTTGGCTGGATCCACCTTTATTCCTGAAGCAAAAATGTGGTGTCCCAGAACTATTCCTTCTGTCAACATCATATAGCATTTCTCATTGCTTAATGACAAATTTGTTTCAATGCATCGTTTCAAAACTTTCTCAAGGTTGTTTAAACAATCATTGTATGTGTTTCCGTAAACTGTGAAGTCATCCATATAGACCTCTACACATTCATGAATTAAATCAGCAAATATTGCAAGTACTGCTCGTTGCAAAGTTGCAGGTGCATTGCATAGACCAAATGGAAAAACATTATATGCATAGGTTCCCCATGGGCAAGTAAATGTTGTCTTGTATTGGCCTTCTTCTACTATTCTTATCTGGTTTTATCCGCTAAACCCATCTAAGAAGGAGAAAAATTTCTTTCCAGCTAATGAGTCTAACACTTGGTCAATGAAAGGTAGAGGAAAATGATCTTTGAGTGTAGCTTTGTTTAATTCCCAGTAGTCCACACATACCCTCCACTTTCCATTTTTCTTTGGCACAATAACTAGTGGAGAAACCCATTGACTATCTGAAATAGGATAAATGAATCCAAGTTCTAACAATATTTGCAGTTCTTCTTTCACTATTTCCTTCATCATAGGATTCATTCGTCTTTGAGGTTGTCTTACAGGTTTAAGTTGATCATCTGTATAGATGTGGTGGAGACATGTGCTAGGATGAATTCCTTGCATATCAGTATAATCCCAGGCAAAAGCTTTTGAATATTTCTGTAATAGTGCAATTACTTCTTGCTCTTGTGCTGGTTGCAATTCATTTCCAATGTTTAGATGTTTTCCAGGATGAACCTCAATTGTTTTGATTGTTGGCTTGGAGACTGTGTTTACAGGAAAGATGTCTATAAAAGAATTCTGCAAAGTTTGAACAGTACAAGTTTCCTGAAAACATTGATTCAGAAGGTTACTTGCAGCTTCATATTGAGCTTTCCTAAGCTGCTCTGAAATACTTGGTTCTGAAATGAAAAGATCCATTAAGTCCTCATTCCCTTCTTCTTCTCTAAAATCAAAGAATTGATTTATACTTAAAACTGATTTTGTTTGTTGTTTTTCTTGAGTTTCAAGTATTGATTCTAAAGAAGTGGATTGTGCAGGTGAATAAAGAGTGATATGTTTCCTTTCATCTCCATGTGAAATAATCATGCTTCCAGATCTACATCCTATGAAGGCATCAGCAGTGGCTAACCATGGTCTGCCTAAGATTAGAGGATGTCCTCCCAAGTTTGTCTTTGGTTGCAAGATCAGGAAGTCAACAGGATACTCCCATGAATCCAAGGAGACTATGATATCTTCTAATATTCCTTCAGGAACAACTTTAGATCTATCTGCTAGTTCCAAGATTGTAGAAGTTGATCTAATGTTGTTTAATTGCAAAGTTTTCATTGTCTCCATTGTCATTACGTTTATAGCTGCTCCCAAGTCTATTAATGTATTTGGTACTGAGAAATTATTTATTGATATGGTAACCATTGGGATACCATGATCAATATATTTTTCTACTATGGTTTGTGTAGACATGAGGCTTGCTAATTTACCAATGACTTGGATTGTTGTAGGATCCTTTTTCTTTTTCTCTGATTTCCGAATGCACAATTCCTTTATTGTTTTAGCATATATTGGTATTTCTTTAATTGCCTTCAACAAAGGAATTTTTACATAAGCATTTTTTAACTCATCTAAGATATCAAATTCAGGAAGGATTATTTTGTTTTGTTGTTCCACTAACCTTTCAGGATAAGGTGGTGTTTGTGTTGTAACATTTGTTCCTTTCTGATTTTGTATCTCAGTTTGTGATGTTTCAGATGATTCTCCTTGTTCAGTTGGTTCTTCTATAATTGGAGGAGAATCCTTTTTAAGCACTTTTCCAGACCTTAGATGGACATCGTTAAGAGGAAGGATCGAATATGTAGGAAAACATGTTGCTTCCTCCACAGTGTATGCAGATTTGTCCACCTTATTATTTGGATTGGCCATTGGTTGGGCTGGTAGTTGAGTTGGTCTGGGTTGATTTGTAGGTAGCTGTAATTGTTGTGGTTGGGTCAACAACAATGGTGGATTCTGCTGTGGAAATGGGATGGATTGCGGATATACAGAATGTTGTTGTTGAAAGGGTATGGATTGCGGATATTGTGGATATGCAAATGGTTGTTGGTATTGTTGCTGGTATTGTTGTTGATACTGTTGAGGCTGCTGGTTTCCATAACCATATCCTCTCCAACCTTGTGCAGGTTGTTGTGAATATTGTTGTGGAGGCCAAGCTTGCCATGGCATTGGAGGGGTCCAAGGATTATAAGGTGGATAGGCATAATTTTGTTGAGGGAATTGTGGCTGATTTGGTTGAGGTATCCTAGGTTGCCATGGTCTTCGTGGTGCAACATAATAGAAACCTTCTATCCCTGGCACTTCTTCCATTGAGTTCATTTGTAATTCTTTCAATGTTACACAATTCTCTGTGGAATGATTGCCTGTACAAAGACCACAAACCTGAATACTATCCAAAGGACATTCTCTCAAAGGATGTTTCTTTTTACATTTGGAACAAAAGATTGCTAAAGCTTGTTCTTGTTCTTCTTTCTTCTTGTTTGCCTTTAGCACATCCACTTGTGTCCCTAATGTACTCAAGAGGTCTGTTTTGAAATTTTCCAATAGACTTCCTATTTCAGCTCTTGTTATCCCTCCTGCAGCTGACTTTGCTGCTTTGGAACTCACTTCCCTTCTTCCGGTTTTTGATCTTCCTCTAGAATATTTCTGACATAACTCGACAATTTCATCGAATGGAAGGTTTGAAATATCTCCTTTACCCATCACATTCAAAATGTCAAGGTATTCATCCCTTACACCTTTGAGGAAGATTGTGCGAACAGTTTCTTGATTTAGAGAATGTTGTTTAGATTTCTGAAGATTATATGCGAATCTTTCCAAATATTCTTCTAAGCTTTCATCTTCTTGTTGTGTCATTCTAAAAACATCTTCCTTTGAATCTCTAGATCTACAATAAGCTTGATATTTCTTAAGGAAGACATTTCGCATATCATCCCAAGAGGCTATTGTTTGTTCTCCTAAACCCATAAACCATTTTAAAGCTGTTGCTTTTAATGTTGCAGGGAAAAGACGAAGTTTATGAACGTCATCAGTATATCCGTATGTTCTACATAGGATATCAAATTCAAACATAAATGCATCAGGATCTTCTGTAGACATTCCATAAAAGTTTGGCAATACAGAAGGTGGAATATTTTTCATTTTTACTTCTTCTCCCAATATTGCACTTGTATCTACTATTGGAAAACCAAAAGTAGTTTCTTGATCAATTCCATCTTCTTGTCTTTTCCGGTCGTTTTCTAGCTTCCTATCATTTTCTTGTTTTGCCTCTTCCTCTCTCTTTCTTCTCCATTCTCTTTGTTGTCTTTCATATTCAGCTCTTTGTTGTTCAGGATTAAGATGAACGGATCCATGTCCCTCTTCTGCCATTGTTTGATTTATTTCAATTTCAAGTGGAATTTCAAGTTGTTGGAAGATAGGAGGATTTATGGATGGAAAGACAGGTTGTTTTCCTTTTTCTTTTTGTTTTCCGGAAGTGGAGAATTGCTTTTGTTTTGCTTCCCAAGCTAACAAAGTTTTCCTTTCAATTAAAGTTAATCTTTGGCCAGTTCTTTGTTTTTCTACCAACTCCTCAATTATTGGATTACCAGTAACTGGAGTGTGTGATGATCCTATTTCTACTTGTGGGGGGTTTTTGATAAATCTACCTTGAGGATCTCTATATCTAGGCATAAAGAAACATAACTTAAAATGGAATGTAACTAATGTTTTTGTGGTTTTGAATTTTATCTTTCTATTGACTATGCCGATATTTGCCTCCCCGGCAACGGCGCCAAAATGTTGAGCTAATTTATGGTCCTAAATTAACACAATTATTTCTTATCAATCCGGGTTGTTTATGCTTTGAGGCAAGTTCACTATATGTGAAGATCAGATATAACCAAACCTTGAAAGATAAGTTATTCAAAAGCTAAAAGTAATACATCTATAACTCTAATTCAATCAGCTTAAAAAGAGAGAAATATTGAAAGGGTTCTTGACCTCAAGAAGTCCACCTTCACCTCAATTATCACTTAATGAATCAGAGATTGAAACCAAAAGCTTAAGATGGATAAATTATTAATGAAAGAAGCTCTTAACTTAAGAGACACATAAGATATTCCATCATAATTCATTCATCTCAATATCCAAATCTTAATGAAAATGAAACTACTTGCATGCAAACAAAAGAAACTAGTTTTGATTCATCATTTTAGCAGAAGGGATGCCCAACTTGAACACCTGTTTTTCCAACTCAATAAAGTGATGAATAAGCTATTAACAACTGAAATCAATCACTATGCATGAACCATAAAGCAAACTGAAATAAAGCTTTGAAAAACTAGTGCTACAATTAACCAGATTACAAGGAAATAAAACTAGTTAACAAGGAAGTGTACTTAGCTTGGAATGGGGGCCCTCCACCCTTGCCTTGCACACTTTGAGAAATGATATCAGAAGCTTAAATCAGTCACACATCCATAGTATTGAACAGCAAAATAATAATAACACAAGTCTTCAAATTAACTCCTCAATCCAAAGATGTCACAGCATAAAAGTATATCACAAAATCAATACATAAGCCATCAAAGTTTTGGCTTTAAATAAGAAGTCTCATGAACAAACTGATCTATATTCACTCAAACAAACCCATCTACTCTCATCCACCTATCCAAGTCAAATTCATTATCCCCATCCCAAGAAAGATGACCATTCCTATGAAATCTCAAAACTGCCCTATTTCTATGGGATTCCTGCATGACTAGTCATGGTTGACTAGCACCAAATGGGCCTAATAAAGCTTGTTCTGTTCGAACTAAGCATTGCTGGCTTAGTCCTAGTTCCCAAGCTGTCCATCCATGCATTCCATTCGTGCCCAAGTGTCCTGCAACCATATCAACCATAGAGCTATTACGGGAATTTCTGAATCTGCCAATTTTGCACTAAAAACCAAATTTTCATAAAAACTTTAGAAATTGAAAAATTAAAATTAAATACCTGAATGGATATCAAATATACATCAAAATGGGATAAATGAAGGGAAAATGGATGGAAAATAGATGGATAAGTAAGTTTCTTTGAGCAAAAATAAGACCAAAACTAAGGCTCAACAGTTTTCCATTGTTTCTCAACAATAAATAGGCCTTCGAGCCTCATTGTAACAGAGTTCAGAGGCATGTAGCCACCACATCTCTTCTCAGAGATAAGCTACCATCGCACTAGCTGGTTTATTTCCATTGCTGTTTGTAAGCATATTTCAGTATTTTACATTAATGAAATGAAGTATTATTTCTGCTACATGTCTGTGTTTATGGTTATCTCTGTAATTTGTTGTGTTCCTGTTTAAGTCTGGATCACTTAGAACATTCCTCCCCTGAAGATACAACTCAGTAATACCCTATTGATATTCCGATGTTATAGCACAAGAGCATAGCACTAGTCTCTCAACCATTTTGACACATGAGTCACAACACGACCTTTCAATTGTTGCTTTCTCAGAATCCTTTGATTTGATAGCCACTAAGGCTTGTAATTTATCTGATGATCCTTTCATAACTACGTAGCCACTGAGGCTTGTAATTTATATGTTGATCCTTCGTAACTGCGTAGCCACTGAGGCTTGTAATTTATCTATTGATCCTTTGGTAACTGATTCCTTGTATACTCAAACTCAAGAGATTATCACTAAATGTCCTGAAATCAAAGCTTCTACTTTTCCTATTGATCTTCCAACAGTTTCGTCTAAGGATGATAATCAAGCAGTTAAGAGCACTATATTTGTGAAAAGAAGAAAGAGGAACAAACTTTTTGCAAGAATTATTGCTTTAAAAAAGGAGAATGCCATATTGAAGCAGAAGGTGCAGAAATTAAATAATCAGCTAGTAATTGGTGAACAATCTCGTAAGGAAGAGCCAAATACAAGCGAGAGACGATCTTTATGGAAGAGCACCAAAAACTACTTAAGCAATTTCAAGCATTGACACATACAGAGATGAAAACAACGGGGGATTTGGCTGATGCTAGAAAAAATATCCACAATATACAGGGATGGATTCATAAACTAACAAGGGAAAAGGATGAGATTTATTCAATGATTTCAGACGTCATGGCTTGTAGAGTCCCATCTTGTAGTTGTGCTTTGTTCTTAACAAAGAAATATTTAATGCTTAAGATTAAGGTTGTATATAATGGTCTCCCCTATGAATTTACTAATATTTTGGATTTTATAACCAGTTTTCACAAACATGATGAACGCACATCATTTCTTTTGTGTGAAATTTATATGCACAACTTTATGCTCTCATAATAGAGAAATGAAAATATTGTTCCTTTTGTTGGGGATGTGCAGCTTCAAGCGTTCATATCATTTGCCCTAAATCAGATAAAGTGGTAGAAAGCATATAGTACCCATGAATGAAATGAGCATAATTATGACCTGAGGATAAGGGGAGAGCCAAAAAATGCTTTTACCACATATCGTAAGCATAACAGTTTTGTAAGGAAGCCTAATGTTGTTACTAAACTCAAGGGCATTCATGTGGGAGTGTTGACTTTAGCGCTCAAGTATTTGGAAAATATACGAAAAGAAGCAGTGAGTGCAACCAAGATGAGATGGATGAGATCAACGAGAGAGGTTAAGAACAAGGAGTCATTTGGGTTGCACAATTTCCAACAAGCCCTCTCTAGGGTCTATGCCTATGTCACAATTGTGATGGAAGTGGGAATCAATTGGATGGGGTGCAGGTATCGATGCCCCATGATTTGGTGTCCACAATCTTATTATCAATATGATTATGAGTTATCACAAAAAGGTATTTATAAAGCCTTTTGGGAAAGTAGAGATAGAGGTGGATTCAGGTAAAGAGGAGAGGAAACTTACAAAGCTTACTCTCTGACTGCCTTGCATGTTAATTACTTATTTGCCCGATAAAGGATTTTTGCATGAAGACATGAAAACAGGTTAGCTAGGGGGTAATGTTGAGCCTTATAATTGTTATATATTTCCATTTGAATTCTAAGCTTTGATATCAATTTATTGCCCTTTTTCTTCATAATTATGTCATTGCTTAGTAGCGTTTAAGCTTCGAGCAAGATTAATTCGTTCTCATAATCTCACCTTAAATAAAAGCTATTTATTTAAAAAATGAGTCTCTAATTCATTGGTTGAAGAATTTATCATAAACGGGAGTTATGAGGGCATGTCGAAGATGGATGGACGCTGACAGTATTCAAGACTATATGTGTAAAATTCAAACAAGGTCGTCTCTAAACTAAGGACTTAGTTTCAGACAACATTCTCGGTTTCTTCACCTAAAGATATCAAACTTATCTCAATCAAGAAAGAATGATTTGAGATTATTTTATTCTCGTATCATTCCTTATTCCAGGCATTTTATGTTGTAATCACTCTTTTTGTATTATAAAATAGAGAAGTTTGCCCCTGCGCGGCGGACAGGAAAATTGTAATTTTGGACAGAACAACTCTTGAACTTTGGTTGCAATTACTCGTCATACAAGTTAATGCAAAGAATTTTTTATTAAGTCAAAGTTTTATGAGTTACTCTATTGATTTGAGTTTTCCTTCAAAGACAGTCCACTCCTAGTGGTTGGGCCCACTTCTCGAACGAGACTCTGTCTTTTATCTGTATTACTAGTTTAATTGTTCTTTGTCTTCTTTTTGCAGCGCAATTAGTATTTCCACAATTGGATTAGTAAATAATTTTTTTTTTAGAAGTACGAAGGATTGCTTGTGTTAATATTTATTGTTGTTTCTTATTATTGATCATATTTTTTTTTTTTTGTTTCTTTAGTTACAATTGTTGTTCCTTAGGACACAATCATTCTTTAGAAAAAGTATTGGATTGCTTTACAATTAGCTGAATAAATTGAGATAAGGTTTGAATGGTTTTTTTGTTGTTTCTTGATTATAGTTTCTGAATCATAGGTTAATTACACATTAGACTTCCATTTCTGAGAAATAAGTCATTTTAGTGCCATCATTAGCCTTGGTCAGTGGTAGTTCTCTTGCATAGACTTTGCAGATTGTCTTGGAATAAAAAGACGAACCCCTGGTTGATAGATTAGTGTCTGGTAATTTAATTGTTTATTCGAAAAATTGATAGTCCCAACAACTTGGTCAGGATATATCCCTTATCCTGAAATATAATATTATTCCTTCCAAGCCACATTCTCCAGATGATAATAAGGGGCAAGTTTCTCAAATTTTTATTGGATACCAAGTGCCACCATATTTTCCAAGCTTCTTTATAAGACTCTCCTTGTCATTGGTGACCCACTTATAATGCATCACGAACTGAGTTCCATACTTGGCACGTAACAAGACAAAACAAAAATAAATGGTCCACTGATTCCTCAACTTCCTTACATAAAGGACACTAGCTAGGCCGCGCAAAGCTTCATTTTTTTAGATTGTCACTAGTTGGAATTTTGTTTTCAATCAAACACCATTAGAATAAATGGGCTTTTACTTGGCATCTGAGTCTCCAAAAAGGCTTCCAACACCAGGATAGCTCCACAGGTTCCTTTTCAACATAAATATAGATGTATCCATCCTTAGGAGTATATACCCCAAAAGAGGAGTGTAGACATTGTAACTCATCCTCCCCATCTTCGATTCTAACATGAGATGTTGAGAGACAATGTATAATCATTTCAGTACTAGTGCCAAGCTTCAGGAAAATTTAAATCTCTAGGGGATAACCAGCCTTAAGCCCAAATTGATGTATTATTTGGATCAACCACTTGGTTTAAGGTATTTTCCTTTCACTCCAAGGTGAACAACCATCTCCTGAGTCAGTCGATATAGATCCCCACAGCCAAACCACAGGTCCTGACTAATCCTCATATGTTCCCCAAAACCTACCTTCCATGCTAATCCTTTTTTGATAATGGAAAAAGAGTCGATCATTGTCTTCCATACCATTAAGATATTAACTCTGCTCTTAATGGGGTTCCTAATCTAATCTTCCATGGAGCTAATGAAAATGTATTTCCTCTATGCCACATCCGTCCATGGACTATCTGTAGACATAATTCTCCAGCCCACATTTGCTACTAAAGCCCTAGAAAAACTGAAAAGATTCTTTAAGCCCCAACTGCTCCATTTCTTGGGGAGCGCTATCTTATCCCATCTAACCCAAGAAAAATTCCTCCCTTCCTTATTTCCCATCCACAAAAATCTGTAACAACTTTTCTTAACCAAATTTAGAATCCATTTAGGAATCCATGGTAGGGACATCCAAAAAGAATTTATTTCCATCACTAGAAGGAGGGCATGAACCTCCCAACTTGTAATATCTTTGGATCATTAGGGGTTCCAATATTTACCGAAACAGTTTCATCAAATTACATCGAGATCCCTCTCCATGTTTCTCTTTTGAATTAGGAACATCACTTGGTGAAAAATAACTTTCTAGAGGGGAAAGCCCAACCTTCTAATAATACATAAAATAACAGGAATTTCAAGTTAACTAAAAAGATATGTTCAAACGTTAAGAAGACTTGCCTTTGGATTGAATCTTCCATTTGAAAATAATTTGCTACCCCCTTGGTTAAGCTTTTTGTAACTCATAGAAAAACTAAAACAGAAGAAAGGAATGACAACTAGAAATGATTTAATGCATCATTGTCCTTGTAGTGTTCTCTCTCCTTCCTTCATAGCCCCCCTCCTTTTTATGCCTCGTCAAAGTAGTTGGGAAGTTGAACCACTTTGGAAATTCATTATAGTTTAATTTATAATCAAGTGTTAATTATAATACGAGGATGGAATATTTAAAGGAAAAGTTAAATTAAATTAACTTTTTTAATAATTATATTTTAATTTCCTAGTAGGTGGGAGCCTCCTAATCCATCAAATAAACCATTTAGTATTTGACTTCTTGATATAATTCATTTCCTCATTAATAATTAAAATAACCATTGACCATGTGTGTATATGCCTTCAAGCAGAATAGGACAAAATAAGTAATGGTTTTATCAACCATGGTATAAAACATCCCACCCTTCTAATATAAAGATAAAATAACATCATCATATGTATCCATGAATATCCATGCATAAATAAGAGAAGGAATGTGCTATACTAGCATCATCGAATAGGAAATGAAAAACGCCTTGTGCCTCCCATGATTTCCCTTGTATCTCTAGCACCAACTATCATAATAACCATGAAATGCACACACACACACACATCCCCAAAAATACGTATGTATACTCAAAACATATGGCATATGTATCATAACACCCCAAAAAGTGTTATCTTGTTATATGAGTGTTGTTCAACCATCTATGCGTACAATATCATGTAATAAAACTATAGTCGTACTAAAATAAGTGTTGAGAATCCAAAAATAAACTAAAATAGTAGCAAAACTGAAGCATGGTCTATCCACAAAAAAAAACTAGATCTGAAAGCATAAATAAATTATCACTTAGGCCCCCTTGATGGTGCACGTATAGTTTGCTCCTCTTGTTGATGGGGATGAGAGGTAACATAATGAGATGAGCGAGGAGAGGAATCTGATTTCATGACTTGGGTCTTTTGTTTCTCAAGGATTGAAACAGGTTATGGAGGCTTGATGACATGCTTGGAAGATTGAGCAATTGGTTTAGGAATTGGGAAATCATGTGAGGCAACAAACTACAATTGTTGTTACAAACGTGCTTCAGGAGGGGTGGAGGGGGAAGCAAAGAAGTTGTTCGCAATCCCTGAACATATCATAAAGGTTGTGGTTGAATGATGTTTTTCCAATCATCATTGTTAGGGACTACAAGTGGAGTTGAAACATGAGGGGGCACTGGAATACCAATCTTGGGTTTGTTATGAATAGATGATTGTGTGGGTTGAACAATAGGTTGACTAGTCAAGTTCACAACACTAGTTTGCAACAACTATCTTAATTCTTTTGAGTCTCCATCAAAGTGCCCTAAAACTTTGGTCCTCCCGTCAGTTCTTATTCCCAACCCTTTTTCTCTATTGTTTCTTCCCCTTCCTCTATTTTGATTAAAAAATCTCATGTTGTAAAAGAAACATTATGTTACTAGCAAATCATGACAATATAAAATATTCCATAATTAATAAATCTACTATTACATGAATTTTAAATAACAAACACTTGGAAATTTTTTTGCAAGGGAAGGGATAATTGTTGAGTGCATAATCACAGTGAAATTGTGATTAATAAAAGGATCACAGTCATGGGTCTGCATAATATTTTAACATGAAAAAGAGTGCAAGAGTAGTGACATTTAATGTGGTTCGATGCATCTCCTTGAATTTTACAGAGGCCTGGTATATCACGATAATAAGCCACTAATATCATATTTATCTAGTTTAATTGACTGAGAAAATGACAGGGAATAGAAGAGGAATTTTTTTTAATCAAAGTCCTATGATGTAGATAATGTAAGACGTTGAAGGGTGTATAAAAAAATATGCAGAATTAAGGTTTTTTTAATAAAATCCTTCAGCAGCAACATGACCATGCTTACAGGGGTTATTTGGCATTGCCACAATGTAGACCTGGAGAGATATGTACGTAATATATATAGGTTTTGTACAAGAACGAATCATTTGGTTTGACGAATTGACTGAATATGCATAAATAGAAAGTAAAGACACGTATAACACCGGAATTTTACCTTACAATAGAAAGAAATAAGGTGGCTCAAAAGGAAATTTATTTATAAATTATATATATATATCTATATAACTATATATATATATATATATATATATATATATATGAGAGAGAGACTTTATTCAGAGCCAAAGAGAAAATACATAAGCATAGTTCCCTTTGTCTAAATGGAGTGTTTTTGTGCCCAAGACTCTAAGTCTCAAGGGCTCGCGCTTTGAAATTTGCACTTCAATCATACGATGGCGGATAGTTTGTGATGAAGTCCATGCTAGGAAGTAGATTGTGAATATTGTGCCAAGATTTACATAACCTATCATCGTGAGAAGCAAAAATATTGTGGGTCTATCAGGAGAATGATGATAAGCTTAGGGTGTATGGATCCTGTGTGGAAACATTAGCATAAAAAAATTGAAAAGTATGGTTGTCACGTTAATATCGATGCAATGGGTTTGCATAGAAGAACCCCATGATAAAACACAAATGTGTACATGACAAGAAAAATGAAATGCTTGGTTCTCTGGATAGTGGTCGTGAGAAACAAAAATTCCTCTAAACTGATAACACTCGGGGACAAGGTATATGTACACGGCCCTGGTGCATTATGACAAACATTTTCTTTGTAAAATTATTGAAATGAATGTGAGCCAATGACAAGTTTCATCCTTATCCGTGGAGAATAGGTATCAACTTGATGAATTTTGAATATGTTGGAGTGCTTTTGTGTCCAAGAATTGGGTCTCAAAGGCTCACACTCTGTAATATAGAGCATGATTATGTATTTGATGGTTGTATAATCAAACAAAACTTTATATATATATATATATATATTAGGAGCAAGCCAAGAAACATGCTTATAAATTACAGAGATAATGTTGGCTTTGCAAAGGTGAGTAGAATGGGGACTCTAAAACATTAGAGATAAATCCCTAGCTTTCATGGTTCCTATGAATGAACAGGGCATTCTTTTAAAAAAAATTAGAAAGATGGTTTTATTTTCAAAAGGTGGATTTTGAAAGGGTATTCAAGAAGCTCTAAGATTTCACCAAACAACCAATAAATAAATCGAAAGAAAACGGGAATATGGACAATAAACTCATAGTAAATTTGATTAATAAAAAATTGAAAGGTTATCTATTTTTATGCATGCGTGGTAAACTTGCATGCTAAATAATGATTGCCATGTGCTCTAAGAACCTCTTCCTCCCTCCTTGGCTTCTAGTAACAGTTAGAGGTAGTTCAAATGGAAAACAACTAAACTCAGGGTAGCTAGACATTCTCTATCCCCCTAAAACTTTGTAGGTAGTGGGATTAATGTCATGCAATAATCAAGGTTAGGGAGTAATGGTGAGTGAATAGCAGGAGTAATGGAGAGTGTAAGGATTGAAAACATGGATGGATATGTCTTCAAAGTAATCAGAGTATGGATGCCACATTGGCTCTATAATACTGCTAACGTCTAATTATCACATACATTGGCATTTCATGTAAGCAGTATTCATGTGGTTGGGTGAAGTGTTGACATACCTATTTTTTCTTTTTGTCGGTCAAAATTCTTCTACTATATTCTCATAAAAACAAATAGTACAAAATATGTCTCTATAGACTTGTTGGCACTGGGGACCAGAGTATGTCAAAGATAGACCCATACAAGCATTGTTTCTGTCAAGATTAAGAGCCATACATCACAAAAAGGAGGAAAAATGACAAAAATACTAACAACAACATATCAAGAGGAAGTACAAGAGGTGCAACATGATAGCCAACACGTTCATGCATGTGGAAGTTGATGTGTTCAACTCACGCTTCCAGATCGTGGAGATGCTCATTAGTGTGACGGTGGCTCTAATGGAGATTGTCCAACTGTTCCAGAATCTCATTTTGACTAAACTGAATGTTGTTCGTAAATGTAACCAGCTCATTACGGTCCTCATGTCGGTGTTCTCTAATAATGTTCATATTGGCATGAATGCCTCTAAGTTGCTCAGTTATGGATTCCAATGAAACCGGTGCATCCACACGAACTGGAGAATGGTCCATAGCATGAGCCACCTCACCTTCACGTTCCATACCTGTAGAATTTCCTGAAGAAGAACTTTGGTTGTTGGCGGGACGACCTGTAAGAAAATGATGGTCACCCCCACGATGTGGTTGTTGTTGTAAAATTTTTGACACCTTTAAGAAGTTACAAAAATCTTGAATTTTTTCAGTCTGCCTCCTGGCTAAACTCTCAAACATATATTATGTTTTCATAGAAAAATGGTTACTGGGTTATTTTTATAATAACTTTAATTTTATAAAGTATAATTATAAAATTATTTATTTAAAATTAAAAGTATTCAAAAATCATTGGATTAACACCCAAGCTAACCTAATCTCTAAGTTTATTTCAGCATGAAGTCCATTAACCAACAGCCAAGTAATTCAAGTCAAAGACTAGCGAGCCAAGTTGTAACAACCCTGGTGAAAATTCCATGTAAAAATGTATAAATACCACGGATGATGGGACATGTATTCTAAGCTGAATGGTGGGCAGGACATCCTAGTGGGTTTTCCTTTGGTTGTTTATGGTTAAGGAAATTGGCTAAGGCATTAAAGAGGCAAAAAGGTATTTTTGCACATTTATTTATGAAAATAATGGAAAATAGGAGAAAAAAGGACGTGAAAGGTCACAAGTTGCATGTGAGGAGGAAAATGACGGAAAATAGGAGAAAAAGGGGGTGAAGGTCACAGGTTGCATGTGAGGAGTAAAATGAGGGAAAATAATGGAAATTAGGAGAAAATGAGGGTAAAAGGTCACAGGTTGCATGTGAGGAGGAAAATGAAGGAAAATAATGAAAAATGAAGAAAATAGAGGCCTCATTAATAAAAAGGATTTTGAGAATCAGTTGGCAAGCTTCTTCCTTTCAGTGTGAACCTTTTGTTAGTTTAGTTTGGAGCTCTCTCATTATTCTCTCTCTTCATCATACTCTTGGAGACTTGGAGTTTTCTTGGAGCACTCTTGGTGGGTGTGGCATACTTGGATTCTTGGAGCAAGAAGGCAAAGGAAGAGCAAGAAAGCGCAAGAAGGCATCCACATTAGCAGCTACATCATATTTGCTTGCAGGTACCTAGTTGCATGTATGATTTCTTCACTATTTTGGCCTGCATGGCATATGCATGTGGTTTCTTGGTTGTGATTTTTCATTGGCATGGAGGATTGCCTGGATCGGTAGTGGATTGCTTAGTTTGGCCATTTCTTGGATAGCCATGGTGACTGTGGGTTTACTTTCACTGTTTTGTTTTGGTTGGTTCTTATGTTTCCTTAGCTTGGGTTGAGTTATTAGTCCTGGAAGCCCTGGTTGAACAAACACTCTCGAAGCCCTGTAACTATTGGTAGGCTAAATTGCTTCATTTTTAACCCCTTTCCTACTTCAAATTCATAACCTTAGACCTATGTTTTAACCTCGCAACCTCCTTATCCATGCACTATTCCAAGAATCATGCCTTTTCCTGCACTAGCTTTATATTTCATATTTAAGGGTTACAAATGTACTTAATTCATTATTTTTTATAGGTTTTATACCTTTAATATTATTTGCAACTAATATCCTCTTTCCTAAAGTATTTGGTAAGCAACTTATTAATCATTTCTTTAGCATGGTCGAGTGCAGGTAGGATTCCTGCACCACTTGCGAATCCTAAACTTTTGTGACAGCTCACTACCTAACGTGGACCTCTCGTTCAGAATTGGTCATCTCGAGTTGGGCTCGGAGCAAAGATAAGTCAGGGATAAGATAGAGATCAGGTAATCGGCCGAATGCTTAAGTTTATTGTTTTGTTACAGCTGAAAGGCTTAGAATGTAACGTTGTTGTTATTTCTTTAAAGCTGAAAGGCTTAGATCGTAACACTAAATGTAATTTTGTTACGGTCGTAGGCCTAAAGGGATGTATATAATTTAGGATTCATACAGGAAATGGGAGCGATAGAAATGCTACTGTAACGGTGGTATTTTGTAATTTGTTGGTATCGCCCTCGTTTTGGGCTGGATTCGATTTCATCATGTACATTTGTTGATTCTGAAATTTGATATAAGAGACTGCACCATGTTATTTCAATCCTGTGTTTTAATTATACGTTGATGCATTGCTGAGAGCTAAGTTTCCAATTTTCTTAAACAGGGAAACGAGCTGGTTGGCTAGGGCCCAACCAACATAACTCGTTCTCCCTCACATTCTTCTTTCTCGTTAAAGGTGTGTTGATTTCGTTTTAATGCAAGGCATGAATTAAGTATATGCTTCTATTCTTTCACAAAGTACAGGTTCGATTTCATTTATATCCATTATGTGACGGATCTGTGGTGTGCATGCTTAACTAAGTTTGATCATACCTTTCTCTAATTTTTCTTTTTGAATTTTAGTATTATTTCTTCCTGGATCGTGTAAGCACGTTATTCCTGCACTAGTGTATTTACAGTTCTACAATTTGATTTATTTGGTTCATTACAGCAAAGTCTTTCGTTCTTTTCTGTCATAAGGATCTTGATGCATTTCTGCAAGTGAGTGTTCATCTTTTAGAAGTATTCTTGATATTCTGGATTGAATATGCTTTGGTAATTAAGGAATGAACGTTGTTATAACACATTAATCTGTACCTGCACTTTACACTTTTAAGGAAAGGATCGAACTTCACATCTAATTATTCAAAGTGAACCTTTCTGAATTAAAAAGATTAAAAAGGCAGATCGGATTTATGTGAATAACTATTACAGGGATAAAGCTTGTTGTCACAATTAGATGATTTCTTTAGTTGCATGAAAGAGTTCCTTGATTGAAGAAAAGTGTGCTTTGACTTTCGAAGTTAATTCTTATTTTGAAGTTAAGTTGGGTTGAAGCATATTTCTGTTTGTGAAAGCTATTTCAAAGTTTTGTTCACCTTTGTAAATTATTTTCTTAAGTTAACACACTCTTTATTCTTTTATGAAAGAAATTTGAAAACTTGGTGCAGGAATCTTTTTTCCGGTACAAGAATCAATATCCTGATATAGGAACAGAGTGCTCTAGCCCTAAGACTTAGAGCCCTTGCATGAGGATGGAAATCTTCAATACAAGTGTAGAATATACTTCCAGCATATAAACTTTGTTCCGGTACTGCTGCAAGAATATTGCAGGAGTACACGAATAACAACTCCATGCAGGGAGAAAGATCTATAAAGAAGTCAGATATCTTCAAGGGTCCAATTATTAATCTGACATACAACTATACTGAAGATAGACATAGATTTCCATTTCAATTAATCAAGATTGCTTACAAGAGTTTGAAAGTTCCTTTTATTTATTACTTCGCAAAAGTACTTTCTTTCATATTCCAGTACTAGAATTTCTTTGGTGTAAATTGTCGGGTGATCTTTTCTTTTCGATTATGCAAGATTGTAATTAAGGAAGTAGGAATAGAGTTAGGAAAGTTCATATCATTTCTGGCATTTCCTGTGCTTCGCCTCTAAGTTTATGAAACCCCCGGGTTGGCAATTAAGTGTTGAAGGAGTCTGCTTAACTGTAATTCCTGCACCCAACAGTAACAACTTGGGTTGAGTTACTAGTCCCAGAAGCCCTAGTTGGACAAACACTCTAGAAGCCCTTGGTGGGTTGAGTTACTAGTCCTAGAAGCCTTGGTTGGACAAACGCTCTAGAAGCCCTGTATAATTTGTGGGTTGAGTTACTAGTTCTGGAAGCCTTGGTTGGACAAACGCTCTGGAAGCCCTGGAAGGCTTGGATGGAGACCGATTTGATGATGGTTTTTTTTGGTGATGTTTGACCGTTAGGTGGAATCGTTGTTTTACGGGTTGAGCTGGAAGACCTCTGGAAGCCTTGGATGAGTTTTGATTGATGTTCTCTATGAGATCCCACATTCATGCTTGGAATATGGCACGAGGGTGAATGGCTGAAGAGAGATTTGGCTCAGCCATTCTATGGTTGGGTGGAACGTGGTAGTCCCATCTCCAGTTGGTTCATTGCATTCATTAATGAGAAATCCATTCCCTTGATTTTCATGTGTAAAGGTACTGATGTATTTATGGATTTGATGGTTGATATGTGTATTGTATTCATGTTCCTATTATGCTGGTTTTATGCACATTTTATGATAACAACTATGTATGGCTCTCAGAATTTTTTTACTTGTATGTGAATGGATAATGTGTCTATGACCTAATGGAGGATAATGCAGAAAATGGCATGAAAGAACAATGGTTCATAGTGATTCTCATATAAGTATGAGATCCCTACACTTAATTATGTTATTTACACCTGTAGATTACATATGTAGGATATGTTTTACGAAACGCCTATCATGGCTAATGGGGTTTAGGTTATGATCTTGTTCAGTTTTTTTTTTTTTCGATTCCATTTCCTTAAAGTCACCAAGGAGGTTGAATCTTATCCATAGTGGTCTCTCATTGCATGTTTACCCCAGCTGGCTAGTTGCTTGGGTAGATATGGGAGGAGTGTGTTACACAAGTTATGTCCTAGTGCACAACACCAAGCCAAGGGAAGAGACAAAAGTTTGCACAAAGCATTGAAATGTTATCAGAGAAAAGGCATATATAAACACCATTAAACTCATTCATCGAATGAATGTGCGATAATCTCCAAATACCAAATAATAAAATAAAAATAAAAATGGTAGTTAGAGGTTGAAAGAGTCGTGCATTTTAAAATTCAATGGTGACGCATGTCAAGATTCTGTCACAAGTTGTAAAATCAAAGGTCATTGTTCCATTGCGAACCCCCAGCTCATCCGACATTTAACATCGAGGGGGGGTTCCACAATAGGTTGTTTCACAAAACAACTTTGAATACATGGCAACCTATGGAGAATTGTGAACCCCCCAATCAAGAAACCACTTACAATATATATATATATATATATATATATATATATATATATATATATATATTCAATACTTCTTAAATGGTTAACTGGAGGTTTTGTATTGGTTTTTGGCATTTTTCAAAAACTTTAATTGAGATAATTGTTGTGTTAGTGTTCAAGGTCCAATACTTCTTTCATCACTTCCAGAGATGGAAAAGGAATTATCCCCAAAAGATAAAGGTAACAAGAGACCATATGTGCCAGTATAAAGACACAAATATATTCTTATGGTGCTCAATTTGATCATGAAAAAAAATTAAAGGCAATCTCCCTTATTAAGTTTGCAGGTCTTGTTTGGATTTAGAGGTGAAAGTGAACTCATATGGATGAATGATCAAGATGCAAGAGTGATGCCGGGCAAAGCCGACAATACCCACATTATGCAAATAAAATTGCATGTCAATGGTCCCAGGCCTTAATCACCTGATCCATGGTGAAAACCTTCTTAACCCAAGGTTTAAGGCTTCTTAATTAAGTTTTATGCGGAAATGTTTCATTGACTATTCAATAGTCTGACCCTCAATTAACCTTTGAGTGGAACTCTACTCAACCTCATAAACTTTAGTTAATCTATACCCCGCGCATATTAACCAAACCCCACTCTTTAACTTTGGTTATATTCAACTTAACCCATAAAACCTTTATCTGCTTTATTTCTATTATAATTCTTATATAATAGAAATACTCCATAAAGCACACGTAAACCTTACCTTTCTGCCAATCCACGACCTTGGCACATTTATCGATGCTCACTTTATCGCGTTCAACCTCCACCGTTGATTTCACTCCACCAGATCAACGATTGTTGCACAATTTCCATTCATCCTCTGGAACTCAAACAAACTTAAACTCCTGATCATAATTCATCGAGTCCGCTCTTTCCCAAGCCTTATTGGCTTCAATCTCCATTGTTGATCTTACCTTTCAATCTGACGATTGTTGGTTCACCCGATCAACAAACCTAATTGGTGATCCTCCACCGTCGATCAAAGCCCATTTGATCTAACGGTTAACAACGATATCGGACAGACCACTTGCACGAGGATTACCCGCCCGATAAAGTGGTTCTCTCTCTCCACCCAAGTGCTACGTGTCAGTCGATAAATGGAATCGGGTGACCACCCTAAATTACCACTTACCACTTTTTCTCCGCCCGATAACCACCTACACTAATAAAACTGCTCTTCTTCCTTGACTATTACACAAGTTGATTGGCACGCGATGACCGTTAGATATAAGATCCCATCAAATCTATGGTTTGCGAGACTTCAACTAGCACACGGATTAAAAATAGCTTAAATCCCGTAATCAAATGTGACCTAAGAGTTTGAATATGAGATTGACGGCTAGGGGCGAGTGCGGGGCTTTAGCCACGATCAAGAAATCTGTACACTCCTACCCCCGCAGTTACTGATCACTGTCAATCTAATGGATCTATCAATTTGACGATCCAGATCTATTCCTATGACATTCTTCTTCTGCCATTAATATATGTGATCTAAACGATCCGACGACTCCCTCTGCGCTTGTTCGCTTATGATGGAATTTCGTTATAACACATAGTTATCTCTGCCATACTCTGTCCTTCACGATTTTGTTTGCACACGCATATCTTATGCAACAACACTTCATTTATAAATAATTACAATTTAATCACACATGTACTCTACACAAGTTCGAAAATGAATTTCTATATTCGTAAATAAGTATTTACACAGTTTCTTCTCTCAGGCCTGATTTCCAATATCAGTGGCCTCTGTTTCACAATCTGCCCATAGGCTTACAGTCAACCTCTTCACACTCTAACTCCCTAACTAACTAACCAACTAACCCCTGACTATGCCTTTTAGGCTTACATTTATACAAAAGGATTCTACAACCAATTCCTGGTTTAGATCCATAACCTTCTCAAAAAAATCCTAAAATTTCTTCCTTATCTCTAAGGATCCTCTCTAATCCACAAAATCATGAACTAACTCCTAATCTAAGTTTTACAATTAATTCTCAAATCTCTCAATCTCTCAACTATCCTGATTCTCTCATGTTCTCCTACATTCGAGAACATTTACAAATATGCCTCACTATACTTAATTAAATCCCTATTCTAGCTTCTCTCATTAAAATCACTCAAAACCTTAATAAATACAAGAGCCCCTATGTCCACTAAAATACAATGATTTTTCTTGAGTTGAATGCTCCTACGTCAAAGAGTCATATTTTCAAATCATGTAAGGGGTTATTTTCAAGAAAGTTTATGTTGGTACATCCAAGCTTTGGCCATCGAGGTGCTACAGTTGATTAAATGTTATAGAACCAAAAAGAAAGGTTTTGATTAATGTTTCCAGCTGGAGTGTTGGAGTGGCAAAATACAATAAAAGATAAAATGATTGTTATTCGAGTTAGAGATATAATGAAATTTTTTTTATATGAAGAACTTATGATTCCAAGAATATTTAACATCCTTGTTGCGCCTTAGACACGTGGAAAAACCTCTTAAGCCATGAAATCAACAAACATATTTTGGTCAATCAAAACTATAAAACAGATTTCAAGAGGATTTCTAGGGCATTAAAATCAACAAGTACCAATCAGTTGAACAAACCCAACAGTCAAAGGTTACTAGATTAACTCAAAACTCTCATTGTTACAACCATGTCGTATTCCATAAGTGCAATAGCATTGGTAAAATGGTATGGTGAAGTCGAGACCATGAGCTGCTAGTTACATCACCTAATGAACAAAATATGGAATCTTTTTATTTGGAGAAATATTGGTAAAACAAATGGCAGAGTAAAAGGGAGCTGGCAAAGTTTCAGGAAATAGTTTAACCAATTCCATAAATACAGGAATTCAATCAGTAGTCAAGCCATTAAATTCCATATTTGAAGGAACGATATTTTCAATTAGTTCCAGATTTCTTACAATTAATTAGGAACTATTTTTATTTTTAGTTTATTATTGATATTTTTATTGCAAAAATATTGTAACATTTGAGGAATGTATTTTTATATATATTCCATCAAATGTAATGTAAAAAGGGTTGGCTTTTGATGCCAAAACCATACAATTTTTGTAAATACTTTTATTACAGGATTTTTCATTGAAGGTTTTTTACTCCAGTTCATGACAAAATTTGTTTCTTCTGTCAGTTTTTCCCTGTGATTTCCTAACCTGCTTTTTCATATGTTCAAGGTAACATAGGAGTTAGGGAAAGGCTAGGTTTGAGTATCAACCTCCCTGACAGCCAACTCCAAAGTTATCATCTACACTGAGATTAGCTGATTTAACAGTCTGTTTTAATGAGCTCCTCTGCATCATTTAAATGTTTCATTTTGTTATCTCTTGAATGTATATTTGTTTGGCTATAGAATTCTTCTACACACATCTACTATATCTGGTTGATTAAGTATTCATTATGAGGCTATAGAATTCTTCTACACACATCTATTATATCTGTTTGATTAAGTATTCATTATGAATACTTAATTATCTAATTTCTCTTCTATTCCTCCACCAAACTCTTTACGTTATGTTATTCTGTTGGAACTGGACGTTGACACTTTTATAGAGTTTCAATAAGAGAGGGATTTATTTATTAGCAAAGATTGGATATTCTTCAACAACCACCTTGTTATGTGGACTTATCCCTCTTGGGGACAAGAGCAATCTCCCTAGACTTTAAAGAACCCTAGTAACAAACAAATAGGAACTGCTACCTTTCTCTAGACTCTGATTGACTAAAATCAAATAGAATTATAGAGGCATCTTACCAATTTAAAGAAATGATTGAAAGAAATCTACATAGACAGAGACAAACAAGAGATCAAAGCATCTAATAGATAACTAAAGAGATAAATGGACTAATTAACCAATTATATATCATAAACTGATCAATATTCAACCAAAATCCATGTAGGTGATCAATGAATCCTACAAATTAAATCAATGAAGATGTAATTGAGAAAGAACAATTGCTTTTATATTCATAAAACTTGAGAAAATCCTTAGAACCATATAGCCTTTATGTTACAAGTCCCTTCTACAATCTCCAATCCTCTCCCTTGAAAGAAAAGCCTTCCAACCTAATCTCAATAGCATAAACCTACTTCCAACAGTCCTCTCCCAATCCTTAGACTTGTAGTAGCTTTATAGGCCGGGAATGGGAATTTTGGATCCATCCTCCAAGGGATGTGATCCACTAATAATGGGATAGAGTTCCCACAAAGGAAGGGGAGTTACTCCATGATGGGAGGGATCAGTACTCAATAGGCACCCATTCGAAGCTTGTTGGTTGGGATAGATGCTACCAACAATGTTTCTAGACTTTACTTTTTATTTTTACATACTTTAAGTCATGTTCGCAGTTCACATTGTAAGGCAATGTGTACTTATGTGCAGCTATTAATGGTCTTCTCTGCGTATGCGCAGAAATCAACTAGGGAACTGCAGGGGAATTCTCCAAGACACATTTATGAATAGCGAGAGATCCAAACCGATGGTCATTTTCCTAATGTGAAAAAATGACGTGTAATAGATTGCCCCCTAAAGCACAAAGTTAGAAGAAATATTTTGATGGCTGAAGTGCTTTATCATGCGAAGGTTTGGGTTAGAGACTACAATCAGAGACCTGAAACAATCAAACAAATGTTATAATGCAATATATAATATCATTGTTGAGGTAGGCATCCCCATACTTAGAACATAAATGTCTCAAAGCACAGTACATAAATAAATCTGAAGATCCATGTCAATAGACGACACAGTATGGATGCAGCGATCATTGGAACTATGTTTACAATCATGAATATTTAATAACTCCACACAGCCTGGATGGATGAAACTAGATCCAGGGTATTGATCTCCATATCTTGATCCATTGTACGAATCTAGCCATGCGAGTGAATGTCTCGTACTAGAACATGGTAGAAACCACCTGATTACTAGTCAATAAGGTGAACCATTAAGAACAGCGAGAGAAACCACCAATAATGACAATGGTTCTCAAGGTACTTCCAGTACAATCTATGAAGTGCGAATATATGTGCTGATGTCAAACACTCATAGAATCGTTCGATCGAAGGTCAATGATGAGAACCTGTCGTCGAAGGCATGAAACCTGCCGTTAAGGCATGCAGGCCTCAAGGTACTAAAGGTTTCTACATCAACTAACTAGATAATGAGTTGAATTCAATAGGAAGCGATCTGTCGCAGGAGGACTTGCAACATGAAACTCATGTCAAGTTTTAAAGAACAAAAGTTTAGAGTAATCCAGGACTGACTCAGGGATGGTCGACACAACTGAAATCTATCATTCACAAAGTAATTTGACTAAGGTTGGACTTCTCTTGAACATATCGAAGACACGATATAAGACTTGGTAGCATTTGAATCAAAAAATAAAAACCAAACCAACTAAAGACTTTCAATGAGGTATGGTCAATTAGGAGACAAATGGATTTCCCAACCCGGACACGAAAGTGATGAAGTGTCATGTTCAAGAGCGACACACTTCCTTTTACAAATACAAAACAAAGATTTTTTCTCACTTTTCCGCCACCATTACTGGCAAGTGCCTCTTTATTTTTTACAAGCTTGAGGAGGATAACATATGCTTGTTCTGTAACCTCATCCTTCGGACGAGTCTAACGAACCCTAAGGAATGGTTCGGTATCATTATGCTTAACGAGTCCTGTAGTGTTTATATTTTACGAGTGCAGTAAAGGGGTAACTCGATGTCATTTTCATATTTAAAGAGTTTGAACAAAAAAAAAACAACAACAACAACAAACAAAAAAAACTCGAACAGTTCTTTCAACGTAAATTTTAACAAGCCCGGGGAAAGTAAAGCTTAGTGTTTTTCAATTTTAGGGGGTCAAGAGAAAAACAAAAGTAAACTCCACATTGTTCATATTCATAAAATTAGTCTCTCAAGCATGAAAAAGGATAAAATAATGCAGGAGAGAACTCTATTGACCATGATTAGTCAACGTATACATTTTTCGTAAATAGTCTGGTTCAGTTTGTAAAAGGGGTAAACTTATACTGAATAGACGATTGTTCATTTACTTTTACGAGTTCGAACAATCAAGTACTCGGCGATATTTTCATTTTTAAGGAGTCTGAAAAGGGCGTAAAGAGAACTCCATGGTTTCACTTTTTCATAAGTTTTAACGAGTTCGAAAAAGTGATAAAAATGTACTCAATACCAAAATGATCTATTTCCATAAATAACCTATAACCTGCACACTTTAAACTCGAAATAATTATCTCTGCTCAAAAAATAAAATGAAAACATTATAAAATTGGATTTTAAAAGTCAATAGGCAAAAAATAATATTTAAATAGCCCTAAAAACTTATAAAAAAAAAAGTAAAAAGTTTTCACCATTTGTATTTTTATCCTTTTGAGAGTGATAGAAGCCATTTTTTACCAGAAACTTCTGAAGCTGATTCCAGGCAAACCTTTGGACGAAATTGTGAGTCATCTTCTCTAGTTAGATTGTCTTTTCGAGCTCTTCATTTTCATGCCATTTATTTAGCTTTTCACTGTAGATTTAGATTTTTTGGGGAGGGTTTTCAAATTTATTTTCACCCTTAATGTGTGCAAATCGCCCTTATTGGGCCTGTGCACATTGACTTATTTTTTAACGCTATGTGCACAGTTTCTAAAGAAGAAACCGCACACATGCACACTATTCACAACAACCATATGTCCACAGCGCTGAGGGCAAGAAAAATAAGATAGAAATGTCCAATTTTTTTGGTAATTCTCTCCAAAATTTATTCTAATGATATTTTATGTTTAATTGCAGGCTTTTGAACCGCAAATATGGAATGGAGAGAACGTGAGCACAAAGAGCAAGATATAACTGCTCTAAATGATCTAGCAACCATACAGACCTTGACAATTTGTGGCTTGTACAAGTTTTTTACCATTCCAAGCATGAAGGCCCAATTAGACTTGCTAGAATCGATGGTGGGCAAGTGGAACGTTCAAGAAGAATGTTTCATAGTCAAAGACCATAGACTTGCCATTGATTTTGATGACATTTACTTCCTGAGTGGACTTCCACGCCATGGGGTGGAAATCAACCTATATGGGCATAGGCGAGCTAGCGAAACCAATGCTACATCTTTGCTGCAACATTGTACTCGAGGGGTTGCTCTCAAAGATGGCAGGATTGACATCAAGACCATAGCACAAATTCCTTTGAAATCCATCAGGTTCACTATTGCATGGTTGTGTGGTAGTGCAGCTTTGCATTTTCTCACAAAGACTTAGATGCAAACCACTAGGGATTGTTTTCAATGTACCATATTTAACTGGAGTGAATTTGTAGTTGCTAATATAAAGGGGCAACTAACCAGGGTCGGAACGGGAAAACTCAAAAACATTGGGTATAGTGCCCTCGTTATTTCATTTGATTTGGAACAGATTCCTCTTCTAGCTCCATAGGTAGTTGTAGAGAGAGGAGGGCCTCATGACCCTCGCAAGTTAAAATGGGTTACACTTATGGCACGCCATGGAGGTGGTGAAGGACCAATAATCAGATTTACTTTCGACTTCTTCGAGTGGTTGGAAAATCATATCATTATGATCAAAGATTTTTTGTATGCAGGGATGGGATACACAGGAGATCCGAACATGCCATTGCCTCCTAGGATGCAGTGGGGCCCTATACGTAAAACTTCACATTTTGGTTGATTTTTGAAATTTTCATTTTTTATTATCTTTTGGCATCCAAAACTAATTATCTGAAATGATCATGCAGATGTGGCCCCAGTGAGACCAGTTGGATTATGTAGATACAATTGGCATGGTGAGCATCCAGTTACTCCCATAGTACAAAACCCAGATGTGGCATAGACACTGACAAAGATAGAGCACAGCCTTGAGAGGTTGACTTTGGACATACCAGATGTCGCGATAGATGATTTGCCTCTCCGCTATCAGAGGCTTACTGCAGGGGTTCCTAGACCCATAATTCGTTCGCTATGACAAGTAGCACATGCTATTGTATGCTAACATGATCATCATCATGCATAGTCACTAGTATAAGGGCTAGATTTTTTATTTTTGATGATGTATCAGCATGTTCAGAAAATAAAGGCCATGGGGCCTCATGTCTTTGGATGACATTTTTCGTAAAAGCCACACTTTTTACATAATCTTATCTAATGAAAGCTACTACTTCTATTTTTGTCTCTTCTTGTACAATGTATGGATGAATATTGCATTGATTTATTTACAAATGTTTTACAAGTGCCAATTTAACACATAATTAGCTAATGCATATCTTAATGTTTTTAAATTTCTCAAATATGTTGATACTTAAAATAATCAAATTCTCTTTCCAAGAGATGAACCTGCAAAAACATCCTTAACATGGAAGCACTTCTAACTAAATAAACACCATTCAAATGTAATACCACGAGTTGTGAATCTAACCTAACAGTCAACCAACGAATGCCAAATGCAATGGCATCGGATAATAGCTCAATCGTTGTGCCATATTCTGCAATATTGTTCGTTGTTCAGGCGAGGCATATCCCATGAATAGAAACTAACTCATCTGTGGGCGAATAAATAACCGAGGCTACAGAAGAAAAATTCTGAGTACTACGACTAGCACCATCAGTGAAGCCAATGTAAGTTTGAGGGAATATCGACATCTGCAAATCAAGTGTAACACAAGATGAGCAGGAGAAGTAACAGAAAATCGTAAAAAACTACTAACAATTGTCGCACATAAACTATGCTACAGTAATATACAAAATATTTCACCGAACTATGTAAGCATAATATCTCTTAAGGTAAAGACCATTCCTGGGATTTCCCAAAGGAATTATGTCATAATCAACTAGTTCATAGGCCCCTTTTGCCAATGCACATTTTACAATATAAGGGCCATGCCACATAGGCTCAAATTTACCAACGCCTAACTTATCGTGCTCTTGATCATAGACCAAGACTAAATCACCTTCTGCATATGAACGAGGTTTGACATTCTGATCATACTGTGCTTTAACTCATTTATTTTGGGCCTCTCTAGCTAATGCAGCATCACAGCGAGTCTCATTGAGACATTCTAAGTACAAAAGTGTTCTTCTTCAACATAAGTGGTTGGTAATAATTCAATTGCTAGTTTCAAAGACGGTATCTCGCATTCAATCGCTAGAACTACTTCCATGTCGTAGACAAGTTGGAAAGGAGCAAAACTAGTTGAATTTTATGTTGTGGTACGATATGCCGACAAGGCTGGATAAAGCATTAGATTCAAATCTTATTTATGAGTCTCGATACTCCGTTTAATCATGATGGTTAAAACCTTGTTAATGGCTTCCACTTGGCCATTTTCCTGCGAGTAATATGGAGTAGAATTGTAATGACGCAGGCCTAGCTTCGTGGCAAGATCGATCATCATATAGTTTCGAAAATGGCTACCATGGTCCGTGACGATGACTTTTGGAACTCCGAACTGAGAAATTACATGATTGAACACAAAAATAGATGTTGTTTCACCATCATCCTTATATGTAGGCATCACCTCGACCCATTTTCTAAAGTAATATATTGCAAGGATAATGTATTGATGCCCCCCGACCGAGTGAGGGTTACATGTAAGAAAAGCAATGCCCCATTTAGCCAAAGGACCGACAACAATGATTGGGTGAAGAGGTGTTGGATGTGCATGCATTTTTCGATGATAGATTTGAAAATTATGGCATTTCTGGATTGCATTTATATAGTCTTTGAACATAGAAGGCCAAAAATACCCTACGCGTAGGATATTTTGAGCAATGGAAAATCATAACATATGACCGCCACAAGCTCCAGAATGGCAGTCATTCAATGCCTTTTTTAGCTTCCTCTTGAGTTAAGCATCGTTAGAAAATCGAATCGAAACCACAACGATAAAGTGTATCGCCAACAATATTGTATTGCTAGGATTGATATCGAATACGATGACGATCAGTTCAACTCAGTTCTGGCTGAAATGTCTGGGTCTGAAGATAAATTATGATATCTCCATACCATGGATCTAAAGTACTAATTAGAAAGAGAGATTTATCTGGAAGAGAATCCTCTGTCACGTTTTCGGTTTCAGTATAGGGAAAGTCACACAATAGTTCAACAAATACCAATGATGACTATCCATTTAAAATACTTTCCCCCCAGCAATTATATGGTAAGAATTTAAACCATGGGGTTGCAATTGGAAATCACAGTAGTTTTGCGCAATAGAATGTAGTGACGGAAACGTTGGACAACTTGAACAGCTGCCAAGGCCAATTTATACACGTGCATATTTTGCTTCAGTTTTGGTCAAATTATGACTTAAGTAATATATCACATGCTCTTCGTTCGATTTATCTTCCTAAACTAGAACCATTCCAATGGTGGCATCGAACGCGGCTAAGTATAAAAAGTCTGTGATAATCGGGAGGATGCAACAACGGTGTATGGGTCAATGCATATTTAAGTGCATCAAAGGCCTTTTGAGCCACTTCATCCCAGATAAATGAGATGCCCTTTTTCAAAAGTCGAGTAAAACCTTTAGTCAACTCGGCATAGTTTTGGATAAATCGACGTAGAAAGTTTGCCTTCCCTTGCAAACTTTGGAGTTGGCGAAGATTGGAAGGAGGAGGCAGATTCAAAATAGCCTCAACCTTCAATGGATCAACATGAATGCCTTCCTTTGAAATGAAAAATCCTAGCAATCGACCAGATTGCACACAGAAAACACACTTATGTGGATTCAAGTGAATATTGTAATGACAACATCTGATAAAGATTTCTCTCAAATGCATTAGATGGTCTTCCCATCTCAGTGAATGAGCTAGCAAGTCATCCAAATAAGGTTGCACAATATGCTTGATATCGTGAAATGCATAAGACATTGCTCGTTGAAAAGTTGCACCAATGTTCTTCAAACAGAATGGGAGTTTTCGATAGGAAAACATCCCCCATGGGTAGATGAATGTGATTTTGCATTGACCAGTTGGGAGTATGTTGATTTGATTGTAGCCAAAAAATCCATCCATAAATGAAAGCATTTCATTTCCAGCACATTCATCAATGGTTTGATCGATATAGGGAGTAAGATAATTGTCTTTTGGACAAACCTTATTGATATCCCTATAATCGACGCATACTCTAATGGTTCCATGTTTCCTGTTAACATGTACAATATTGGACACCCAATTAAATAAGCGAACCAAATAGATGAAACTTACTTTGAGAAGTTTCTCGACCTCAACTTAAATCACAACATCTTTTCACGGATGCAACGGACATAATCATTATATGATAGGTTTGGCATCTGTGTAAGTATTAATTTCATGTACTACAATGCTTGGGTCAATTCCTAGCATTTCCTCATAGGACCAGGAAAAAATGTCACAGAATTCTTGAAATAAGGCCTTATATGTTCAAATTTCTTCGATTGAGCATGATGCACCTATGTGAATATTTTCAACAATTCTTGTTTTAACTGAGATGTCAATGGTAGTCATTGCAGATATATTCCCCAAATTCCTTTCGGACTCAGTTTGAAAAATTGAAATGGGCAATTATGGACTATCAACTATCTCAAGTGAAAACATAGTTGAAAAATCATTCTCGATTTTATCAGGGTCAGGTAGAAAAGATGAATGATGATGGTAATCGTTCCAAGGCATTTCATCCGAATTCATGACCTCCATGATACTTTCGTCAGTTGGAAACGTATAATCGAAAGGATTAGAGAGTGAAACTAGTTCTAACCAAGGTAAAGGAGAATAATCATCATTGATCATATTTACTTGATCAATATCAAAATATGAAGAGTCGGAAAATGACTGTACTTCCTGATAATCCAATTCAAAAGGGCTCAAATGCATCTCATTTCCATAGGAGGATAATTCAAACTCTAAAGGCACTATCCCTAGATTAGAAGATTTCGTAATGCTTGATGTAATCATGTTAACATTGGCGAGATTAGAAGGAAAATTCGGTGGAGGCATCGCAAAGGTTACCATCAGTGATGAGTCTTTGAGTAAACCAATGCCAATATCCTCATCAAGAGTATTTGTTTCTCCGACAAAAGGTATCCTACCCGTAGAGTTAGGATCTAAATTGTAGTAAGATAACTAGTCTACTTTGACAATTTTCCCTTCGTGAGGAAATTGTATCATTCAAAACAACGATGACACCACTGTTGACATAGCGTAGGTCCAAATTTAACAAAGCAAAAGGTTGTAATCGAGTTGACAACAACTTCAACTTCGATCACAACTATTTTGCCTTCTAGCTCTATGGGAAAATCATTCAAGATCCTATAAGGATGAAAACCTCTTCCATCAAAGGTTTCAGAGTGGTAGGTGATTAATTGATGGTTGGAGAACCTAAAGCTTTCCAACAAGCAATGTACATAATGCACGTAGAAGCTCATTCGTCAACAATTGTGCGAAATACTCATCTAGTTTCAACAAAAACTAGAATATGAAATGCCAGCTGATGAGGGAGTCTCGAGATATCACTCTCAAGATCAAAGGTAATTAGGTTAGAATCTTGTGGATCAATAACTCCTACAGCTGACAATAAAATATTTCTTCGTGTCGGACATGTTTGCAGCACCTCCAGAGCTGACATTGCGAAAGGAGACATAGCTAGGTATTCAACAATGTTGTAATTTTGTGCAGCTCTAGCATGCGGGTTAAAAATTGATTTTCGAAGCACACCTTTACAAGGTGGTCGGATCATCATGTCAGGTTTCAATTTCTCAATCTGTAATGGTTTAGAAGGAGGAGGAGGAATTGAATTGGAAGTTTGACCAGATGAACTAGCCTCATTTCCATTGTCAACGGGACCCTTACACCTGTAATATTTGGGTCATGTAGCTACCATAACTTCTTGCGAAGACATCATCATGATATCTTGCGATGTGGAAGAGGAAGATGTGTTATGAGAAACCATTTTTCCATCTTGAGAAGGAAATGGATCCTTCAAAACAATGGGAGTTGGAGAAATTTTAAAGAATTTGGAAACCTCTGCTCGATGTGGGCATTCCTTGGTATAGTGATCCTCACTGAAAATAAGGAAAGGATAGCGAGGTTTTTGTTTTTCGTCAGTAGGCTCAGTTTTAGCAGGTTTCTCTTTTGAAGAAGCATTTTGTTTCACTTTACCTTTCCCCTTCTTTTTACCTCTGGATGATTTTGTCTTGCCAATAGATGATTCTACGACATTAATCTCGAAAATATTTTCAGGAGAAATGATTTCAGATGGTGAATCTTGTATGGCCAAAGTCTGAGTACTTTTAGAATTTTTCTTTTTCCCCTTAGACTATTGGCTAACAGAACCTAGAAAACCATCAGTGGCATAAGATCCTGTACGAGAAGTATTGATTGGTTCACCCGTAGTGAGTGGTAAATTCGAGATTTTCTCGTACAAAGTGCCAGATTGAGTGTAAACTAAGTCTAAGTACTGGGAACAAGAAATTACCTACTCTTTTGTGATGAAACCACCCTTAACAACATCCTCCGTAATAACTAGAAGAAGTGACTTCGTAAACCACTCAACTAAAATATGATCTGGAATAAAAACCTTAACTAAGTGACGTCTACGTCTCCATTCATGGATATGATTGGAAATGTGAGTCAATTTTGATTGTTTTCAAAAAGTCAATAGTTTAGTATCAGTATCATAATGGATTGGTAAATGAAAGTGGGTTAAAAATGTTATTTCCAGGGAGTTAAAGTTATGGAAAGAAGCGTGAGGTAGTTCAATGTAACATTTGGCTGCCAAACCAGTTAAAGTTTGTTGGAAAAGGCAAAGACGGATGGAATCATTGATTAAAGAATTCGATGCAAACCAAAGATGATATGTCATCACATGATTGGATGGATCTTCTCTCGATTTGCCTTCAAATTTGGATAGGTTACTCAGTAACTTGGTAGGAATCGCCTGCAAATAAGGATAATAATAAATATGATTGTTGGTTGATCGGGATAAATTTGGTAAATCTAGGGTTGCAATAAACGGTAATTGTCGATTAGGGTCTTGCGGTAAAGTTTGATAACCTTGCGAGTTAAGACAAACCCCTGGAGGAGGATACCCAATATATCCTGGAATAGCCTGTGCAGTTGGAATTGGAATTCCACCAAGGTAACCAGGGTGAACCATACCGGGTTGAGGTTGAACAGGGACTTGATAAGTATGATCGGGGTATGGTTGACTGTGAAAATGTTGAGCTTGACCGATCTGACCCTATACAGGTTGAACTTGCAAAGGTTGACCTTGAACAAATTGACTTTGAACAGGTTGACTTTGAATAAATTGACCTTGAAAAGGTGGTTTTTGTAAAGTTTGACCTTGGAAAGATGGACTTTGAAAAACTTTTCCTTGAAAATGTGGAACCTAGTAAGCTTGAACTTGAAAAGGCAGGCTTTGGAAAGATTGACCTTGAAAAGGTGTTTGCATTGTTCCTACAATGGGTTTCCTGATAGGAATGTTTGGTATAGACTGGACATAGGAACAGTTTGATAAGCCGAAGCCTATGGGATTTCCTTAGTAGTCTGAGGAACATATATTTGAGGGGTAACTAGAACGGTTATTTATGATACTCCTGGAATAGGTGTCTGAGGAGAACTTGGAACCGGTTGCAAAACAAGTGTTTGAATAAGAGTTTGTGGTGAACTCTGAACATGTCATTGAATCGGTTGATGAACAGATATTTGAGGAATTCCTTGGACATGTTCTTGGACAATTGTTTGAGGAATCCCCTAAGCAGGCTGCTGGATAGGTATGACAAAACCTGGAACAAGTATTTGAGGAATAGTTTGTCCAATAGGTTGAACAGGTTGATAAAGTGGCACTTGTGGAGCAACTAGATCATATTGTTGAGTAAAAGCAGGATTCCAAATAATGTTCATCCCACGATAATAAGAAGTACCAAGCCAAGGTTGATTTATAATAGGTTGACCTAAACCGGGTTGAGGTATCTGACCATAAGTTCTGGTAAAAGGTTGACCCCCAACAATAGGTTGTCCTCCAGGTGGAGGATAAGGTGGTTGCCCCCCAGGCTGGTAATAAACACCAGTCGGGGTTACTTGAGGGTTACTTGAATTACCAGAAACCATGTGAATTTTTTGGTCTAATGCCATAAGTGCTTCAAGCATGGAAGTCATGCTCTGAACAATAGATGTAGACAAACCAGATGACCAAGTAGAAGGTTGGGGAGAAGAAGCAACTCTTGAAAAGGTCTCGGTAAGTGACTGGTATCCAAGAGGAATTGATGGACCACCATACAATAGTGATTATGAGGAGCTAGTAAAGATATATGAATCAATGGAATGGCTCCCAATAGGAATTTTTGACATAGTTCTTTCTAGTTAATAAAAAGGAATGTGTGGTGGTGACAAATTCTGACCTAAAAAACTCAAAATTGTAGAATACCAAGGTTCATGTTGAAAAGGATAGAAAGGAACTCTTGGGTCAAAATTTTCACTACCGATAAATGGGAAAAAGGTGTTTTTGTCTCTTCGGTAATATATTTTATGCTAATTAACCCATGAGGTAATTCAGTTGGTAACTATCAGCTTCCTACGAGTTGAAGGTGGCTCAGGAGTAGGATCTATAATAGCTTAAGGTGATTTAGGTTGAGAAACTTCAGACTTAGGATGTTCTACCTCTGGTTCAGTTAGTTCAGTATCTGAAACTTCACCAATATCAGATTCAGTGTGAACTACTTCGGTAATCTCTATACCAGAGTAAACTAAGCCTAATTATATTTCTTGTGTTGGATTCACTTCGGTTTCTACTATCTCAGATTGTAAAATTGTTGATGTTTCATGTTCTTCTGAGGCTTTTGATCTTGTTGACTTTGACCTTTCAATTTTTATCTTTTCCAATTGACTAGGTGTGTATTCAGGAGGTTTACCTTGCATTCTATGTGATTGTCTTGGTGATTCTTCCAGGATGAAAAATTATCACAAAATGAAACATTATTCACAATCCAATCCTAAGGTCTCTAAAAAGTAAAAACAAACAATTAAAACGCGCTAAAAAATTTAAGGATTCAAACCATGCAAACAAGCTTTGCACAACAAAATCACTAGTTGCTAATGACATCCAATGTTGCATAGATCAAAGTGAAAAGTGATTGTAGATAGAGAAAATGGAACCAGTTACACTGACAACCTACTTAATGAAATAATCTGGTGTAAGTAACTTCACTTATGCCATCTCAAGCAAAGATCGTCCTCCAAAAAGTCCAAGTGAGTCTAGTCAACGTTTGTTCCAGGTACAACATGACCTTCCCTTTATCGTCACCTTGGGTAATAGCCCTAGGATTATGGTCACTAAGGTTACCAAGTACAACAATTCTACCTGGGGGGACAGTCGCAGATCAGACGTACACACAAGGGCAAAGTAACAAATCTCAATCCCCTTGAAAGCTCCTCAACATGGTTAATTCGAGCCTTACTTTCAAGTGACCCCAAGTACCTTTCAGCACCATTGTAATACGTAAAAATAACTATACCATGGCCAATGAAGTGGGTATGATCACCTCACCAAGTCTGATATGATCTTGTGCTTGACTCCTTTGTAAGGGGAGCTTCCCATAGAAAAATTGAAATAATTGGATTTATCTCCCTATCACAAGATTCTAGTGTTTGTCTGCAGCTTTGGAAATTTTACTCACTTCCCTATTCCAAAGCCCTACAACTTAATCTACTGTAGGTGGAAAAGAGCCCTAAGAATAAAAGTTTTCTAGATTGATTTTAATTAGCGCCGATTTTAATATTTGTTATTTACGCAAAGGTAATGCATGTGAAACTTGATGAAATTATGACTTGACGCAATCCTAATGCAATCGAAAATGATGATATAATCTTTTGTTTCAATGAAAATCTATCTAGAGTAAGGAAAGAGTCTTTCACTTTTTCAACTGAAATGTAAACAAAAACTCTAAACCCCACTATAATTGTTTTCCTAAAATGCAAATATCTAATTTCAAATCACCCAAATAAAATAAATAAAATTAAAATTAAAAAAAATAATAATAATAATAATAATCAAGTTTTCACTTTGCCCAATAACACAAGCAAACAAGAAATCTCTCTTGTCATACAATTACTTAGAAATTCGAAAAATGCCACAAGAAACCAATAATGACTAAAAATGAAATTTCTTTAATGGAATGCTATGAATTCACTTACAATAAAAGTACGGTTCATGAACACTTCAGCAGTAGAAAGAAAAATGATTTTCCATTTCGAAACTAGTACAAGAAGTAATTTTCACAAACAATACCTAATCTTGCAAATCATTGGTTTTTACACACAAATCATTGATTTTGACACACAAATCAAACTTTCGCAAAAGAGCAAACTGGACTCAAAACCTTATGTAATCGGCAGAAGAAAGATAGACGGTCAAGAAGACAAGACTAACAGATCTCTCTTTTGATAAATCAACCATTCACCGAATAAGACCTTACCCTAATTTGGTAAAATAAGATAATCACAACCAAAACTCTTCATAACACTCAACCATACTCACAATCACTCATAAGAGGATCAAACAAGTGTAAAACAACAGGAAAAAACAAAAAGTTTGGATTTAAAGAGGATATAATTGAAATTTTCAAATGTTCCAGGCATGTGCGCAGGCTCTGGAGTAAACCAGTGTGAATATGCTCTGTTGATAAAAGGAAAATGTGCAGAAGCATGCATTGTGCCTAAAGTAAAAGTGCACACAGTGGGGAAAAAATCCAGCCCAAAATCCAAATTTCTAAAATTTCCAGACACTCAAAGAAGGCTTGTGCAGCAAGTTGAAAAGGGAAAACAAGGAAAACTAATGGAGATTGAAACAATTCCCCAGCGGAGTCGCCAATTTGTTATGTGGACTTATCCCTCTTGCGGACAAGAGCGATCTCCCTAGACTTTAAATAACCCTAGTAACAAACAAACAAGAATTGCTACCTTTCTCTAAGCTCTTATTGAATGAAAGCAAATAGAATGATAGAGGCCTCTTACCGATTTAACTAAATGATTGATGAAGTCCCTCAAAGCTTTCGACCATTCGCTCCTCGATGTTCTATAAGTCCTCTCGTCACTCCCGAAAGCTTCTCCATAATGTCCTGAAAGAGATCTACATAGACAAGCACAAACAAGAGATCAAAGAATCTAGCATATAACCAAAGAGATAAATGGACTAATTAACCAATTATATATCATAAACTGATCAATATGCAACTAAAATCCATGTAGGTGATCAAGGAATCCTACAAATTAAATCAATGAAGATGTAATTGAGAAAGAACAATTGCTTTTATATTCATAAAATTGGAGAAAAGCCTTACAACCATATAGCCTTGATGTTTCAAGTCCCTTCTACAATATCCAACCCTCTCCCTTGCAAGAAAATCCTTCCAACCTAATCTCAATAGCATAAACCTACTTCCAATAGTCCTCTCCCAATCCTCAGACCTGTAGTAGCTTTATAGGCCAAGAATGGGAAGTTTTGGATCCATCCTACAAGGGATGAGATCCACTAATAGTGGGATAGAGGTTCCAAAAAGGAAGGGGACTTACTCCATGATGGGAGGGATCAGTATTGAATAGGCACCCATTTGAAGCTTGTTGGTTGGGATAGATGCTACCAATAATGCTTCTAGACTTTACATTTTATTTTTACATACTTTAAGCCATGTTTGCAGGTCACAGTGTAAGACAGTGCGTACTTATGCACAACTATTAATGGTCTTCTCAGCATATGCGCAGAAATCAACTAGGGAACTGTGCAGGTAGCTAAAATTAAGGTTTTGTACCATAGGTTCCAGAAATTCCACTTTCTTTCGGAAGATTTAGATTCAAACTTTGCAAAGGAATGCTCTGGGACACATTTGTGGATAGAGAAAGATCCAAACCGATGTTCATTTTCCTAATGCAACAAAATTACGTGTAACACACCTACAACAAATAATAGATCTAACCATTGCGCTTCAGAGGTTGTTGTCAAGTGATAGTGAATAGAGTTAAAAAGGGCCTCGTAACACTTGAGGGATCCCCCTCTGTTGAGGGCCATCTTGAACCTAAAGTTTGGTCGAGTTGGTTTCCCAGCATAGTTTCACAGCTAAGAATTGCCTTCGAGAAACAAATACAACATTTGGCGTCTTTGTCGGGGAGTGAAGAAACGAATAAACCTTTCCCCAAAGAATGATCAAGACTAGATTTATTCCTTGTTGATGAAAAAGGAGTAGGCATTTGATATTGGTTGCAATTCCTTATATGGCAATTCAACTGGGTTACCGATTCCCCTGGTTCAAAATGTCAGTTGCATTCAACAACAAATCTTTCTTCCTCTTGATGATGACCGTAAATTTCAAACATCAACAAAAGCTGCAGTCCTCAAGTTTCAGTTGTAAGTATCAGTTACCTATGGAGTTTTTCTTTCATATTGCAAATAGTTTTCAAATTTTCAGTTGCATACAAGGTGATATGCCAGTCAATCAAATCCTCACATGGTTGTATTGGAAGTCATATTACACTTAATAGGTATACTTCCAATTAAGTAAAGTAGGAGTGTGTGCAGTAGATCAGTGGGTTTTGTTTCAACATATTTCGGTAAATTGATTTTATGGTTTCCAGAATAAAGCAGTTTCAATTTGTATTATATGGATTGTTTAAGTTTCAACAGTGAAAGTTTGCAGTGTGTGGGATTGAATAGGATATTTTTAGATTATAGTGTGCAGTGGTTTTCATATTTCATATTGAGCATAGCATGTTTCAGGCCACAAATTGTAGGTTGTAGGTGGTAAGTTATTGATGGTTTTATGACAGTGACTCCAAGCCCAACAGATTCAAGGCACAGGTCTACAGGTTCTTTGCATCTCGCAGGGGAGAGAATTCCTCAGTTGGAGCCGTTGTTGTAACTTTTTTTGACACCTTTAAAAAGCCATAAAAATCTTGAATTTTGACACTCTGCCTCCTAGCTAAACTCTCAGACATATACATGTTTTCATGGTAAAATGGTTACTGGGTTATTTTTATAATAATTTTAATTTTAAATAACTTTAATTTTAGAAAATATAATTATATATTTTTTAATAAAAGTATTTATTTAATATTAAACATATTCAAAAAGCAATGGGTTAACACCCAATCTAACCCAATCTCTAAGTTTATTTCAACATGAATTCCATTAACCAACAGTTGAGTAATTTAAGTTGAAGACTAACGAGCCAAGTTAAATCCCAGCGTACAACACTAAGTCAAGGGAAGAGCCAAAAGATTGCACAAAGCATTGAAATCCTATTGGAGCAAAGGCGTCTATAAACACCATTAAAATCATTCATCAGATGAATGTGGGATAATCTCCAAACACCAAATATAAAAACAAGAAATGGTAGCCGAAGTTTAAAAGAGTCATGCACTTTAAAATTCAATGGTGACACATGTCTAGATTATGTCACAAGTTGTGAAATCAAAGGTCATTGTTTCATTGCAGACCCCCAGGTCATCCAACATTTAACATCGAGGGGGGGTTCCGTAATAGGTTGTTTCACAAAACAAGTTTGAATACATTGCAACCTATGGAGAATTCTCGACCCCCAAGGAAGAAACCACTTAAATCCTGGGACCCCTCCCACAATCCACTTGTGGTTTCAGTGACAACGCATATTTAGTTTGGAAAGGGAAAATCAAGGTGAGCAGTCATCATAGGAACATTTTGATCAAAAATATTTATCAACCTACGATGCACCCATGAATGGTTTATCAAGCATCAAGTGTAAAATGGAAAATTTTACAGCACCAAAGAAGGTGTCAATTGAGTTTGCTAGATGTTGAAAATCACTCCAAATGATTCACCACACCATGCCCTATTTTAGGTACCATGATTTATCACAACTAGCAAACAAATCAAGCTATTAAGTTGACATTTGTCTTTGAAGAAAAATCTAGACAAAATAACAAGGCCATGATTATCTACGTCGAATTCCAACTCCCAAATGCAATGCTGAATAAACCTTTTGAAAGGTTTCAAAACACTGAAAGTTCATAAGTAGTTAACAGAACTTTAAAGGAAACCCCAACTTTCGATGAAAATTTCTTTCAGCATTTAGAGGCAGTAATTATATTCCATGAAGTTGTTCTCTATTCTTTGCTTGTGTTCTTTGAAGTATGGTAGTCCAACAACTACAATGGAGGTTAGCGAGCTTATGGAAAATGGTGGAGCAGTGTTCGATAATGATCAACAACCTTAGCAAAGCGTTCTTCCAACAAATTCTTATAACCTTAGATATTTCATTTCACAATGCAACCTGGATGCTAATGGTTTTCCACTATTATAAAGCATATTTTGGTCTTCATTTTGAGCCATTTTAGTCTATAATAACCTCTTTTGTGCACAAACACATTGTTCGAGCATGTGTTTCTCTGAGAATACAAACCCTTTTCTCATGGGAAGATAGGGAAAGGTGTAAACCCTTTTCTGGCCCATGGGTAAAAACAAAAAATCACTCAGTAAGGAATTTTCTCATATATTTTATGTGATCAAATAGTTCATTCAACACAAGTTGATAAGCATACAGAAAAATTTTTCTTGAGCGGGTAGTATTCTCCAATAATATGCTACCCTCAAATTTTAAACTTCATTGTTCGGATAAAATGATCTTCCTCTACATATTCTCAAGAATAATGTTGTGTTAACCATAACAATGATGGGTTGATGACCGCTTTGTATGTTGGAACCCTGATGCTAAAGAATTTTCTAAGAAGCATTTCCATGAAAACTTGGCTAGAAATTGAGTGCATGCAGTGAGAAAATGGAACGGACAAGCATGAACAAAAACTCTTATTATGATATGTGAAGAAGATGATGTTTGGTGATATGAGTCTACATGGGCCATAATCATTTATTCAAGAAGAGTATTGTTTTAATGATAGCCTACTGCTACTAAGAGAGTGTCATCCTGGGTGCTCAGCATGGATTTTTTTTTACCTATTCTTTGGAGATTTGGTCTTGTACAGATTCAATGTATTCAATACTCCTTGAATGGTCAATTGGAGGTTCTGTATTGGTTTTTTCCATTTTTCAAAAACTTTAATTGAGAGAATTATTGTGTTAGTGTTCAGGGTCCAATATTTATTTCGTCACTTCCAAAGATGGAAAACGAATCGACCCAAAAGATAAAGGTACAAGAGACCATATGTTCTAGTAGAAAGACGCAAATATCCGTGAAAAACAAATTAAAGGAAATATCCCTTATTAAGTTTGCAAGTCTTGTTTGGATTTAAAGGTGAAAGTGAACTCATATGGATGAATGATCAAGATGCAAGAGTCGTATTTTCAGATCCTATAAAGGGTTATTTTCAAGAAAATTTATGTTGGTACATCCAAGATTTGGTCGTTGAGGTGCTATGGTAGATGAAATTTTATAGAGCCAAAAATAAAGGTTTCGATTTTTGTTTCTAGCTCGAGTGGTAAAATATAATAAAAGATCAAATTATTGTTATTCGACTCAGAGATATAATGAATTTTTTTTATATGAAGAACTTGTGTTTCCAAGAATATCTAACAGCCTTGGAGCACCTTAGACACGTGGAAAAATTATCTTAAGCCATGAAATCAACAAACATATTTTGGTCAATCAAAATTATAAAACAGATTTCAGGGGGATTTCCAGGGCGTTAAAATCAACAAGTAGCAATCAGTTGGACAAACACACCAGTCAAAGGTTGCTAGATTAACTCAAAACTCTCATTGTGACTACCATGCCTTATTCCATAAGTGAAATAACATTGGTAAAATGATTGGTGAAGTCGAGACCATGAACTGCTAGTTACAACACCTAATGAACAAAATATGGAATGTTTTTATTTGGAGAAATATTGGTAAAACAAGTGGCAGAGTAAAAGGGAGCTGCCAAGTTTTCAAGAAACAGTATAACCAATTCCAGAAATAAAGGTAGTCAATCAGTAGTTAAGCCATTAAATTCCATATTTCAAGTCATGGGATTTTCAATCAGTTCCAGATTTCTTACAATTAATTATGATATATTTTTGTTTTTAGTTTATTATTGAGATTTTTAATGCAAAAATATTGTAATAGTTGAGGAATGTATTTTTCTATATATTCCATCAAATGTAATGTAAAAAGGGTTGGCTTTTGATGCCAAAACCTTGCAATTTTGTAAAGACTTTTATTAAAGGATTCTTAATTGAAGGTTTTTTACTCCAGTTCATGACATGATTTGTTTCTTCTTTGTGTTTTTCCCTTTGATTTCATAATCTTCTTCTGCATATGTTCAAGGTAACATAAGAGTTAGGGCAAGGCTAGGTTTGAGTATCAACCTCCCTGACAGCCCGCTGCAAAGTTATCATCTACACTGAGATTATCTAATTGAACAATTTGTTTAAATCAGCTCCTCTGCATCATTTAATTGTTTCCTTCTGTCATCTCATGAATGTATATGTGTTTGGCTGTAGAATTATTCTACACGCATCTAGTATATATGGTTGATTAAGTATTCAGTATGAATACTTAATTATTTTATTTCTCTTTTATTCCTCCACCAAACTCTTTAAGCTATGTTATTCTTTCGGAACTGGATATTGGAACTTTGATCAAGTTTCAACAAGGGAGGGCTTTATTTCTAAGCAGAGATTGGATATTCATCAGCAACCACCTACAACAAATAATAAATCTTGCCATTGTGCTTCAAAGGTTGTTGTCCAATGATAGTTAACAATGTTACAAAAAGCCTCGTAACACTTGAGGGAACCCCCTCTAGTTCGAGCGCCAGCTTGAACCTAAAGTTTGGTCGAGTTGGTTTCCCAACGTAGTTTCGTAGCCAAGAATTGCCTTCAAAAAATAGATACAATTTTTTTGGTGTCGTTGCTAGGGAGCGAAGTAACGAAGAAATGTTGTTAGGTCCCTATACTACTAGTGTAACCCCTTATTGTTATTAGTACAACCCCCTTATTATATTGTTTTGCCCATGTAGTCCCCATATTGTTATTATTATGCCCCATAGAAGCCCACTATTGTTATTATTGTGCCTTACATTATTATTGTTATGACTGCTCTGATTATATTATGACCCCTTAGACTCCTATATATATAAAGGAGGTCTTGTCATTTGTATCATCCAAGAATTGTTCATTTGTGTAATGTAAAGGAGGTTGCCCCCTCACAGAGGTTGATTTCTAAGCCGTTGATCTATCTTTTCTAACTTTTTGTGAGCTGGTTTCATAACATTTGGTATCAGAGCTTTGGAGTCTAGGGTTTCGCTGCTCCAAACAGATCATTGTGGAATTTTCGCTATAACTTTTTCTTATGATGTTTCAGACATTAAAAAAAACCAATTTGAGAAGAAATCTTGCTAAACCTCAGGTCTGAATTTCATATCTTTTCTCACTATATTTTCGAAGATCTAATCTGAGGAAGTTAGGGTTTGTGCAACCTCCACAATTCCATCTCAAATAGGTCATCATGGCATTTTCGCTATAATTGTTTTTGTACAAAGTTTCAGACTCTGAAATTAAAACCCATTTGATCCAAAAACTTGGTGAAGCTCGGGCCCTAATTTCAAATCTTTTTTCTCTATATTGTCAGAGATACAGTCCAAGACATTAAGGGTTTCTGCAGGCTCCTGAATTACATCCCAAACATACGACCTTGGGAAAATTGTCATAACTTTCTCCCTGAGCATCAAATTGAAATTTCGTAAGAAGTTACAGAAAGAGGACGGACTTTAGTTTTCTTTGTATCGGTTTCAGGTCCTAAGGTTGAAACAGTGACATGTGGCACTTCATACAAGTTCGTTCTACTGAACAAGTCTATAATCAAGTCATCGTGGGAGATTTGACATAACTCTTCCTTGGAAAATCCAATCTTGATCAGACTTGTGGGATTAGAAAGAGGACTCAAAGGGCTACCACAGAACACAATTTCAGACCTTGGAGATCCAAAATTACAGAGATACAAAAGACTCAAGATTGAGCTCCTAAAATCAAGAAAAAGCGATATGAGGAAGTTTGATGGCAAGGATACGGTAAATTGGATACTACAGATGGAGAAATATTTTGATCTACATGGTGTACAACTGTTACAAAAGGTACATATTGCATATTTATATTTAGAACCAAATTAATTTTTATGGTATAAATGGCTTTCTTCTCATAAAGCACTTGTCACTTGGTAAAATTTCACGGAAGAAATGATAGCATAATATGAGGATACAAAGAGTAACACTTTCTTTAGCCAATTGATAAATCTCAAACAAAAAGGTTCAATGGAAGAGCACATTGAGGACTTCCAAAAATTGAATATAAGGGTAAATGATATTCCAAATAAGCAAAGGATTGATGTCTTCATAGGGACTTTAAAGGATAACATTCAACATGAGGTTCGTCTTTGGGAACCTAATTCATTAGAGAAGGCATTCAAGTTGGCAAGAAATATTGAAAGCGAAATTATGGAAACAAGGAATCCCACCACTCACGACTATAATTATGGAAGTGTTTTTTCTCCTAACCTTGCACAACCTACAAGGTTTACACCACAACAACTGGAAGAAAAAAGAGAAAAAGGGCTTTGCTACAATTGTGATAGAAAATACATTAAAGGTCATAAGTGTGCTGAGAAGAAATTATTTTACATAGATATGAAGAGGAGGAAGAAAATGATCAAAAAACATCAAAAGAAGAGGATATACACCAGGAATCGACCCCAGAGAAAGAATAAATGAATCCACAATATCTTGTAAAGCATTGGAAAGAATTACCACTCCTCAAACTCTCAAGATAGAAGGACATATCAAGAAGAAAAAGGTTCAAGAAGTGAAAGATCACATCGAGAAAGAATAAATGAATCTGACCATATCTTGTAACGCATTGGTCGGAATTACCACTCCTCAAACTATCAAGATAGAAGGACATATCAAGAAGAAAAATGTTGAAGAAGTGAAAGATCACATCGAGCATTAAGAAATGAATCCGACCATATCTTGTAATGCATTGGAAGAAATTACCACTCCTCAAACTCTCAAGATAGAAGGAGATATCAAGAAGAAAAATATTCAAGCAGTGAAATATCACATCGAGCATCAACAACAAGTTCTCCAACTTTTAAAGGATAATGCCACTTTGGTGTAGAATCGAATGAAACAACAAGCAGATCAACATCGCAATGAAACAAGTTTTGATATAGGTGATTAGGTATTTTTACAGCTACATCTCAAGCAAGATATTTATGAGAAGGAAATGTTGGCAATACTACATGCACTTAAGAAATGGCGACCTTACCTAATGGGAAGACACTTCAAGGTAAAAATGGATCATGATAGTCTTAAATACTTTTTAGAACAAAGATTATCTTTAGAAGAACAGAAAAAATGGGTCACAAATATGTTGGGTTATGACTTTGAAATCATCTACAAAAAAGGGAAGCAAACGTTGTTGCAGATGCACTCTCAAGAAAGGATGAGGATGTGGAAAAATTGTTTTGTGCTATTTCTATTATCCAACCAGATTGGATAAATGAAGCAAGGGATGAATGGAAGAAGGACGAAGAAGTGTGGCCACTCATTCAAAAGTTGCAGAAGATCCCAGTTCAAACAATATTGCCAGAACTTGACGAGGAAGGAAAAATCATATTGGAACCTGGAGAAGTCACAGAAACAAGAACCCAACAGCTATGAAATCGATCAATTTCAGAGTATCTCATCAAGTGGAAGAACTTACCCTCTGAAGATTCCACATGGGAGGACAAGAATTTTATACAGAAGCATCAAGAACTACTCAAGCGTTGAGGACAACACTTTTTGAAGGAAAAGGGCATGTTAGGTCCCTATACTACTGGTGTAACCCCTTATTGTTATTAGTACAACCCCCTTATTATATTGTTGTGCCCATGTAGTCCCCATATTATTATTATTGTGCCCCATAGAAACCCACTATTATTATTATTGTGCCCTTACATTATTATTGTTATGTCGGCTTTGATTATATTATGACCCCTTATACTCCTATATATAGAAAGGAGGTCTTGTCATTTGTATCATCCAAGAATTGTTCATTTGTGTAATGTAAAGGAGGTTGCCCCCTCGAAGAGGCTGATTTCTAAGGCATTGATCTATCTATTCTATCTTTTTGTGAGCTGGTTTCATAACAAATGTTTTCCTGGAAAACGATCAAGACTCAATCTATTCTATGCTGGTGAACAAGTAGTAGGCATTTGATATTGGTTGCAATTCCTTATATGGTGATTCCACTGGGTTACCGATTCCCCTCGTTCAAAATGTCAGTTGCATTCAGAAACATATCTTTCCTCCTCTTGATGATGTCCATAAATTTCAAACACCAACAAAAGATGTAGTCCTCCAGTTTCAGTTATAAATATCAATTACCTATGGAGTTTGTCTTTCATATTGCAAATATTTTTCAAATTTTCAACTACATACAAGGTGATCTTCCAGTCAATCTAATAGTCACAAGGTTGCACTGGAAGTCAAATTACACTTAATATGTATACTTTCAGTTCAATAAAGTAGGAGTGTGTGCAACAGATCAGTGGGCTTTGTTTCAACATATTTCAGAAAATTGAGTTGATGGTTTCCAAAATAAAGCAGTTTCAATTTGTAGTATATGGATTGTTTAAGTTTCAGCAATGAGAGTTTGTAGTGTGTGGGATTGAATCAATTATTTTTAGATTATAGTGTGTGGTAGTTTTTAGATTTCAACGTGCATATTTCAATTTGAGCAGAACAGGATTCAGGCCACAAATTGCAGGTTGCAGGTAGTAATTGATTAACGGTTTTATGACGGTGACTCCATGCCCAATAGATTCAAGGCATAGGTCTACAAGTTCTCTGCATTCCATAGGGGGGAGCAGTCCCAAGTTGGAGCCAATGTTGTAACTTTTTTTGACACATTTAAAAAGTTACAAAAATCTTGAATTTTGACAGTCTGCCTCCTAGGTAAACTCTCAGACATGTACCTGTGTTCATGGAAAAATGGTTACTGGATTATTTTAATAATAACTTTAATTTAAAATAACTTTATTTTTATAAAATTATTTATTTAATATTAAAATTATTCAAAAATAATTCGGCTAACACCCATTCTCTAAGTTTATTTTAGCATGAAGTCCATTAACCAATAGTCAAGTAATTCAAGTCAAAGGCTAGTAAGCCAAGTTAAATCCCAGCACACAACACCAAGCCAAGGGAAGATCCAAAAGGTTGCACAAAGCGTTGAAATGCTATCAGAACAAAGGCATATATAAACACCATTAAACTCATTCATCGAATGAATGGGGGATAATCTCCCAACACTAAATATCAAAAAAAGAAATGGTAGCCAAAGGTTGAAAGAGCCGTGCACTTTAAAATTCAATGGTGGCACATGTCCAGATTCTGTCACCAGTTGTGAAATCAAAGGTCATTGTTCCATTGTGGGCCCCCAAGTCATCCAACATTTAACATCAAGGGGGGGTTCTGCAATAGGTTGTTTCACAAAACAACTTTGAATACATGGCAACCTAAGGAGAATTGGGGACCCCCCAAGCAAGAAACCACTTATAGCCTGGGTCCCCTCCCGCAATCCACTCGTGGTTTCAGTGACAATGCAAATTTAGTTTGGAAAGGCAAAATCAAGGTGGGAAGTCATGATAGGAACATTTTGATCGAAAAGATTTATCAACCTATGATGCACCCATGAATGGTTTATATATATTTCAGGTCCAAGGGTAAAAAAAGAAAATCACTCAGTTTGGAATTTTCTCAAATATTTTATGTGATCAAATAGTTCATTCAACACAGGTTGATAAGCATATAAAGAATTTTTCTTGGAGCGGGTAGTATTCTCCAATAATATGCTACGCTCAAATTTTAAACTTCATCATTGGGATATAATGATCTTCCTCTGCATATTCTCAAGAATAATGCTATGTTAACCATAGCAACGATGGGTTGATGGCCACTTTGTACGTTGGAATCCTGATGCTAAAGCATTTTATGAGAAGCATTTCCATGAAAACTTGGCTAGAAATTGATTGCATGCAGCAGGAAAATGGAACGGATGAGCATGAACAAAAAATCTTATTATGGCATGTGAAGAAGATGATTTTTGGAGATATGAGTCTATGTGGGCCAGAATCTTTTATTCAAGAAGAGTATTGTTTTAATCACAATTTGGTGCTACTATGAGAGTGTCATCCTTGGTGCTCACCATGAATTTTTTTTTACATATGCTTTAGAGATGTTGGTCATGTGCGTATTTAATGTATTCAATACTTCTTAAATGGTAAATTGGAGGTTTTGTATTGGTTTTTGGCATTTTTCAAAAACTTTATTGAGAGAATTATTGTGTTAGTGTTCAGGGTCCAATACTTCTTTCATCTCTTCCAGAGATGGAAAAGGAATCACCCCAAAAGATAACAGTAACAGGAGACCATATGTGCCAGTAGAAAGACGCAAATATCTTCTTATGGTGCTCAATTTGATCATGAAAAACAAATTGAAGGCAATCTCCCTTATCAAGTTTGCAGGTCTTGTTTGGATTTAGAGGTGAAAGTGAACTCATATGGCTAAATGATCAAGATGCAACAGTGATATTTTCAGATCCTGTAAAGGTTTATTTTCAAGATAGTTTATGTTGGTACATCCAAGCTTCGTTCATCGAGGTTCTACAGTAGATGAAATGTTATAGGACAAAAAAGAAAGCTTTCGTTTTCTGTTTCTTGCTAGAGTGTTGGACTGGAAAAATATAATAAAAGATCAAATTATTGTTATTTGAGTCAGAGATATAATGAATTTTTTTATTATGAAGAACTTATGATTCCAAGAATCTTTAACAACCTTGGAGTACCTTAGACATCTGGCAGAACTTCTTAAGCCACGAAATCAACAAACATATTTTGGTCAATCAAATTCATAAAATAAACTTCACGAGGATTTCCAACGCATTAAAATCAACAAGTAGCAATCAGTTGAACAAACCCAATGGTCAAAGGTTACTAGAATAACTCAAAACTCTAATTATTACAACCATTCCTTATTCCATAAGTGAAATAGAATTGGTAAAATGGTTTGGGAAGTCGAGACCATGAGTTGCTAGTTACAACACCTAATGAACAAAATATGGAATGTTTTTTTTTGGACAAATATTGGTAAAACAAGTGGCAAATTAAAAGGGAGCTGGCAAGTTTTCAGGAAACATTTTAACCAATTCCAGAAATAAAGGTAGTCAATCAGTAGTCAAGCCATTAAATTCGAGATTTGAAGGCACAAGATTTTCAATCAATTCCAGATTTCTTACAATTAATTAGGAACTATTTTTATTTTTAGTTTATTATTGAGATTTTTATTGCAAAAAGATTGTAACAATTGAGGAATGGGTACTTCTATGTATTCCATCAAATGTAATGTAAAAAGGGTTGGATTTTGATGTCAAAACCCTACCATTTTTGTAAAGAAATTTATTACAGGATTTTTAATTAAAGGTTTTTTATTCCAGTTCATGACATAGTTTGTTTCTTTTGTATGTTTTTCCTTGTGATTTCATAATCTACTTCTACATATGTTCAAGGTAAAATAGGAGTTAGGGAAAGGCTAGGTTTGAGTATCAACCTCCCCCACAACTCACTATAAAGCTATCATTTACACTCATATTAGCTAATAGAAATGTCTGTTTAAATCAGCGCCTTTGCATCATTTAATTGTTGCCTTATGTCATCTCTTGAATGTATATTTGTTTGGCTATAAAATTCTTCTACACACATCTACTATATCTTGTTGATTAAGTATTCAATATGAATTCTTAATTATCTAATTTCTCTTATATTCCTCCACCATCTCTTTAAGTTATGTTGTTCTGCCAGAACTAGATGTTGGCACTTTGATCAAGTTTTAGCGAGAGAGGGCTTTATTTTTTAGCAGAGATTGGATATTCATCAGTAACCACCTACAACAAATAATAGATCTGACCATTGTGCTTCAAAGGTTGTTGTCAAGTGACAGTGAACAATGCTAAAAAAGCCTCGTAACACTTGAGGGAGCCCCCTCTGGATCGAGGGTGAGCTTGAACCTAAAGTTTGGTCGAGTTGGTTTCCCGACGTAGTTTCGCAGCTAAGAATTGCCTTTGAGAAACAAATACAACAACTTCCCTCGATGGTGCAGCATTACCACCAGACTGGGAAGAAATTCGAATTGGACTTCAGGAGGGACCCCAAACCTCCTGGTGGAACAAAAGTAGGAGCACCAACCTGAAACATAAGGAGATCTCTATTTCCTCGAAACGTTAAACACCCAGAGTGGAAGGGCCATGGAATGAAAGGAGATAGACTCACATTTATCTAAGTATTTTCCAGGGATACCCTCGACACCTAAACCAACAACCTCCCAATTACTTGCTTCATTCACCCAATTAGTCGGAGAGCCTACCCACAAGGAATTGACCAAACCAACAAAACTCAAAGAACACAAGGGGTGAAAGACATAAATTAGCAACCACTAACTCAGGACATAGAAAAAGGTGGTCACAAGAGCCAAACCAAAATAGAGACAGTGACGAAATACGAGCTTACATAGACATTGGCTAGAAGTTATGATAACGACCAAAGCATGAGCAATTGAAACCCCAAGACTCATACTCCAGAGCTCCCTTTGGAAAAAATCATCGAGGCCACCCCCCAGACTCTTTTCCACTCCACGGGACCCCATCCGGAATGGTCCCAAAATTCATCCACAAAGTATATGACAAACCAACCAAAAATGCAGAAACAGAATAGCGGGGTTACCTTCATGATATAGAGACAGAACAATCTAACTTAAACCCATGGTCTAAATTGGTGAAAATTTGTCTGATTGCCCAATGTGAAATAAGATATGTTAATATGCAACATAAATATTAAAATTTCGAAACAAGTGATGCTTGGAGGTATTGCCACGTAAATCGTGTTTTGGCTTTGATTTTTCATGCAATGATAGCTTATTGTCTCATTTTTTTAATAAAATGCAACTTTCTTATGATGTGTGGTTATCACAATCTCGTGGATCATAGAAAATGAGGCGGGATGTAAAGATGTACTTCAGAACCATTTTAACCCTCCAATCATGGCACTAATAAACTATGCTCTGACCATATGAATGATAATCAAGGGAACACAATGTTGTTATAAGTTATATTGTGGGTCTTTACGAATACATTATGTGGATGTGCCTCGAAACCTCATAATTGAGGCTAAAGTAGTTGGATGGATAAAAAACAACTTTAACCCTTATTCTTTGATGTGTTATGGGAAAGTTTAATACATTTCAAAACTTGGCAACATATGAATATGCACCCAAATTCACTTTCTACTAGCATTTTATGTGTCGTATTCATTAAAAATAAAAATAAATAAATAAATAATCACATTGATTCCAAACATATTTGAAACCCAAGTATCTAGGAATACACCGATGCATCAGGTTGTTTGCCTTAATACCACCACATGTTATAGCATTTCCTTATGTCACCATCTTAAGTTAAGGTCCCACCTACTAGTTTTTTTTGCTTTCTTTTATGGAATTTGTATCTAATTTACTTGTTAGGGAGGGAAGGAAGATTATCGCAATCATTTGTGAAATTTTGATATTGACATATGTCAACGGTCTGTTGGGGTCTATCTCTCTCATGCAGTTTCTATTAAAGCTAATAAACTCTGTTTCTAGATCCTTGTGATCTGTAAGTTTACAGCCATTCCTATCCATAAGGAAGAATATTGTGTTAAGGTGACAGTGTTGGAGCATTGATTTGTGAAAGAAGTTGGTATATATCTTCCCTTCCTTTAGCGAGTTTATTATGGATTTTCATTTCCAAAGCAACTATTCCTATTTTCTTCTATCTTCGAATTGAACCAAGATGTCCCCCTCCTATTGTGTAAGGGATTTTGTAGATCCTTCGATGATAATTTGTTGTTGAATGCTTTCCATTAAGGAGTTTTTTAAGAGTGCTAATGAATAGCTAGGAATCACCCTCTACCATTAGCCTATTAGGGTGGTTTCTCAGACTCCTTGAAGAGCACAACGCCATAATGATTCTTAAAGATTTGATTATTTCTCTCTTTCAAGAGGGATCATAAAAAAAGAACCAGAAATAGGGACTAGGATTGATTGAGAATAGACATTGGAAAGGGGAGGATTTCTAAAAGGTACTCGTGCCCAATAAATTTAGAGGTCCTACGAGCAGATTTCCCGAAGGTGGAAGCTAATCTGGTCCATAATTGATCTAAAAAGACAATCAATAAGTGTAAGTTGCTTAATTTCATGGTCAAATCTGCAAAGGTGGCTAATATGGGCCCTCAAAACCTCTTCTGATGATTTTTTCCCAGGTTAGAGCCCTCTTCCTCGTAAGAATACATAGGAACTATGCAATCTTGGGCTAGGACTTTGATTTCCATATTTGAAGCTTAATAAGATCCTTAGGAACTTTATCTATAGTAGTTGCTATATGATAAGCTTCCTAGACAATAAAGGTACCCGCTAAGAAATCGCCCCTCTGAAGTTTGTTGAGCCCTTAGCATTAGGGATGATCCTCTGTAGAAGTTGTTTTTCCAAAGGGGGATATCAAAAGGCAAATATTCTTTAGTTTTCCAATTATGCCACTAAGTGTTTGTTACCTATGGTGTCCAATATTCCTTGACCTGAGTTTATTTGTTATGGATCATGAGATTTTTAAAGTTAACTAGATCAATTTGTTGTCCAAGTTTAGATACTACTACCATGAGTCATCACAAAAAACTTCTAGTTTCCAGTTTTTATCTCCCAAAAGTTGTGTTTGTTGGGAAAAATGTTGTCATTGATGTCAATGGTGGTAGGTTTATGGAGCGTTCCAAGAAAAGTCAAGTTTAGGGGGATTCCTCTGGTAGTTGCATTTTTTAGTACAAAACCATCATACTAGAAAGATAAATGAGGAAGCTAAAAATATTATAACTATGATGGTTGGGTGGCCCAGTATTTTAAGGCACTTACGCCATAGGGGATCTGCTCATTTTCCTTTACAATGTGCTCAATTGGACAAATATTGGAAAGACCTTTCCAATGGTATAAGGCAACCTGAAAAACTTCCAAGGGATCAAAATTTATGGCTGATCAAAGTCCCATAGGTTAAAAGGGTCAACAAATCAAGGTTCTCGAATTATATTATTCTACCCACAAGCCCTTATGGCGATATGATGTCAACATAGGCTAACGTGGTATCCAAGTCATCGGGCACGTGGCATGCAGATTTGGACCTTTTAGGTGCCTAAGTGACCTATTTCCAGGTGACACATGACACTACCAACAAGGGACACATTGCACAAATGATGCCAACATGATGATGTGGCAAATACTTTGAGTTTTGCACCAAGGGTGTGTTTTGGTGAAGTTTCTCGTCTTATCGGATTCGATAATGAACCTTTGTTTAGGCCCAAAACAAAAAAATGGCTTGAAGTCAGGTGTCTTGAGCTTCTTGGGCCTTTAGGCTAGTCAAGAGCAAGTGTAGGTGCATAGAAAGGAAGTGGGACGACCCCCCTGACCTCTCGACCAGTGTGGGACCAAACGCAGGAAGACACAAGTGCACGTGCACATAAAGTAAATTGGTCGACCCCCCAGACCTCTCGACTAGTGTGGAACCTAACACAGGAAGACTCAAGTGCACCTTAAGTTGGCTAGTCGATGGGAAATCAAAATACCTCTCGAGCCTTGAGCTGTGGTTTTAAACACTAATCAATTAGGCCTTTGGTCCTATCCCCTTGGGCATACGAAGGCAAGTAATTAAGGGCACAAAATACCATATTTGGTGGCAATGGATGAGTTTGGCAGTTAGCTAATTTTGGAAATATAGCTATAGATGCTACTAAAAAATGATGATATACCAAAATTGTTAAATCAAACAGGTTGTATCATAATTTGATGCCAAAACAACAAACATGACACATGGTTGAACTGCATTAGTTGAAAGCAACATGTCACAATTAATGCGGTTAGTGTAACACATTTGTTACAGTAATGGGATTTCTCTAGTCTTGGACAAATGATAATGGAATTCAGTTGAAAAACTCTAATCATGCAATGTGGTCATTTTTTTGGTATGTGACAAATGCCATACTTAGAATTTAAGGATCAATGGTATCATGCAATAAATCATTCTCTGTAATTACGGTTACTGGTTTTTTCCTCCATTCTTTACTTTTATGCAAGCTCTGATTAATTTAATGTGGTTCTAAAACTACATGACATAGTTGTAGGATACTCTGTGTATAGTGTTGTAGTAGATTATTTAATTTAGGTTTGAGAGTATAGTGTGTGTGGGATATGCGTATGTGTGAATTGTGTATGAGACAGAATAGAGTGGAACAACAAAGAGAGCTATGTAGAAGAATTTGTATGGTTGTTTTCCATTGATGAGTATGAGTAGTGAGGAGCATAGGGTGCAACAGAATTAAAGCAACTGAGGAAAGGACAACTAAGTGAGTGTGAAGAGCAGAGAAGAGGGAGATGTAGAAGACAACAAATCAGAGTTGTTATTTATTTTTTAATACTAATGTAGGTCATTGTTATGATTTTGAAATTTGTATGAAAAATAGAACACTTGGTTGAAGCAGGTAGGGGCCTACAATTATAAGAGGTTGGTGCCTATAGGCAAGTTTGGGCTTACTAATTTGAAGGGGGATGGGGCCTCCTATGAGTAGGTGCTCACAAATTAGTGATGTAATCTCAGTAGGTGCTTTGGATTCACATCGTAATATAAAAACAAGATTTGTTGGTTTTTCTCCTGGAAGGGTTTCCACTTTATATCATTTTGTTCAAATATTGTGTGATCACTGGTCTCTCAATTGTTCATTAAATGTTTGTAGTTAAAAGTTTAAGTGCTTAACATAAATAAAAAAAAATTGTAAATTATTGATTCACCCCCTCCCTCTCAGTAATTCCTGATTCTCAACAATTAGTATCATAGCTTGGTTCCTTTAGGAACAACTTAACCACTGAAGGTAGATCGATAGGGATCATGGCCAGAAAATAAATTTAGGATGCTTATTCAAGTAAGATACTGATCAAGTGCTCAAGTTTATGCTCAAAAATCAAAGTGTCAAAATTTTGTTAAACTCAGCTTCAGATCGAAGAGCTTGTCATTATGAATCCAACGGTCTGAACAACACTCAATTCCAAGCTCGTATGCAGAAGTTAGAGCAAGTCAAAGTTCAAGTTTGACTTATCTACATGGCAAGTTTGGATGACGTGGCAAAGCCCTTCAACAAATGAGGAGGCACCAAGTGGCAATCTGCCATTGGCCCCTGCATATCGCAAATCACAGTCGCAGGGAGAAATATGTATGAAATCGGCCCCGACACAGACAGGTTGCGATGCGATCTAATCGCAATCACATATCGCAGGTGGAATAGTATTACAGACCCCACTTGAAGCCTTTTGGACCCCAAAAGGATCATATTCAGTTATTGAACAGATGAGGGTATTGTTCCCTCACCTTCCCCACTTCAATCCATTTGGATTTTTATGGATTTGTACCTTTGAGACCCACTCGAAGATAATCAAAATTTCCCCTCTTTGATGACCTCATTCTTTTGTCATGTATGGTGTCTTGCTGAAGCTCATCAAGAAATTCTAGAGAAAAATCTTCAGTTGATGGAATTTGTACACTTTCTCCTTGATCTTCAATCAAAGGAGGCTCATACAATCTCAAATTTTTAACATTAACAATGGAATAAATTTCCATATATGAAGGAAAATCAAGCTTGAAAGCATTATTACCAATCTTTTCCAGAATTTTAAATGGACCATAACGGATTGGTTTCAACTTTTTACCTTCACCTTGAAGCATTTCCTTGCTAATGTAAAGCCAAACTTCATCACCTACTTGAAACTAATGATCCACACGATGCTTATCATGCCTTGCCTTATACTTGCCTTGATTCTTTCTAGTTGTTCTTGAACTGTTTGTTGAATCAACTGAATTTGCTCAATAAATTTCTTTGCTATTTCTATGTCGTTATGTCCATCTACTGCTACATCTTTCTCAAAGATGAAATCCAAAGGCGATTTAGGCAAATAACCAATACATGCCTTAAAAGGCGAAGTTAGAGTAGAAGAGTGTTTTGCTCAGTTGTAAGCATGCTGAATATAATGCAACTGTTCATCCCTCAACTTAGGATATTTGCAGCAATATCCTCTTAGAAAATGAATAACTATCTTGTTAACCACTTCAGTTTGACCATTTGTTTGCGGATGGAAGGTTGTAGCCTTCTTCAACTCGGCGTCCATCAAATTCCATAAATTTGAGCAAAAATTCCCAACAAATCAGGAATCACAACCACTTACAATAGAAGTAGGTAATCCAAAATGAACCCATACATTTTGAAAGAAAAGTTGAGTTGTTTGTTCAACTGTAATTTGTTTTTTACAAGGCATAAATATGCACATCTTGATGAACCTATCCACAACTACGTACAAATAATCATGACCTTTTCTTGATAAAGGAAGACCTCCTACAAAATCCATAGAAACACTCTCCCATGGACGTGAAGGCACTAGAAGTGGTGTGTACAATCCTATTTTCTTATTACTAGGCTTACTGACTGCACACAATGAACAACCTCTGATAAAATGTGACACACTTTCAAGCATACGAGGCCAGTAAAAATGCCTTTGAAGATTTTCCATTATTTTACTTACATCGAAATGTCCAACAATAAGAGAAGTGCGTGCTTCCCTTGTGACATTTACTCTCTCTCCCCATGGAACACAAAGTTTTCCCAAATGATACAATAGATTATCATGTACACGGTAGTCTAATTTCTCAACTTGGTGGTCTTGACTCAAGTTTGAATATACCTCTTGAAATTCAACATCATTTGCGTATTTTTCAACATAACTTTAAGGCAAAAAAGAATTATTCTTGAGTAAAATGGCTACATGAACAACCAGACTAGAAATCATATCAGCAAATCTGTTATAAATACCTTTCTTGTACCTAATTACTAAGTGGAATTGCTATAAGAATCACATCCAATGAAAGTGCCTTGATTGGTGCAATTTTGTTTGAGATTGCAGATATTGCAAAGTTGATGATCGATGTGAATAATGGTTTCTTTTCCCATTAAATAATGCTTCCATTTCTTCACACTTTGCACCAATGCGTAAAGCTCTTTATCATACCTAAGATAGTTAATAACAACGCCATTAAAAATCTCAGAATGAAACGAAATGGGCATGCCATGTTGTAAAATAACTGCACCCATGTCGTAGTCCCTTGCATCTGTTTGTATTACAAATGGTTGTTTCAAATCCGGCAATGCTAAAAATGGGGCTGAACTAATTTTTTGTTTTAAAGAATCAAATGTTTTTTTTTGTTTGCCTCCCCAATGGAAGACAACCTTCACGCTAGTCAAAGCATGTAGTGGAACTGCTATGGAAGATAAATTGGCAATGAACTTCCTCTAGTACTACGTTGCTCCTAGAAAACTCCTTATTTCTGTGACTCATTTGGGTATTGGCCAATTCACAATGATCGAAACTTTAGAGGGGTCAATCTTCAACTCACCTACTCCAACTATGTGGCCCAAATACACTAAGGAAGTTTTCTCGAATTCACATTTAGACATCTTTAGGAACAACTACACTTTTTTCAAGACATCCAACACTTTCCTCACATGCTTGACATGGTCTTATCGTGATTTTCTGAATATCAGAATATCATCTAAATAGACAATTACAAACTCATCAAGAAAGGTTCTTAAAACATCATTCATAACTCTTAAGAATGTAGCTGGAGCATTGCAAAGACTGAAAGGCATAACCAGCCACTCAAACAACCCCTGTTTGGTTTTAAAAGCAATCTTCCAAATATCCTCCTCAGTTATTCTAACTTGATGATATCCACTTCTCAAGACCAATTTAGTGAAATATTTTGCATTGTTCAATTGATCTAGCAAATCATCTATTATGGGCAATGGGTATCGATTATTTATGGTAATTTTATTCAAAGCTCGATAATATACACACATGCGCCAGGTTCCATCTTTCTTGGGTACCAAAACAATTGGTGAACCACATGGCGAAGTAGGGGGACGAATTACAACTTTCTTTAACAATTCCTAGACTTGTTTCTTAATTTCTAAAATTCCAGAATTGACATTTGATACATACCGATGTTTGGGGGTGGACAATCTTTCTTTAGCTAAATTTCGTGATGAATTCCCCTTTTTGGTGGTAATCCCTTTGGTTCTTGAAACACATCTCCATATTGATTGACCACATGTTGAAGGTGTTGGTCCCGCCAACATTCAGGGGATCACCCCGGTATCAAGTCCCAACTAGACCGTACACCGTTTGGTGTGGGATTCCCATCCGATATGATGGCATGATTGCCATTATCTTAAAGATTTTCCTCAACTCTTGCTTGTCAACACAGGAGAGTGGTCTGCTTTGTCTTCGAGAAGTGAGGTTCGCGTGCATGGTGATTGTAAGTGTTACTTGTGTCAATGGTTCTTTCACTGTAGAGGGAGAGGGTGAGAGTGAGTCCCAAGTCGGTTGGGAGAAGTCCTAACTCTGCTAGGAACACACAACACAATAGGATGTGCATAACTTCCGGCAGAACAGTCCACACGGATGCGGAAGTCACAACACACAAGGGAAGATAACACGTATGACACTCAGCCGATTAGTCCGCACGAGTGCGACGGTTGTTAAAACAAGTTTTATGTCAAAGGTCTGTTTGATGTCTGGGAAGGTAGCCACCACGGGCGAGTCGCATTAACAACATATACAACACATTTTCAATAATAGATTATGTATTACAGCAATGAAATAGTTCAAGTGTGAAACACATGTTAAAGAAACATGCATCACAAGTGTTTAAGATTAGTCTTACAATAGTTACAATACATGTGTGAAAACATGATGGCATGTTGGCAGGCTTCTGAATTAAGCGAAAGTTCCAAGACACATCATTACACCATATATCACTAACCCTGTGTGAGGGGCATTGGAGCCACTGCTTACTCCTCAAAGAAAATATTACAGAATTTCAAGGCTATGTGGGAGGAGCTGAGGTGAAAACTAACCCTTGTGGTTTTTCAACTACCCTCATCACTATTTGGCTTCCATGACTTTTTGACTTTGCATGACTCTTTGTACAACAAGTGGGTCTCTTGGACATCCACGTTACACTACATTGATAAACAGTATGGCCCACAGTAGAGATGTGGACAACATGACTCGACATGACAGTGCTTGTACATTTGTATTGTTGTTGGTGTGCATGTCGAGATGTAGTGTTGTTGGTTGATGGATGTCCTCATGGTGTGTCACAGCTTCACGTCCGCATGGCAATGTGCGCGGAGTCTTCGATGGTCGTTGGTTCCCTTGATGTTGCTTTTGCATGTTGCTCCTTCCTTGTATGTTGGAAGGCTTGACAAGTTCCTTTGTTCATGAAAGATGCATGTTCGTCCTTTCGTCCATCTGTGAGCACATATTGCATGTTTTCTCATATATCCGTCCGTGAACACATCTTTTCATGATCGTCTATTCGCGAGCACATCTCTTTGCATGCATCGTTTCTTCGTCTGTTGGTAAACCTATCCTTTTGCATCTGCTCCACTTCGTTCATCCCATTCATCGTCGCAACATGTTTCTTTGTATACTTGTTCTTGCAATCACTCATGACGAAATGACATCAAATCCAAAAACCTCCTAGTCTACCATGATACGTGATCATTTCGGATGCAAGTGACCGGGAGAGGCAACAAGGTTGCAAGGCGGGATGGAGGCTCTGGGCACTGCTGATGAAAATTGCACGAGTCACTGGGTGATGAAGATGGGAAATACGGATCGACAGTGACTGTCCACAAGGTCTAGCTCAACTAGAGGACAACACTATATAGTTTTCTAAAGGAACAATCCAGGCTGCAAGAAGGCTACGTTGCAGGAAGGCTGGGTTGCAGGGAGGCTTGGCAGACAAAAATTGCACAATTTTTTGGAGGACCGGGCCGGGAGATTGGCAACCAAAACTCAATTCCTGGAGGGAACTGGCAGTTGGCTGCTGGGTCACTGGCAGCAGAAACTGTGAAATTCTTAAGGGGAACTGGCAATCATCTACTGCAAATATAATAAAATAGAGATAAACCCAGAAATAATATGAAATGATTCTTTATTGATCAAACCCTTAAGGTAGGGCAACACCATACATTCACTCCTTAAGGAAGGAGAACACTCCACAAGCCATATGCCTGTTCATACAATATTCCTTGACACAATTCCTTCACATCTCTCCATGTGGAGTCTCTAGCCTCTATATAAGCCTCATACATACAATACCATGGGTTATTACCATGGTTCCCTGATACCATCAAACTAATACCATGGGCCCATTACATTATTACTAACTACTTGTGGTCCCTTACATGATATGGGTTAACCACCTTATTTATTACTATGGCCCATCCCATTATTACATTATTACCTTGGGTACCTCCCTTTGTACCCCATATTACCCCTAGGTATATAACATTCCACCCCCCTTAGCATGTTTCGTCCCCGAAACATGGGAAGAACACAAATAATAAGATCTACTCAAAAGAGTAGTCCATTGGTACCATGCACGTGCATCTAGCCATCCAAGAGAAAGGTGAACCCTCGATCTCGTTGGTGCCTCGCTCGCTTGAGATGGAAGCTGAGATGTGTAGTAGGTGGATCTTTGCTCCTCTCTATCTGTCCGGCGGGGGTTGTTGTCCTTGTGGCTAATTGGTTGCCATCTTGTTGGTTGTTGTCTTGCGGGGTGATGTGGGTGATGATATGTTGAAGTTTTAACCCACGATGTCTTTTTCTTTAATTCACCCCTTACTGGAGCCTGACTGTTATGTTGTGGTGCCTGCTGTGGTGTCTTATCTTCCAATATTACTTCCACCACTGAGCCCTCATCTGATGTATCAGCACCTGTAACCTTTTCTGCTTCAGCCTCTGTTTGTGTTTGATTGTCGACCATCAACTGCTCATCATCTGATATGTCAGTCCCTGGAACATCTTCTGCGTCAACTTCCGTGGACTCTACCTGTTTATTGATGGAAATATCCTGTAATGTAATTTTCTTCTTTTTATACCAGAGCTTTAGGAATTTCTTCTGCACGTTAATATTTATAGTACCCACAGATTCCATCCAAGAATATCCTAAAACAACATCCATATTATCCATCTTTGAAGTATAAAAATCACCATGCAACACATACTTATCCATAGAAATCTTCAAATCCTTATACACTTGAACATCCTCATCATCCACCTGTGTGTTTTCAATGTGTTTTGCAGGAACTTGCAATTTTTTTGCCAAATTAACATTGATGAAATTATGCTTGCAACTAGGATTTATAGAAACAATGATCTTCTCTTTCTAAATCAATCCATGAACCTGCAATAAGGAGATACCAGCAGAAAATAACCCTTTAGGTTCCTTCGTTTCCTTCTTTCTTGTAAAAATAAAATCTTTGCTAGGCTGTGTGCCTGTCTGTGTGAGCTTATCCACAAGATTAGTTTTACGGTCAAAGTGGTCCATAAGAGCTTTTGTGAATATGTCCCAAGTCAAGGGCCTTCGATAGCAACGTTGATGCCATTGCCACCATTGCCTTCTTTCATTGTCCAAGTACATTTTTCCCACACTCAGCTGAGTCTCCTCATCCATGATGTAATTCAATCTAAAAAATTTCTCCATTTGTGATAGCCATTTGGCTAGATGAGAGCCATCAAATTTATACAAGTCCCTCAAATTTTGATCTGGGCCCGCCATCACAAAAAAAATTGGCGAAAATTTGAAATGGTCACAATTCCGTCAATATTGCTCAGAATCCCTATTATGACATGTTTTTGGAAATGGAACAACCATTCTGCATCTGCCCATATGATAGAAATCCTGATCTAGGCACTAGAATTTCAGATCTGCGCTGCTACTCTCCCGCCGTCACCAAAATTTCTGAAAAAAAAGAGCTGATTTTAAATCAGCGATATCTCCCTCATCCGGACTCCGATTCGACTGATTTTTTTTTTTGAAATTGAGTATTTTTTCACAAAGAATCCAGATCTACAATTATATTTTGCAGATCTTGCACCAAGACATCCAGATCTGCGCCACAAATTCGATGCCCCGAAAAATTCTCTGCAACCCCACTGATTTTTAAATCAGTGATATCTCCTACATCCAGACTCCGATTCGACCGATTTTTTTTTGAAATCGGGTATTTTTTCACATAGAATCCAGATCTGCAATTAGATTTTTCATATCCTGCACCAAAACATACAGATATGATCTACAAACTCGTCACTCCCAAAATCCTGCAAAAAATAAAATAAAAAATAAAAAAAATCTCCACTGTTTGCCCAAGAAAGTGCTCTGATACCACTTGTTATAGATCTGATCTGAAAATATAAGAAAATAGAGATAAACCCAGAAATAATATGAAATGATTCTTTATTGATCAAACCCTTTAGGTAGGGCAACACCATATATTCACTCCTTAAGGAAGGAGAATACTCCACAAGCCATATGCCTGTTCATACAATATTCCTTGACACAATTCCTTCACATCTCTCCATGTGGAGTCTCTAGCCTCTATATAGGCCTCATACATACAATACCATGGGTTATTACCATGGTTCCCTCATACCATCAAACTAATACCATGGGCCCATTACATTATTACTAACTACTTGTGGTTCCTTACATGATATGAGTTAACCACCTTATTTATTACTATGGCCCATCCCATTATTACATTATTACCTTGGGTACCTCCCTTTGTACCCCATATTACCCCCCTAGGTATATAACACAATTCCTAGAGGAAACTGGAAGTCTGCTGCTGGGAGCTATTGGCGAGAGAAACTGCACTGATGCTGGGAAGCCAGCTTGCTGATCATCTCTACGCAATTTTTGAGTTGAGAAGACTCAAGGGCATTAGAGGTCCTGCTCATGAAAACTGCGCAATTTTCTAGATGAGCAGCCAGTCGACTATCAGGAGGGCTAGCTGGAAAAATTACACAATTTTTTGAGAGAGACAGGGTCGGGCACTAGGTGTCTGTCCAGCCTGTCTACGCAATTTTCTCAGTCAGAAGAGCGGGTAATGCTTGCAGCGTTTGCACAATTTTTTATGGGAGTCGATCCGGGGTGGCTGTCGAGTCAAACTCTCTGGTTGACCAGCATGGAGACTGATTGATTTTCTTGTGGGCAACACAGTTTGAAATGACTTGCTTGGTGCTTCTGCGTTATTCTGGGTGATAGTCGATCGATTCGATGGTGGGGTGATGGTCTGGCTGTTAGATGGGAGTCCAGTAGTCAGAACTTCAGCAAAATGACTAAGTGTTTGAACGAGTGAAAGATGCATATGTGATCCTGCAAACACACACTTGCATGACTCGACGACGAGACGACTCAAACCATCCAAACACACGTGTTCAATATGACTGACCGACAGTGTAAGAGACAAGTGTGACACTTCTGATTGATCGTTGGTCAACCGTGGCTTCGTGTGCAAGCATGACAGATGTTTTCATAGCGAAGACAACAAGTACACACAAAGCGAATACTTTGAGCATAACCAGAACATGGTCACAAGCACGACTTTGACATCAACATGCAAGACTTGGTGAAATGAACAAGCAAGGGGAATACAAAGACTCACATGAGCTCATGGAGTGAACCCAATTGTGTGCAGTCATCAAGTGAAACTCTCAAGGGAGGATCTGAAATTGGGTGCATGCCAAAATTTTGGAGGGTGGTTGTAGTCGCTACGACACTTAGTGACACACTGGTAGAATTCCAGCTTCTATGTTTTGGTTCATTACTAGCACAGGGCCTTGGTCTTTCAGGGAATATTGAATCGTTGTGTGGGTTAACTCGGCTTCCCCACTTACCCCATGGACATACATGGCTCACCTTTTGCCAACTCAATCAAACACAATCAAAAGTTCAGCTTGATCACAGTGTTTCGAGTTTGGGAAGGGTAGTTTAGCTCGCGAGTTGAAAGATTTCAAAGTATAAGTTTTCATCTCTGGTGTTGCTCCGCTGCCAGCAGGCTTGGACAGTACCCTGGTGGAGTCATGCAGGACCACACGCATTGCTCCACTACCAGCGAGCCTGGTCAGTACCCCAGTGGAGTTGCATGCTTCACCTCTCTGCGCAGGAAGCCTTTCTCTCCTTTTGCCTTTGTATTTTTTCAAGAGGACTGTGCATAGGCATTTTTTGGGTGAAAGAGGGATCCCAACTTATTAAGAGCAGAAGAGGTTGTTCCTTCAAAGAAGCATGTAAGATCTCTGACCTAGGTTTGCTCATTTAGATTTTCCCCTTCTGCGTTCCTACTAGTTGGATGAGCTTGAACACACAGAGCAGAAGGCTCAGTCAAGGCATGGGGCTTCCCAATGTGGACACAGGTTCATGGTTGGACCAAAACCTCCCTTGCGGATGGCTCATATTTTCCATCAAGACTTCATCATCCAAAGGTTATAATCATGCACAGAGAAGACAGACACAAGATTGGCCAAGTGCTTGCAATGTCACAAGTCTCTTCAAATTTCAGCCACATACTCTATTCAAAAGCCAGAACGTAGTAGTTGGCAACACTTATTTCCGGAAACAAAAATAGTAATATACCATGAAAACAAAAAGAAATGTAAACAAAAATAGTAAGCAAAAAAAACAAAGTAAAATCAATGATAGTAAGCAAAGCAAACAAGATGAAACAACAAGCAGTAAGCAGGCTATGTACATGGCACGAGGCGCGGCCCAGCCTACTGAAAATAATGCTTGAGATCTTGGCCATTGATAGGAAGGTTGTCAATCCTCCCGTCAAGTGATTGTAAACGATGCGTGTGTGCGCCAAGCTTCTCGTGGACTGTGTATGGACCAACCCACAAGGACTGGAACTTCTTATGTTTGCCCTTGTCTTCATGGGGCTTGTCCCATTTCAGAACTAAGTCACCAACATCGAAGTTAGCTTTCCCTCCAGACTTCTTATCGAACCATCTCTTGATACGGTTATGGTGGAGTGTGAATTTTTCTTTTTCTTTCATCCTTTCTTCCTAAAGCTTATGGAGAGCGTCCATCTTGTGCTAAACTAGCTCGCAAGGCTTGCCTTGGGATTCTTGGGAAAGCTGAAGTGCAGGCAAGCAGATATTTGGTGAAAAGATGGATTCTCTTCCACAGACCAAGAAGTACGGTGAGGTATTCAGAGAAGTCTTGGATGTTACATGATCAACCCATAATGCATTCTTCAGGGTGGTATGCCAGTTGCGCTGCTCGGAGAAAACGGTCTTCTTGATTATACAGATGAGGTTTTTATTCGTGGACTTTGCGATATAGTTTCCTTGCGGGTAATAGTTAGATGAATGCTTTAGCACAATACCATTTTTTAATGCAAAGTCATAAAGTTTCAAAGACAAAAAGTAAGTTGCATTATCAAAAACAAGTGATGCTAGAACACCAAAGCATGAGATGATGTTCTGTTGGAGGAAGCTGATGACCTCTTGGTCGTTCACTTGTTTGAGCGGAACTGCTTCTGTCCACCACGTGAATTAATTAGTTGTTGTTAGAATGTAGCGGTGTTGCTTTGACTAATGTGGGAAGATTTCCCCAATGATGTCCAGGCCCCACTGTTGAAATGTTTCGGTCATTGCAACGGGGTGCAATGGGGCTGCTAATCTCCATGTTCTGCCGACGCATCATTGACAAACTGGGCACTTGCAGGAATAAGCATGTGCATCATAGAATAATGTGGGCCAATAGAAACTAACTCGCATAACGTTGTGCACAGTGGTGTTTCCCACAAAGTGACCCCCGGCGGGTCCGTCATGCAGATCTTGAAGTGCCTTCTCTGATTCATGTGCCTCCAGGCACCTGAAAAAAACTCCATTATTGTGCTTCCTGTAAAGCACTCTGTGCACCGACTGATATGCTAAGGCTTTAAGGCATAATGCCCTCTTCTGTCTAATGGAAAAGTGAGAGGGTACAATGTCGTGCTCAAGGTACTAGTGCACATCTACATACCAAGAGGTTCTGTCTTCAGTGGGTGTGGCTCGCCTTATATCATACATCTCAATTTCCTGCTCCCATCCAACGAGCTCTTCTTCACTCTCTAGTGCATTTACCACTTCAGTTGCAAGTCTGTAGAGCCCATATCCTTTTATCGTGTGAACCATCTTGGTTTCAAGATCATACTCTTGCAAGCCTGTCATCCAGTTCGCACGTCGTTCACCCAATTCTTGTTGTACAAGCAATGTGCGAACTGCTAGGTGAGGCACGAAGATTATGCAGTGGTTCTTCAACGAGTAGGGCTTGAAGTGTTTCACCGCCTTGTAAACTGCATAATCATTATTTTCAATGGTGGGGTAGTTGAGTTCTAGTCCCTGCATGCTTGCACTCATGAAGGAGATTGGGCATTCATCGTTCATCTCATCCTTCTGAGTGAGTACTACAGCTAGTGAATTATTGGAGGCGAAGGTGTATAGCAGGAATTCCTTCTTGAAGTATGGGCTATAAAGTGCAAGTGCTTCTGCAATGCCTTGCTTGATCTAGGTGAATGTGTACTTTTCCCTCTTGCCCCAGCTGTAGACTGCATCTTTCTTGATTATGTCCTACATGGGCTTAACTATCTGTGCATAATCTGAGATGAACTTCTGGAGGAAGTTTATCTTTCCCAAGAAGGACTGCATGGATTTCTTGTTGACTGGGTAAGGGATCTGTGTAATAGCCTGGACCCTGTTTGGATCCACCTTGATCCTGCTTTTGGCGACAATGTGTCTGAGAAGGTTCCCCTCAAACACTACGAAAATGCTCTTTTTGGGATTCAAGGAAATCTTGTATCTCTGACATCGCTCAAAACTTTTCTTCAGATGGTGTATGTGGTCTTCTCGTCTTTTTGATAACACGGTCACAACATCAAGGTATGCCACTACATTTTGTCTGATAAGTCTGCGAAAAGCGATGTTCGTGGCGTGCTGGAAGGTTACACCTGCATTCACAAGCCCAAACGACATTCGTCTGTAAGTGAACGTACCCCACTTGGTAGAGAAAGTAGTTTTTAAGTCTGTCAAGTTCTGCTACCAGAACCTGATTGTATCCTGAGAAATCATTAAGGAGAGAAAACATCTGTGCCCCAAATACTGTTTGCAAAATGTGGTCCATAGACGACACGGGGTAGTTGTCTTTGTCAGAGGCGCGGTTTACGTTCTATAAATCGACACACAAGTGGACTTCCCTGGACTTCTTACATACATGAACAAGATTTGAAACACATGTGGAATGACGAACTTTGTATATGATTTGTGCATCCAACATCTTAGTGAGCTCTTTCTATATGAGGGATTCAAGCTATGGATGTACTTTCCTCAACTTCTGTTGATATGGCTTGACCCCTTCTTTGATCGGGATGATGTGTTGGATGATTCGCGTGTCATAAGTTTTCAGATCATCGTATGTCCATGTGAACACATCTCTGTACTATTTGAACAAGCAGACGAAGTCTTGCCGCTCTTGTTGTGTACAACATGCACCAAGATTGACAAATTTCGAATCTTGCTCTATTCCTAGGTTTATCAGTTCATGCCTCATGGTGGAATTGTGGGTCCCGTTGTTCGTTGGCCCCTAAAAACGTTCTTGGAAGTCATAAATCTTTTCCAATGTTGCCGCGCTTTTCGTGATAAGGTGGCCTTTCTTGCTACCAGCTTATGCTTGCAAAGAGCTCTCGTGCTCGTCATCATCTATCACTGCATCTTTGAAGACGTTAGCATTGGCCATGAAATGCAATATCTATTGATCATCATTAAACACACGTAAATTAGTTATGTTATCAGGGATAGATGGTTTGTACAAAATTTCAATAGTAAATCTATCCCTAATTGGTGACATTCTCCCAAAAAGACGACCTTGGGAAAATTGTCATAACTTTCTCCTTGAGCATCAGATTGAAATTTCATAAGAAGTTATAGAAAGAGGACGGACTGTAGTTTTTTGTGTATTGGTTTCAAGTCCTAAGGTTGAAACAGTGACACGTGGCACTTCATACAAGTTCGTTCTACTGAACAAGTCTATAATCAAGTCATCGTGGAAGATTTGACATAACTCTTCCTTGGAAAATCCAATCTTGATTAGACTTGTGGGGTTAGAAAGAGGACTCAAAGGGATACCACAAAATGCAATTTCAGACCTTGGAGTTCTGAAATTACAGAGATACGGAAGATTCAAGATCAAGCTCCTAAAATCAAGAAAAAGCGATATGAGGAAGTTTGATGGCAAGGATCCAGTAAATTGGATACTACAGGTGCAGAAATATTTTGATCTACATGGTGTACAACTGTTACAAAAGGTACATATTGCATCTTTATATTTACAACCAAATCAATTTTTATGGAATAAAGGGCTTTCTTCTCGTAAAGCACTTGTCACTTGGTCAATTTTCACGGAAGAAATGATAGCACATTATGAGGATACAAAGAGTAACACTTTCTTTAGCCAATTGATAAATCTCAAACAAAAGGGTTCAATGGAAGAGCACATTGAGGACTTCTAAAAATTGAATATAAGGGTAAATGATATTCCAAATAAGCAAAGGATTGATGTCTTCATAGGGACTTTAAAGGATAACATTCAACATGAGGTTCATCTTTGGGAACCTGATTCATTGGAGAAGGCATTCAAGTTGGCAAGAAAAATTGAAAGCGCAATTATGGAAACAAGGAATCCCACCACTCACGACTATAATTATGGAAGTGTTTTTTCTCCTAGCCTTCCACAACAACTGGAAGAAAAAAGAGAAAAAGGGCTTTGTTAAAATTGTGATAGAAAATACACTAAAGGTCATAAGTGTGCTGAGAAGAAATATTTTACATAGATATGAAGAGGAGGAAGAAAATGATCAAGAAACATCAAAAGAAGAGGATATACACCAGGAACCGACCCCAAAGAAAGAAAAAATGAATCCGACCATATCTCATAAAGCGTTGGCAATAATTACCACTCCTCAAACTCTCAAGATAGGACATATCAAGAAGAAAAAGGTTCAAGAAGTGAAAGATCACATCGAGAAAGAAGAAATGAATCCGATCATATCTTGTAATGCATTGGCCGGGATTACCACTCCTCAAACTATCAAGATAGAAGGACATATCAAGAAGAAAAATGTTCAAGAAGTGAAAGATCACATCGAGCATCAAGAAATGAATCTGACCATATCTTGTAATGCATTGGAAGAAATTACCTCTCCTCAAACTCTCAAGATAGAAGGACATATCAAGAAGAAAAATATTCAAGCAGTGAAAGATCACATCGAGCATCAACAACAAGTCCTCCAACTTTTAAAGGATAATGCCACTTTGGTGTAGAATCGAATGAAACAACAGGCAGATCAACATCGCAGTGAAAGACGTTTTGATGTAGGCGATTGGGTATTTTTATGGCTACATCTCAAGCAAGATATTTTTGAGAAGGAAATGTTGGCAATACTACATGCACTTAAGAAATGGCGACTTTACCTAATGGGAAGACACTTCAAGGTAAAAATGGATCATGATAGTCTTAAATACCTTTTAGAACAAAGATTATCTTTAGACAAACAGAAAAAATGGGTCACAAATATGTTGAGTTATGACTTTGAAATCATCTACAAAAAAGGGAAGCAAAATGTTGTTGTAGATGCACTCTCAAGAAAGGATGAGGATGTGGAAGCATTGTTTTGTGCTATTTCTATTATCCAACCAAATTGGATAAACGAAGCAAGGGACGAATGGAAGAAGGACGAAGAAGTGTGGCCACTCATTCAAAAGTTGCAGAATATCCTTTTCAAACAATATTGCCCGAACTCGACGAGGAAGGAAAAATCATATTGGAACCTGGAGAAGTCATAGAAACAAGAACCCAACAGCTACGAAATCGATCAATTTCATAGTATCTCATCAAGTGGAAGAACTTACCCTCTGAAGATTCCACATGGGAGGACAAGAATTTTATACAGAAGCATCAAGAACTACTCAAGAGTTGAGGACAACACTTTTTGAAGGAGAGGATCATGTTAGGTCCCTATACTACTAGTGTAACCCCTTATTGTTATTAATACAACCCCCTTATTATATTGTTGTGCCCATGTAGTCCCCATATTGTTATTATTGTGCCCCATAGAAGCCCACTATTGTTATTATTGTGCCCTTACATTATTATTGTTATGTCAGCTCTAATTATATTATGACCCCTTATACTCCTATATATAGAAAGGAGGTCTTATCATTTGTATCATCCAAGAATTGTTCATTTGTGTAATGTAAAGGAGGTTTCCCCCTCGAAGAGGCTGATTTCTAAGGCGTTGATCTTTCTATTCTATCTTTTTGTGAGCTGGTTTCATAACAAATGTTTTCCTGGACAACAATCAAGACTAAATTTGTTCTGTGCTGGTGAACAAGGAGTAGGCATTTGATATTGGTTGCAATTCCTTATATGGTGATTCCACTGGGTTACAGATTCCCCTAGTTCAAAATGTCAGTTGCATTCAGTAACATATCTTTCCTCCTCTTGATGATGACCATAAATTTCAAACACCAACAAAAGATGCAGTCCTCCAGTTTCAATTATAAGTATCAATTACCTATGGAGTCTGTCTTTCATATTGCAAATATTTTTCAAATTTTCAGTTGCATACAAGGTGATCTTCCAGTCAATCTAATAGTCACAATGTTGCATTGGAAGTCAAATTACACTTAATAGGTATACTTTCAGTTCAGTAAAGTAGGAGTGTGCAATAGATCAGTGGGTTTGTTTCAACATATTTCGGAAAATTGAGTTGATGGTTTCCAGAATAAAGCAGTTTCAATTTGTAGTATATGGATTGTTTAAGTTTCAGCAATGAGAGTTTGCAGTGTGTGGGATTGAATCAGTTATTTTTAGATTATAGTGTGCAGTAGTTTTCAAATTTCAACGTGCATATTTCAGTTTGAGCAGAACAGGTTTCAAGCCATAAATTGCAAGTTGCAGGTAGAAATTGATTGATGGTTTTATAACAGTGACTCCATGCCCAATAGATTCAAGGCATAGGTCTACAAGTTCTCTGCATTCCGCAGGGGGGAGCAGACCCAAGTTGGAGCCAATGTTGTAGCCTTTTTTGACACATTTAAAAAGTTACAAAAATCTTGAATTTTGACAGTCTGCCTCCTGGCTAAACTCTCAGACATGTACCTGTTTTCATGGCAAAATGGTTACTGGATTATTCTAATAGTAATTTTAATTAAAAATAACTTTATTTTTATAAAATTATTTATTTAATATTAAACTTATTCAAAAATAATTGGGCTAACACCCATTCTCTAAGTTTATTTCAGCATGAAGTCCATTAACCAACAGTCGAGGAATTCAAGTCAAAGGCTAGCGAGCCAAGTTAAATCCCAACGCACAACACCAAGCGAAGGGAAGATCCAAAAGGTTGCACAAAGCGTTGAAATGCTATCAGAGCAGAGGCGTATATAAACACCATTAAACTCATTCATCGAATGAATGTGGGATAATCTCCCAACACCAAATATCAAAAAAAGAAATGGTAGCCAAAGGTTGAAAGAGTTGTTCACTTTAAAATTCAATGGTGACACATGTCCAGATTCTGTCAGAAGTTGTGAAATCAAAGGTCATTGTTCCATTGCGGACCCCCAAGTCATCCAGCATTTAACATCGGGGGGGGGTTCCACAATAGGTTGTTTCAGAAAACAACTTTGAATACATGGAAACCTGCGGAGAATTGGGGACCCCCCAAGCAAGAAACCACTTATAGCCTGGGGCCCCTCCCACAATCCACTTGTGGTTTCAATGACAACGCAGATTTATTTTGGAAAGGGAAAATCAAGGTGAGAAGTAATGATAGGAACATTTCGATCGAAAATATTTATCAACCTATGATGCACCCATGAATGGTTTATATATATTTCAGGTCCATGGGTAAAAAAAGAAAATCACTCAGTATGGAATTTTCTCAAATAATTTATGTGATCAAATAGTTCATTCAACACAGGTTGATAAGCATACAAAGAATTTTTCTTGGAGCGGGTAGTATTCTCCAATAATATGCTACGCTCAAATTTTAAACTTCATCGTTGGGATAAAATAATCTTCCTCTGCATATTCTCAAGAATAATGCTATGTTAACCATAACAATGATGGGTTGATGGCCGCTTTGTACGTTGGAATCCTGATGCTAAAGCATTTTATGAGAAGCATTTCCATGAAAACTTGGCTAGAAATTGAGTGCATGCAACGGGAAAATGGAACGGAAGAGCATGAACAAAAACTCTTATTATGGCATGTGAAGAAGATGGTGTTTGGAGATATGAGTCTACATGGGCCAGAATCTTTTATTCAAGAAGAGTATTGTTTTAATCACAATTTGGTGCTACTATGAGAGTGTCATCCTTGGTGCTCACCATGGATTTTTTATTTGTTTTACCGATGCTTTGGAGATGTTGGTCTTGTAAGTATTTAATGTATTCAATACTTCTTAAATGGTCAATTGGAGGTTTTGTATTGGTTTTTGGCATTTTTCAAAAACTTTAATTGATAGAATTATTGTGTTAGTGTTCAGGGTCCAATACTTCTTTCATCTCTTCTAGAGATGGAAAAGAAATCACCCCAAAAGATAAAGGTAACAAGAGACCATACGTGCCAGTAGAAAGACGCAAATATCTTCTTATGGTGCTCAATTTGATCATGAAAAACAAATTAAAGGCAATCTCCCTTATCAAGTTTGCAAGTCTTGTTTGGATTTAGAGGTGAAAGTGAACTCATATGGCTAAATGATCAAGATGCAACAATCATATTTTTAGATCCTGTAAAGGGTTATTTTCAAGATAGTTTATGTTGGTACATCCAAGCTTTGTTCATCGAGGTTCTACAATAGATGAAATGTTATAGAACAAAAAAGAAAGGTTCTGTTTTATGTTTCTAACTGGAGTGTTGGACTGGCAAATATAATAAAAGATCAAATTATTGTTATTTGAGTCGGATATATAATGATTTTTTTTATTATGAAGAACTTATGATTCCAAGAATCTTTAACAACCTTGGAGTACCATAGACAAGTGGCAGAACTTCTTAAGCCACGAAATCAACAGACATATTTTGGTCAATCAAATTCATAAAATAGATTTCAGGAGGATTTCCAGTGCATTAAAATCAACAAGTAGCAATCAGTTGAACAAACCCAACAGTCAAAGGTTACTAGAATAACTCAAAACTCTCATTGTTACAACCATTCCTTATTCCATAAGTGAAATAGCATTGGTAAAATGGTTTGGGAAGTCGAGACCATGAGTTGCTAGTTACAACACCTAATGAATAAAATATGGAATGTTTTTTTTTGGACAAATATTGGTAAAACAAGTGGAAAATTAAAAGGGAGCTGGCAAGTTTTCAGGAAACATTTTAACCAATTCCAGAAATAAAGGTAGTCAATTAGTAGTCAAGCCATTAAATTTGAGATTTGAAGGCACAAGATTTTCAATCAGTTCCAGATTTCTTACAATTAATTAGGAACTATTTTTATTTTTAGTTTATTATTGAGATTTTTATTGCAAAAATATTGTAACAATTAAGGAATGGGTACTTCTATATATTCCATCAAATGTAATGTAAAAAGGGTTGGATTTTGATGCCAAAGTTATCATTTACGCTCAGATTAGCTAATAGAACAGTCTGCTTAAATCAACTCCTTTGCATCATTTAATTGTTGCATTGTGTCATCTCTTGAATGCATATTTGTTTAGCTGTAAAATTCTTATACACACATCTACTATATCTGGTTGATTATGTATTCAATATGAATGCTTAATTATCTAATTTCTCTTCTATTCCTCCACCAACTCTTTAAGCTATGTTATTCTGTCGGAACTAGATGCTGGCACTTTGATCAAGTTTCAGCAAGAGAGGGCTTTATTTTTTAGCAGAGATTGGATATTCATCAATAACCACCTACAACAAATAATAGATCGGACCATTGTACTTCAAAGGTTGTTGTCCAGTGACAGTGAACAATGTTAAAAAAAGCCTCGTAACACTTGATGGAGCCCCCTATGGTTCGAGGGCGAGCTTGAACGTAGAGTTTGGTCGAGTTGGTTTCCCGACGTAGTTTCCCAGCTAAGAATTGCCTTTGAGAAACAAATACAACAACTTCCCTTGATGGCGTAGCATTGCCACCAGACTGGCAAGAAATTCGAATTGGGCTTGAGGAGGAACCCCAAACCCCCTGGTGGAACAAAAGTAGGAGCACCAACCTAAAACATAAGGATACCTGTGTTTCCTCGAAATGTTAAACACCCAGAGTGGAAGGGCCATGGAATGAAAGGATATAGACTCACATTTATCTAAGTATTTGCCAGGGATACCCTCGACAGCTAAACCAATGACCTCCCAATTACTTGCTTCATTCACCCAATTAGTCAGAGAGCCTACCCACAATGAAATGACCCCAAACCAACAAAACTCAAAGAACACAAGGGATGAAAGACATAAATTAGAGACCATTAACTCAGGACATAGAAAAAGGTGGTCACAAGAGACAAACCAAAATAGAGATGGTGACGAAATACGAGCTTACATAGACATTGGCTAGAAGCTATGATAACAACCATAGCATGAGCAATTGAAACCCCAAGACTCATACTCCATAGCTCCCTTTGGAGAAAATCATCGAGGCCACCCCCCTAGACTCTTTTCCACTCCACAAGACCCCATCCGGAATGGTCCCATAATTCATCCACAAAGTATATGACAAACCACCCAGAAATGCAGAAACAGAATAGCGAGGTTACCTTCACGATATAGAGAGAGAACAATCTAACTTAAACCCATGGTCTGAATTGGTGAAAATTTATCTAATTGCCCATTGTGAAATAAGAGATGTTAATATGCAACATAAATATTAAAATTTCGAAACAAGTGATGCTTGGAGGTATTGCCATGTAAATCGTGTTTTGGCTTTGATTTTTCATGCAATGATAGCTTATTATCTCATTTTTTACTAAAATGCAACTTTCTTATGATGTGTGGTTATCACAATCTCGTGGATCATAGAAAATGAGGTGGGATGTAAAGATGTACTTCAGAACCATTTTAACCCTCCAATCATGGCACTAGTAAACTATGCTCTAACCATAAGAATGATAATCAAGGGAACACAATGTTGTTATAAGTTATATTGTGGGTCTTTACGAATACATTATGTGGATGTGCCTCAAAACCTCGTAATTGAGACTGAAGTAGTTGGATGGATAAAAAACAACTTTAACCCTTATTCTTTGATGTGTTATGGGAAAGTTTAATACATTTCAAAACTTGGCAACATATGAATATGCACCCAAATTCCCTTTCTACTAGCATTTTATGTGTCGTATTCATTAAAAATAAAAATAAATAAATAAATAAAAAATCATATTGATTCCAAACATATTCGAAACCCAAGTATCTAGGAATAAATTGATGCATCAGGTTGTTTTCCTTAATACCACCACATGTTATGGCATTTCCTTATGTCACCATCTTAAGTTAGGGTCCCACCTACTAGTTTTTTTCCTTTGTTTTATGGAATTTGTATCTAATTTATTTGTTAGGGAGGGAAGGAAGATTATCACAATCATTTGTGAAATTTTGATATTGACATATGTCAACAGTCTGTTGGGGTCTATCTCTCTCATGCAGTTTCTATTAAAGCTAATAAACTCTGTTTCTAGATCCTTGTGATCTGTAAGCTTTCAGCCATTCCTATCCATAAGGAAGAATATTGTGTTAAGGTGACAGTGCTGGAGCATTGATTTGTGAAAGAAGCTGGTATTTATCTTCCCTTCCTTTAGCCAGTTTATTATGGATTTTCATTTCCAAAGCAACTCTTCCTATTTTCTTCTATCTTCGAATTGAACCAAGATGTCCCCCTCCTATTGTGTAAGGGATTTTGTAGATCCTTCGATGATAATTTGTTGTTGAATGCTTTCCATTCAGGACTTTTTTAAGAGTACTAATGAATAGCTAGGAATCACCCTTTACCATTAGCCTATTAGATCCCTATTTCTTGGTTGTTTATAGTCTAATATCAAATGCGAAGAGCTTAGAGACATTATTGGTGGAGGCACTCATGACACTTGATATTATAAATAGGGGGTTTTCATTGGAATCTTGAAACGGACCACCAAAACCAACCAGATTTAGCTTTCCTTTTGAGGCACCATCAAAGTTATATTTGATGAAGCTAAAGGGAGGTAGAGACCATGTGGAAGGGGAAGAGGGACGTGAGTGGGAGGAGAAAGAAGATGACGAGGATGGTAGGAGGATGGAGAGAAAGGAGAGGATTCTAGCTTAAGAAGGAGAAGCCTACCAATCTGATGCGGACTAGGCAGAGAGTAGGGTGGTTTCTCAGACTACTTGAAGAGGACAACGCCATAATGATTCATAAAGATTTCATTATTTCTCTCTTTCAAGAGGGACCATAAAAAAAGACCTAGAAATAGGGACTAGGCTTGATTGAGAATAGACATTGGAAAGGGGAGGATTTCTAACAGGCACTCGTACCCAATAAATTAGAGGCCCTGCGAGAAGATTTCCCTAAGGTGGAAGCTAATGTGGTCCATAATTGATCTAAAAAGACAATCAATAAGTATAAGTTGCTTTATTTCATGGTCAAATCTGTAAAGGTGGCTAATATGGGTCCTCAAACCTCCTTTGATGATTTTTTCCCAGGTTAGAGCCCTCTTCCTCGTAAGAATACATAGGAACTATGCAATCTTGGGCTAGGATTTTGATTTCCATATTTGAGACTGAATAAGATCCTTAGGAACTTTATCTATATTAGTTGCTATATGATAACCTTCCTAGACAATAAAGGTACCTGCTAAGAAATCGCCCCTCTAAAGTTCGTCGAGCCCTTAGCATTAGGGATGATCCTCTATAGAAGTTGTTTTTCCAAAGGGGGATATCAAAAGGCCAATATTCTTTATCTTTCCAATTATGCCACTAAGTGTTTGTTACCTATGGTGTCTAATATTCCTTGACCTAAGTGTATCTGTTATGGATCATAAGGTTTTTAAAGTTAACTAGATCAATTTGTTGTCCAAGTTTAGATATCTACTACCATGAGTCATCACAAAAAACTTCCAGTTTCCACTTTTTATCTCCCAAAAGTTGTGTTTGTTGGGAAAAATGTTGTCATTGATGTCAATGGTGGTAGTTTTATGGAGCATTCCAAGAAAAGTCAAGTTTAGGGGGAGTCCTATGGTAGTTGCATTTTTTAGTACAAAACCATCATACTAGAAAGATAAGTGAGGAAGCTAAAAATATTATAACTATGATGGTTGGGTGGCCCAGTATTTTAAGGCATTTATGCCATAGGGGATATGCTCATTTTCCTTTACAATGTGCTCAAATGGACAGATATTGGAAAGACCTTTACAATGGTATAAGGCAGCCTGAAAAACTCCCAAGGGATCAAAATTTATGGCTGATCAAAGTCCCATAGGTTAAAAGGGTCAACGACTCAAGGTTCTTGACTTATATTATTCTACCCACAAGCCCTTATGGCAATATGATTTTAACATAGGCTAACGTGGTACCCAAGTCATGGCGCACGTGGCATGCAAATTTGGACCTTTTAGGTGCCTAAGTGACCTATTTTTGGGTGACACATGACACTACCAACAAGGGACACATTGCACAAATGATGCCAACATGATGATGTGGCAAATACTTTGAGTTTTGCACCAAGGGTGTGTTTTGGTGAAGTTTCTCGTCTTATCAGATTCGATAATGAACCTTTGTTCAGGCCCAAACAGAAAAATGGCTTGAAGTTGGGTGTCTTGAGCTACTTGGTACTTTGGGCTAGTCAGGAGCAAGTGCAGGTGTATAAAAGGGAAGTGGGACGAGCCCCCTGACCTCTCGACCAGTGTTGGACCAAAAGCAGAAAGACACAAGTGCACATGCACATAAATTAAATGGGTCGACCCCCCAGACCTCTCGACTAGTGTGGAACCCAATGCAGGAAGACTCAAGTGCACGTTAAGTTGGCTAGTCGATGATTGGGAAATCAAAATACCTCCCGAGCCTTGAGCGGTGGTTTTAAACACTGATCAATTAGGCCTTTGGTCCTATCGCCTTGGGCATATGAAGGCAATTAATTAAGGGCACAAAATGCCATATTTGGTGGCAATGGTTGAGTTTGACAGTTAGCTAATTTTGGATATATAGCTATAGATGCTGCTAAAAAATGATGATATACCAAAATTGTTAAATCAAACAGGTTGTATCATAATTTGATGCCAGAAAAAACAAACATGACACATGAATGAACTGCATTAGTTGAAAGCAACATGTCACAATGATGCAGGAGCATTCAGGCCTAGTCAGCAATGTGATGGCATGATCGCATGTTGTGACTAACAAAGGGTTGGAAGACAATAGATTAGTTAATTTTATTTATTTAAATCTGTGAGAGTGTTTATTTATTGTCGAATATGAGAAAAAAGGTATAGTGGCTTATTGATCCTCCCTGTGTGGAGATCAAGCCAAACAGTTAGATTTATTTGGTTTGAATAGGATATGAGGGATTTGAAAGCTTGATTTAGAATTTGTTTAGAAAAGAGTGGAGTTGAAGAGATTCTTTAGGGGAGAATGAAAGATTTCTGGTATGAACCAAAATTGGTTCATGAATCCACTTTTGCATAAATTGTGATCTTTTTGTATAATTCAAAGGTTAGATAGAGGATCTAGAGAGAGCGAGAGGTTAGAGTCGAGTAAGAGAGGGCAAGGATTTCAAGATTAAATAGGGTCTTTTATTGTTGTAATCAAGCCAGAGGGCAGAGACTCTGTAACTCATTGTATTGAATAAAACAGTAGTGTGTGTTAATGGGCTGTTTTTATTGAAATCCTTCACTTTTCTCTGTATATTTGCCTGCGAAATAAATCGAGCATTCTGCTCTGTTTTTACGCTTTAAAGTTATAAAACGCGATGTCAAATTCCTTATTACAGTCCATAGTGTTATAACAATGGTTGAACCGCTTTAACCTAGTCGTCGCTTGAAAGGTATCATAGTTTATTGTTATATAGGAATGTAATGGCAATGCGAAACAGAGTATGGCGGAACCCGTGTTTTAACGCAGAGTTCATCAAAAACAAGCGAGATCAAGACAAGAGGGAATAGTTGCGAGAAGGCACGGTGGTCGTTGGATCTATAAGATCAACGGACCAGATCTAATCGAGGAGAGCAGAGCCACTTTATCGTATCGGCGAAATTCATGTGTATGCGGCAGACTTCAGGTTTTAAGCCTATGCGATGAGCGATCGCCGATATATCGCATCGGTGGAAGTCTGGGTGAACAGACGGGACACTAACCCTTTGCCAACTCCAATTTCTACTTGCGATTTAACATCGGTCGTTGGATCGGGAAAAAGATCAACAGTGGAAGTTTAATCATTGATCGCGTTGTGCAGCGGTCAAGTGACAGCAGATAATGGAAATCTCGATATGTCGATAGCGATGAGCATCGATCAGAGATTGGAGATAATGAAGGATGGCGGTAGCGCTGTGGCAGGATTGGAGGAGCGGACCCGATGGAGTTATAGTTGCGGATGTATAGTTTTAAAGTCCGGCCTTAAGCTTCCAGTCGGGTTTTTCATGTGTTTCAGTGTATTTTTGTGTGTTGTGATAACATAAGTTGTCCCGGGGTTTTAAAAGGAATAAGGCATATGAAAAAGGCGGATCCGACGATTTATGAATGCAGTTGAATTCTTTTTGAGTTCCGACCTTATACTTTTGATTTTGGGTTTCTCAGGTTTTCCTGTGTATTCCTTTGTATTCCGATAAAGCTGTATAGCCAGGTTTTTAAGGCAATAGTGCATCAATAACGCTTATGATAGATGATTGTGGGCATAACCATAGGTCCACATGGGATTTATGAAGGGATGTCAGTCTATTGGCATCATATTGGTATCAGAGCTAGATCAATGCTCTGTAGACACTGGTTGAGAGACTGAATTTCAATTCCAGCATATGTATAATTGCATTGAAGTGAATTTGATACAGATGGGGATCAGACTACAAAGGACACTGAGATCGGAATGGGGAAGCAGTGAACTTCTGATGAAGGTCTGGTAAGAATGTTTATTTTGATAATTTTGCAGAGATGTGTTTTGAATGTCTAAAGAGCAACAAGGGATTTGAATTTCAAAGGAGAAGATTTTTTCCTTTCAGGAAAATGAAATTTCCATGTAAGTTGATGGAATGATTGATTTGATTTAAAAGGTAAATTGAAATGAAAGGTTTAGAAGTTAAAGCTAAATAGAAGAGTGGTTTGCTATGGCGTTGAAGCAATTTAAATGATTTGGATAATTTTGTGAAAACTGAGAATAATTGAGGATATCTTAAAGAATTGTTGAAGATAATGATATTGATAGATGAAGGAACAATTAGACTGAAGGTTGGATTCAATAGATCTGAAAAGAGAGCGATTACAAGGAATGAATTTTGGAATTTGCAGAAGCAAGGATTTGCTTACAGATAAGTTATCAGAAGGAATTGATAATGTCTGTCATGAATTGTTAAAAACAATTGAAATTCAGATCTAATCTTAATTGATCTTGAAAGCTGAAGAATCCATTATGAAAAGTAAAATGGGAAATAGTTGTTGACTGTATGAAGACTTTTGAATGAAAATTTTAAATGAAATAGTGAACAGATGAATCCTTTGGCAAAGATTTAACTGATGGAATGGGAATTAGTTTTAAGACATCTTTGAAGAAATATTGCAGGTTTGAAAGGTACTTTGATGTATCTTGAGATAAGATTGTGCAGGTCAGTGGAATTGTTGAAAGGTAGAATGAGTTGTACCAGCATCATAGCATATGAGCTATGTTAAAGAAGATAGAGCAAGAAGAACTCTCAGATGAGTAAAGGTGACAGTACCCGACAATAAATGAAATTACTAAATGAAAGAAGGAAGTGAGCAATTGAAGATGCAGAGCCTAAAGCAAGGAGTGTTCGAGAGAAGCTGAGAACAACTTCCAACTGTGGTTGGTAGAAGTTGTTGAGGTAGCTCCACAATTGTGATTGTGGATAGAAGATAACAATTCCAACAAGAGGAGCGCTGGGTAGAATTGTTAGTGAGTGAAAGGTTCAAGGAAAGAACCAATAGGTGCCAAAAGGCTAAACTCATGAAAGTTTGGTGAGGCATGAAGGAGACTTGTTACCGATGAAAAAGGCTAGTTGCAGCTCACTAGTGAACAAGGAAAGTACACCAAAGGAAGAAATGGAAGTGACTATTGTTAGTCATGGCAGGGGTACAGAGCAAAGTCAAAAGCAAAGGAAAAAGAGTGATGAAGCAATTGGAGTCAAAGTAATGAGTAAAGAAGAAAGGAACATAGAGTTGGCTGAGATGAAGGCAGAACTCAGTCGTTTGAAGAAGCTGGTATTGAAAGGAATTAGAGAAAAATGGAAACGAGGATTTTATGTGGGAAAAAGAGTTAAATGGCATGTCAGAGAATTGTTTGCTGAGAAATTAATACTCCGAACAGTTAAGAATGAGAGGAATGTGCTGGTAGCATCCTCACAGACAAGAGAATCTCATATTTTTGGGATTAATTACTTCTGTGAATGTAAAATTGTAGGTATGCAGCCTAATGAATTTGAACATGTGTATGAAAAGGTGAAAGAGGCAAAGGCAAGACAAACACAAAATAAGATGCATGGAGACTTTCAAGACTTCAATTGGTGGAAGAAATTAACAGGTATGGCTGAATGGTTGTGTCTTCTCTTATTAAAAGCATATTGGATCATATTTGAATGAATTTTAGCATGGATAGAAGACCAATGGGAAATGGAAACAAGGAAGGAAATAGATGCATTGCAGGTTTGTGAAATGAAGAGAAGGAAATCTGACATAGAGAAGTTAGTTGAAGAAGTTAAGTCAAGGAAATATTTGAAAGATCAAAGTCTTATCATAGAAGAGGAGGAGACATTGTTATCTTATCTAGATAAACTAAGTGTTGGAAGAAATTGTGTAGAACAGGAAGGTATTCTACAAACCTATGATGAAGTTGCCAAGCATAGTCAAGAAGCTACAGTCCAAAAGTTTTCTTTGATGAGGAAGAAGTCAAAGATGTTCAGGAAGAATTTCTCAATAACTTAGTGAACTACCAGAATATTTCAGAGAAGCATGAGGATCTGATCATTGAGGCTTCAAATGAAGAGCCTTGTAATTTTGAAACTGACATGTTGTGTATGTTTTCAGGTTTGACAGGTGATGAACAACAATTGGACAATGTGCTTATGCATGTTGATGAAGAAGTGAGATTACTAGAAGAAATGGCTGAAACAAAAAGATATTTTGAGCATGTATTTAATAATTTTGAGAATGATGGTATTGACAGGGAAATTTTCATGATTAAAGAAGCTGAAGATAAGAAAATGAAAGTTTGTGATGATAACCAGAATGAAATATCTTCAGTAGAGAATCAAAATGAAAGTATTATGGAAATTATGAAGGAATATAAGATGATGTTGACAGATACAGAAGTTCAGGAATTCTGTGATTTTAAAGTGGATTATTTTTATGAATCTGTAAACCATGAAGAAGCTTTAGAAAACCAGAATTTTGTTTCTGTTGTAGGAGAAGATAAAACAACATCATTTTGTTGCAATGGTATAAGTATAGAAGATGAAAGGATACTTCACAATGATATGCTCCAAGAAATCCTAGCTATTGAATTGTTGAATGATAGTCTTGTGTTAGAACAAGGAACACTGTATAGTGCAGAGGAAAGTATGGAAATGAAAATTGATGACAATTTCATAACTTATGCAGAAGGACAGTATAAAGATTTGATGGCAGAATTACCTATGAAGATTGAAAACCATAGTTATTTTGAGTTTGACAATTGTGATGGAAATTCTATTTTATACAGGAAGGAGGAGTCATATGCAAATGACATGCTTATTGAATATGAAGGAATTTGTATTTTTCTGGAAAGATTATTAGATGAACCTGATAACATAGAGGAAAAGATTATCTTTAATGATAATGGAAGAGAAGCTGTAGAGTACAAACAACAGTTTGTAAATGACAGAGGTGAAGAAGATTTGGACAGAAATTTTATAATTTATATGGTAAAGGAGAATGTACAGTAGGCAGATGTCAATGGAGTTTAGTTAAGAACAAATGGTAAGGAGGAAATTGAGAAATTGTGGAAGATGAAGCCAGATAAGTAGAGGGAGAGCAAGGAAGAGAAATTAACAAAAGGAATTTGTATCAGCAAGGAAAGAGAACAGCAACAAAATAAGATTTGGAAATTTGGAAGAACATAACTGACAGTGGTAGAAGAACTGAATCAGCAACATGATGAAAGTGATGACCAATTACAAAGTAAAGTTTGGGATACTGGATGATCAGCAAAAGAAACACATGACCAGGAGGTCATGAAAACTTTCAACTTTGGGAGTCTAAAGCAGGAACATTCAGGCCTAGTAAGCAATGTGATGGCATGATCACATGTTGTGACTAACAAAGGGTTGGAAGAGAATAGATTAGTTAATTTTATTTATTTAAATGTGTGCGAGTGTTTATTTATTGTCGAATATGAGAAAAAGGGTATAGTGGCTGAGTCATCCTCCCTATGTGGAGATCAGGGCAAACAGTTAGACTTATTTGGTTTGAATAGGATATGAGGGATTTGAAAGCTTGATTTAGCATTTGTTTAGAAAAGAGTGGAGTTGAACAGATTCTTTAGGGGAGAATGAGAGATTTGTGGATCTGAACCAAAATTGGTTCATGAATCCACTTTTGTATAAACTGTGATCTTTTTGTATAATTCAGAGGTTAGCTAGAGGAGCTAGAGGAGCTAGAGAGAGCGAGAGGTTAGAGTCGAGTAAGAGAGGGCGAGGATTTCAAGATTAAACAGGGTCTTTTATTGTTGTAATCGAGCCAGAAGGCCGAGACTTTGTAACTCATTGTATTGAATAAAATATTAGTGTGTGTTAATGGGTCGTTTCTATTGAAATCCTTCGCTTTTCTCTGTATATTTGCCTGCGGAATAAATCAAGCATTTTGCTCTGTTTTTACGCTTTAAAGTTATAAAACGTAGCGTCAAATGCCTTATTACAGTCCATAGTGTTATAACAGTGGCTAAGCCACTTTAACCCAGTCGTCGCTTCAAAGGTATCATAGTTTACTGTTATATAGGAATGTAATGACAGTGTGAAACAGAGTATGGCAGAACCCATGTTTTCACGTAGAGTTCATCAAAAACAAGCAAGATTAAGACAAGAGGGAATAGTTGTGAGAAGGCACGGTGGCCATTGGATATACAGGATCAGCGGACCAGATCTAATCGGGGAGAGCAGAGCCACTTTATCGCATTGGCGAAATTCATGTGTATGCGGCAGACCTCAGGCCTTAAGCCTATGCAATGAGCGATCACCGATATATCGCATCGGCGGAAGTCTGGGTGAAAGGACGGGACCCTAACCCTTTGCCAACTCCGCTTGTGACTTGCAATTTAATGTCAGCCATTGGATCGGAAAAAAGATCAACGGTGGAGGTTTAATCGTTGATCGCATTGTGCAGCAGTCAAGTGACAGTGGATAATGGAAATGCCGATAGCGATGAGCGCTAATCGGATATCGGAGATGATGAAGGACGACGGTAGTGCTATGGAAAGATTGGAGGAGTGGACCCGATGGTGTTATAGTTGCGGATGTATAGTTTTAAAGTCCAGCCTTAAGCTTCTAGTCGGGTTTTTCATGTGTTTCAGTGTATTTCTGTGTGTTGCGATAACATAAGTTGTCCCAGGGTTTTAAAAGAAATAAGGCATATGAAAAAGGCGGACCCGACGATTTATGAATGCGGTTGAACTGTTTTTGATTTCCAACCTTATACTTTTGATTGTGGGTTTCTCGAGTTTCCCCGTGTATTCCTTTGTATTCCGATAAAGTTGTATAGCCGGGTTTTTAAGGCGATAGTGCATCAATAACGCTTCTGATAGATGATTGTGGGCATAACAATAGGTCCACATGGGATTTATGAAGGGATGTTAGTCTGCTGGCATCACACAATTAATGCGGTTAGTGTAACACATTTGTTACAGTAATGGGATTTCTCTAGTCTTGGACAAATGATAATGGAATTCAGTTGAAAAAATATAATCAAGCATTGTGGTCATTTAAGTGGTAAGTGAACATGCCATACTTATAATTTAAGGATCAATGGTATCATGCAATAAATCATTCTGTGTAATTACGATTACTGGATTTGTCCTCCATTCTTTACTTTTATGCAAGCTCTGATTAATTTAATGTGGTTCTAAAACTACATGATAGGGTTGGAGGATACTCTATGTATAGTGTTGTAGTAGAATATTCAATTTAGTTTTGATAGTATAGTGTGTGTGGGATATGTGAATGTGTGAGTTGTGTATGAGACATAATAGAGTGGAACAACAAAGAGAGCTATGTAGAAGAATCTCTATGGTTGTTTTCCATTGATGAGTATGAGTAGTGAGGATCATAGGGTGCAACATAATTAAAGCAACTGAGGCAAGCACAACTAAGTGAGTGTGAAGATCAGATAAGAGGGAGATGTAGAGAGACAACAAATCTGAGTCATTATTTATTTTGTAATACTGAGGTAGGCCATTTTTCCCATTTTGAAATTTGTATGAAAAATATAACACTTGGTTGAAGCAGGTAGGGGCCTACAATTATAAGAAGTTGATGCCTCTAGGCAAGTTGGGGATTACTAATTTGAAAGTGGTTGGGGCCTCCTATGAGTAGGTGCTCACAAATTAGTGATGTAATCTCAGTAGGTGCTTTGGATTCACATCGTAATATAAGAATAAGATTTGTTGGTTTTTCTCCCGGAATGGTTTCCACTTTATATCATTTTGTTCAAATATTGTGTGATTACTCGTCTCTCAATTGTTCATTCAATGTTTGTCGTTAAAAGTTTAAGTGCTTAACATAAATAAAAAAAATTGTAAATTATTGATTCACCCCCTCCCTCTCAGTAATTCTCGATTCTCAACAATTAGTATCATAGCTTGGTTCCTTCAAGAACAACTTAACCATTGATGGTAGATCGATAGGGATCATGGCCAAAAAATAAAGTTAGGATGCTTATTCAAGTAAGATACTGTTCAGGTGCTCAATTTTATGCTCAAAAATCAAAGTGTTGGAATTTTGTTAAACTCGACTTAAGATCGAAGAGCTCGTCATTCTAAATCCAACAGTCTGAACGACACTCAAATCCGAGCTCGTATGCAGAAGTTAGAGCAAGTCAAAGTTCAAGGTTGACTTATATACATGGCAGGTTTGGATGACGTGGCAAATCCCTTCAACGAATGAGGAGGCACCAAGTTACAGGCTGCCATTGTCCCCCGCATATCGTAAATTGCCGTCACAGGGAGAAATATGTATGAAATTGGCCCTGACACAGACAAGTTGCGATGCAATCTAATCACAATCACATATCGTAGGTGGAAGAGTATCACAGACCCCACTTGAAGCCTTTTGGACCCCAAAAGGATCATATTCAATTATTGAACAGGTGAGGGTATTGTTCCCTCACCTTCCCCTCTTCAATCCATTTGGCTTTTTATGGATTTGTACCTTTGAGACCCACTCAAAGATAATCAAAATTTCCCCTCTTTGATGAGCTCGTTCTTCTGTCAAGTATGGTGTCTTGCTAAAGCTCATCAAGAAATTCTGGAGAAAAATCTTCAATTGATGTAATTTGTACACTTTCTCCTTGATCTTCAATCAAAGGAGGCTCATACAATCTCAAATTTTTAACATTAACAACGGAATAAATTTCCATATATGAAGGAAAATCAAGCTTGAAAGCATTATTACCAATATTTTCTAGAATTTTAAATGGACCATAATGGATTGGTTTCAACTTTTTACCTTCACCTTGAAGCCTTTCCCTGCTAATGTAAATCCAAACTTCATCACCTATCTAACAATTCCTGGACTTTTTTCTTAATTTCTAAACTTTCCAAAATTGACATTTGATACATACCGATGTTTGGGAGTGGACAATCTTGTTTAGCTAAATTTTGTGATGAATTCCCCTTTTTGGTGGTAATCCCTTTGGTTCTTGAAACACATCTCCTTATTGATTGACCACATGTTAACGGTGTTGGACCACCAACATTCAGGGGATCACCCTAGTATGAAGTCTCAACTAGACCTCACATTGTTTGGTGTGGGAGTCCCATCCGGTATGATGGCCCGATTGCCATTATCTTAAAGATTTGCCTCAACTCTCGCTTGTCAACACAGGAGAGTGGTCTGCTTCATCTTTGAGAAGTGAGGTTCGTGTGCATGGTGATTGTAAGTGTTACTTGTGTCGATGGTTGTTTCACTGTAGAGGGAGAGGGTGAGAGTGAGTCCCAAGTCTGTTGGGAGAACTCCCAACTCTACTAGGAACACACAACGCAACAAGACGTGCACAACTTCTGGCGGAACATTCCAACAAGTGGGTCTCTTGGACATCCACGTTACACTACAACAAGTGGGTCTCTTGGACATCCATGTTACACTACATTGATAAACAGTATGGCCCACAGTAGAGATGTGGACGACATGACTTGACATGACAGTGCTTGTACATTTGTGTTGTTACTGGTGTGCATGTCGAGCTGTAGTGATGTTGGTTGATGGATGTCCTCATGGTGTGTCACAGCTTCACGTCTGCATGGCAAAGTGCACGGAGTCTTCGATGGTCATTGGTTCACTTGATGTTGCTTTTGCACGTTGCTCCTTCCTTGTATGTTGGAAGGCTTGACAAGTTCGATTGTTCGTGAAAGGTGCATGTTCGTCCGTTCGTCCATCCATGAGCGCATATTGCATGTTTTCTCATCCGTTCATCCGTGAACACATCTTTTCATGATCGTCCATTCGCGAGCACCTCTCTTTGCATGCATCGTTTCTTCGTCTGTTGGTGAACCTGCCCTTTTGCATCTGCTCCGCTTCGTTCATCCCATTCGTTGTTGCGCCATGTTTCTTTGTATACATGTTCCTGCAATCACTCATGACGAGATGACATCAAATCCAAAAACCTCCTAGTCTACAATAATACATGATCATTTCGAATGCAGGTGACCGGGAGAGGAAACAAGGTTGCGAGGCGGGATGGAGGCTCTAGGCACTGCTGATGAAAACTGTGCAAGAGTCACTGGGTGATGAAGATGGGCAATCCGGATTGACAATGATTGTCCACGAGGTCTGGCTCAGCTGGAGGACAACATTGCGCATTTTTTTAGGGGAACATTTTGGGTTGCATGACGGTTAGGTTGCAAGAAGCTTGCGCTACAGGGAGCCTTGGCAAACAAAATTTGAGCAATTTTTTGGAGGACCGGGCCGGGAGATTGGCAACCAAAACTACGCAATTCCTGGAGGGAACTGGCAGTTGGTTGTTAGGTCACTGGCAGCAAAAACTGTGCAATTCTTGAGGGGAACTGGAAGTCAACTTTTGGGAGATTGGCAGCAGAAACTACGCAATTCCTAGAGGGAATTGGCAGTCTGCTGCTGGGAGATGCTGGCGAGAGAAACTGCACTGATGTTGGGAAGTCGGCCTATTGATCATCTCTGCGCAATTTCTGACCTAAGTAGACTGATGGTCAGCAAAGGGCCTACTCATTAAAACTGCATAATTTTCTGGATGAGCAGCCAGTCGACTGTCGGGAGGGCTAGCTGGAAAAATCGCGCAACTTTATGAGATAGATAGGGACGAACACTAGGTGTCTGTCCAGCCTGCCTACACAAATTTCTCAGTCAGAAGAGCGGGTAATGCTTGTAGCCTTTGTGCAATTTTTCAGGGGAGTCAATCTTGGGTGGCTGCCAAGTCAAACTCTCCAGTTGACCAGCATGGAGATTGATTGATTTGCTTGCGGGCAGCGCAGTTTAAAATGACTTGCTTGGTGCTTTTACGTTGTTCTAGGTGACAGTCGATCAATTCGATGGTGGGGTGATGGTCTGGCTGTCAGAGGAGAGTCTGATCGTGAGAACTTCAGCAAAATGACTAAGTGTGTGAACGAGTGAAAGATGCATATGTGATCCTGCAAACACGCACTTGCATGACTCGACGACAAGACGACTCAAACCATCGAGACACATATGTTCAATATGACTAACCGACGGTGTAAGAGACAAGTGTGACACTTGTGATTGATCATTGGTCGACTGTGACGATGCTTGCGTGACAGTGAACATGGCTTCGTGTGTGAGCGCAGCAGATGTTTTCATAGCGAAGACAACAAGTACACACAAAGCGAAGACTTTGAGCATAACCAGAACATGGTCGCAAGCACGACTTTCACATCAACATGCAAGACTTGGTGAAATGAACATGTAAGGGGAATATGAAGACTCACACGAGCTCACGGAGTGAACCTGATTGTGTGCAGTCATCAAGTGAAACTCTCAAGGGAGGCTCCAAAATTGGGTGCATCCAAAATTTTGGAGGGTGGTTGTAGTCGCTACAACACTTGGTGACACATTGGTAGAATTTTAGCTTCTCTGTTTTGGTTCATTGCTAGCACAGGGCCTTGGTCTTTTGGGGAATATTGAATCGTTGTGCGGGTTAACTCGAATTCCCCACTTACCCCATGGACATACATGGCTCACCTTTTGCCAACTCAATCAAACACAATCAAAAGTTCAGCTTGATCACAGTGTTTCAAGTTCAGGAAGGGTAGTTTAGCTCGCGAGTTGAAGATTTTCAAAGTATAAGTTTTCATCTCTGGTGTTGCTTCGTTGCCAGCAGGATTGGACAGTACCCTGGTGGAGTCACGCAGGAACACATGCATTGCTCCACTGCCAGCGATCCTGGTCAGTACCCTGGTGGAGTTGCAAGCTTCACCTCTCTGCGTAGGAAGCCTTTCTCTCCTTTCGCCTTTGTATTTTTTCAAGAGGATTATGCATAAGAACTTATTTATTTTTTGGGCGAAAGAGGGATCCCAACTTATTAAGAGCAGAAGAGGTTGTTCCTTCAGAGAAGCATGTAAGACCTCTGACCTAGGTTTGCTCGTTTAGATTTTCCCCTTCTCTGTTCCTACTAGTTGGATGAGCTTGAACACACAAAGCAGAAGGCTAAGTGAAGTCATGGGGCTTCCCAGTGTGGACACAGGTTCATGGTTGGACCAAAACTTCCCTTGCAGATGGCTCGTATTTTCCATCAAGACTGCATCGGCTAAAGGTTATAATCAGGCACAGAGAAGAGAGACACAAGATTGGCCAAGTACTTGTAGTGTCACAAGTCTCCTCAAATTTCAGCCACATACTCTATTCAAAAGCCAAAATGTAGTAGTTGGCAACACTTATTTCCGGAAACAAAAATATTAATATACCAAGAAAACAAAAACAAATGTAAACAAAAATAGTAAGCAGAACAAACAAAGTAAAATCAAAGATAGTAAGCAAATCAAACAAGATAAAACAACGAGTAGCAAGCAGGCTATGTACATGGCACAGGGCGCGGCCCAGCCTACTGAAAATAGTGCTTGAGATCCTGGCCATTGATAGGAAGGTTGTCAATCCTCCTGTCAAGTGATTGTAAACGATACATGTGTGGGCCAAGCTTCTCGTGGACTATGTACAGACCAACCCACAGGGACTGGAACTTCGTATGTTTTCCCTTGTCTTCATGGGGCTTTTCCCATTTCAGAACTAAGTCACCAACATCGAAGTTAGCTTTTCCTCCAGACTTCTTATCGAACCATCTCTTGATATGGTTATGGTGGACTGTGAATTTTTCTTTTGCTTTCATCCTTTCTTCCCGAAGCTTATGGAGAGCATCCATCCTGTGCTGAACTAGCTCGCAAGGCTTGCCTTGGGATTCTTGGAAAAGTTGAAGTGCAGGCAAGTAGATATTTGGTGAAAGGATGGCTTATTTTCCATAGACCAGGAAGTACGGTGAGGTATTCAGAGAAGTCTTGGGTGTTACAAGGTCAACCCATAATGCATTCTTCAGGGTGGTATGCCAGTTGCTCTGCTCGGAGAAAACGGTCTTCTTGATTATACAGATGAGGTTTTTATTTGTGGACTATGTGAGATCGTTTCCTTGCGAGTAATAGTTAGATGAATGCTTTAGCACAATACCATTCTGTAATGCAAAGTCATAAAGTTTCAAAGACGAAAAGTAAGTTGCATTATCAAAAACAAGTGATACTGGAATGCCGAAGTGTGAGATGATGTTCTGCTGGAGGAAGATGATGACCTCTTGGTCGTTCACTTGTTTGAGCGGAACTGCTTCTGTCCACTGCATGAAGTAATTAGTTGTTGTTACAATGTAGCAGTGTTGCTTTGACGAATGTGGGAAGATTTCCCCAATGATGTCCAGCCCCACTGTTGAAATGGTTCGGTCACTGCAACGGGGTGCAGTGGGGTTGTTGATCTTTGTGTTCTGTCGATACATCACTGACAGACCGGGCACTTGCGGGCATAAACATGTGCATCCTTGAATAATGTGGGCCAGTAGAAACCGACTCGCATAACTTTGTGCACAGTGGTGTTTCCCGCAAAGTGACCCCCGGCAGGTCCGTCATGCAAATCTTGAAGTACCTTCTCTGATTCATGTGCCTCCAGGCACCTGAGAAAAACTCCATTACTGTGCTTCCTGTAAAGCACTCTGTGCACCGACTGATATGCTAAGGCTTTAAGGCGTAATGCCCTCTTCTGTCTGATGGAAAAGTGAGAGGGTACGATTTCATGCTCAAGGTACTGGTGCACATTTGCATACCAAGAGGTCGTGTCTTAAATGGGTGTGGCTCGCCTTATATCATACATGTCAATTTCCTGCTCCCAGCCAGCGAGCTCTTCTTCACTCTCTGGTGCATGTACCGCTTCAGTTGCAAGTATGCAAAGCCCATGTCCTTTGATCGTGTGAACTAGCTTGATTTCATTATCATACTCTTGCAAGCCTGTCATCCAGTTCGCACATCGTTCAACCAATTATTGTTGTACAAGCAATGTGTGAATTGTTGGGTGAGGCACGAAGACTATGAAGTGGTTCTTCAGCAAGTAGGGCCTGAAGTGTTTCACCAACTTGTAACTACATAATCTTTCTTCTCAATGGTAGGGTAGTTGAGTTCTGGTCCCCACATGCTTTCATTCATGAAGGAGATTGGGCATTCATCGTTCATCTCATCCTTCTGAGTGAGTACTGCGGCTAGTGAACTATCGGAGGCGAAGGTGTATAGCAGGAATTCCTTCTTGAAGTCTGGGCTGTAAAGTGCAGGTGCTTCTGCAATGGCTTGCTTGATCTAGGTGAATGCATACTTTTCCCTCTTGCCCCAGCTGTAGACTGCATCTTTCTTGATCATGTCCTGCATGGGCTTAACTATCGGTGAATAATCTGAGATGAACTTCCGGAGGAAGTTTATCTTGCCCAAGAAGGACTGCATGGATTTCTTGTTGACTGGGTAAGGCACCTGTGTAATAGCCTAGACCCTGTCCTGATCCACCTTGATCCTGCTTTTGGCAACAACGTGTCCGAGAAGGTTCCCCTTAGACACTGCGAAAACACTATTTTTGGAATTCAAGGAAATCCTGTATCTCTAACATCTCTCAAAAATTTTCTTCAGATGGTGTATGTGGTCTTCTCGTCTTTTTTATGACACGGTCACAACATCGAGGTATACCACGACATTTTGTCTGATGAGTCTGCGAAAAGTGATGTCCATGGCGCACTAGAAGGTTGCACCTACATTCACAAGCCCAAACGACATTTGTCTGTAAGCGAACGTACCCCACTTCGTACGAATAGTAGTTTTCAGTGTGACATGTTCTGCTACCAAAACCTGATTGTATCCTGAGAAACCGTCAAGGAGAGAAAACATTTGTGCCACAGATATTGTTTGCAAAATGTGGTCCATAGACGACACGGGGTAGTTGTCTTTGTTAGAGGTGCGGTTTACGTTCTGGAAAATCGACACATAAGCGGATTTCCCTGGACTTCTTACATACATGAACAAGATTTGAAACACATGTGGAATGAAGAACTTTGTATATGTTTCGTGCATCCAACAGCTTAGTGTGCTCTTTCTGTATGAGGGGTTCAAGTGATGGATGTGCTTTCCTCAGCTTCTGTTGATATGGCTTGACCCCTTCTTTGATCGGGATGATGTGTTGGATGATCCGCATGTCATAAGTTTTCAGATCATCATACGTCCACGCAAAGACATCTCGGTACTGTTTGAAGGAGAAGATAAAGGCTTTCCACTCTCGTTGTGTACAACATGCACCAAGATTGACAAACTTCGGATCTTGCTCTGTTCCCAAGTTTATCAGTTTGTGCCTCATGGTGGAATTGTGGGTCTTGTTGTTCCTTAGCCCCTGAAAAGTTATTGCAAGTCATAAATCTTTTCCAATGTTGCCACACTTTTCGTGATAAAGTGGCTTTTCTTGTCACCAGCTTATGCTTGCAAAGAGCGCTCATGCTCATCATCATCTATTGCTACATCCTTGAAGACGTCAGCATTGGCCATGAAATGTAGTATCTGTTTATCATCATTAAACACACGTAAATTAGTTATGTTATCCGGGATAGATGGTTTGTACAAAATTTCAATAGTAAATCTATCCCTAATTGGTGACATTCTCGAAGCTGCATTTGCTAGAGCATTGGCAGCTGCATTACGCGTACGTGGTACAACAATGATGTTAAATGCTTGGAAGTTTGAGATTAGTCACCATACCTCTTACTGGTAACTTTTGAGATGCAGTGACAAATAGTGAATGGTGTTACATACCTGTCGTACCACTATCTTTGAATCGCCTACCACTTTGAGCGCAACCACGATGAGGCTGATGGGCTTTTGCAAGCCTAACATGAGTGCTTCATACTCAGCAATGGTGTTCATTCACTCAAACTCCAAGTGACTTGAAACCAGATGCTTCCGGCTATAAGGGTCGATCAAGACACATCCGGCTCGTGAGTCATCCTGCTTCTTTGATCCGTCAAAGTACATGGTCCACAACTTGTTTGTACACGAACCGCTTGATGTGCTAGTACTACTACTACTACTGTTGTTGTTACTACCACTACTATTGGTACAATGTACTGTACAAGTTTCATTACCATCAGTTGGGCAAGGAAGGAGTCCCAACTGCGCGTCTAGTGGGGTTGGAGCTCGTCGTGCAGGATAACATCCCAATGTTATTTCAAGGAGGCAGTTGCCAAACATGAGTTATGCGAAGCCTAACAGTTCATTCTTGCTATGAAGGGGAGTGACATTATGTTTCATATACCTCTCGGAGAACACCTAGATCTGGTTGCATTTTCCCTTGTACGGAAGCCAGATGTGAGATCAGTCGGTAGCAAAATATCCGTCTAGCTTGCTGGACCAGTCTCTGATGAGTAGTAGACTATATGCTTCTAGTATGTCCACAACCACTATGTTGATGCATTGGTGGACTCAACCATCATGAGATAATTGGATGATCATGTCTCTTAGTTCACCAATGTCTAGTACCGATGTTTGATCAAGCTGTATGATTCATGTGGATGTCTCGCTCCATTGTGCATTGATCTTTTTCGCGATGGAGAGCGGCATGATGTTGACTGTCACGCCAGAATCAACCAAGCAGTTGTGAACATTATAGTTAAATATTTCGAATGATGGCAAGAATGGAGGGAAACCTGAGATCGCTTCTTCCATCTGAAGTGTGATGAGCACAGTAGAAAGTGATCCGGGAGGTTTGCTTGCCCCTTTGCTGGTAGAGGCTACGCTGTCCATTGTTGTCTGTCCCAATGCACGCCACAAGATGTTTCGCTGACTCTGGATCTTAGCTCACTCGAACAAATTGATGTTTGCTCGAGTTTTCTTCATGTCATCTACAATGTTGTATTCCAGAGGTAGTAGACTCACTGAGGTATTCAGGGTAGAACGGATGTTCGTGTCGTCTGGCGTAGTTTTCTGTAGCTTGTTGCTCATGGATGTACTTTTGTTTGACGCTGTCTTCCTAGACTTGTTTTGTGTTTTCTGCTTTGGGGTGGTCGGTGGATCGACCTTCCTCATCAGCAGTCTCATCTTTTCTTATGCTTCCCAAAGTGTAAGGGGAGCCCCTTTACTCCTGAGATTGTATCGATCATTTTGCTTTTGGGGCTGCTTCTCAATGTTTGTCTTCGACCTTGCTTGCGAGCACTGATATGTGTTCACCACATTCCCAGAACTTGACTGTTCATCAAGTGAAACCTCTTCGTCATCATCAGTGTCTTCCGACTACTCCTACATATTGTTTTCCACATCGAAAGCATGACTACATATAGAGTTCACGACTCGCTTCCAGTCCGAACAAGAGTTCTTGGGGTTATGTTATTCGTGGTATGAACAAAATTTAGGATCTACACACTGTTCAACTTGGAAGACAAAGCTCTGCATAGTTTTTGGAGCGGGCCGATTGTTGCTTGCCTGTCTCTGCCTGGGTGGATGATTGCTTGCAAATGTGTCTATTTTCAGTTGTTTTAGCTTGGACACTTTTGTAGTCACGTTCTTGACCAGGCGAGTGAGGGTTTCAATATCAGTCGCTTCCTTATCTCTACCCTTACTCGCCATCGCTTGGGACTTCCTGCTCGCATCTTTGGAGTCCTTTGCTAATTTGTCATCCTTCATGACTCCAATCGCATGTAGGTCTTTCTCAATAGAAATAGCCTCTTCGCAGTTTTCTAAGAGTGTTGGTTTCGCAGCTCGCTTGACGAACTGGGCAACACTGGTCGTGCATATGTGTAGTAATCAACAGTGATGGAGTCATGAGGTTTAGTGTCCGCTACAAACTTGTTCAATATGTGTGTAAACCTATGATTGAAGTCTTTTCCCTCCATCTTTAGGCTTCCCAATTCTTTGAGCATCATGGTTGGGGCATTGCCATCAACAAAATTTTCAAGGAACATGCGTTTGAACGCACCCCAGTTATGTGTAGAGTTCGGTGCAAGGCTATGGTACCATGCAGGTGTGTGACCATCCAAGGTACATGGAAGCAATCTACATGCAACGTTGTCATACCATACCTCAAGGATCTGCAGCTGCAGGTAGAAGTTGTCCAAGTGATCTTCTGCCTTCACCATGTTGTCAGGGTTAAACTTGATGTTCATTCTCTCTGCTCACTTTGGCATCTTGTGCAAGACACCCAGGAGAGGCAATGGTCCCTGAGTCATCCATTCTAGATTTGGTTCAGCCATCTCTTCTTCTTCTTCTTCGTCCTCCTCCTCTCTTTCAGAACTTGATGGTTTTGACTCGGAGTCCATTGGTTCGTCTCCGCCTCCGCCTCCTCCGCTGCCTTCCCCTCTGCCTCTTATATCGAAGTCTAATCTCAAGATCACAAGAGTGTCTTGTTCGCCTTGCCAGAAGACTGGGGGTTCCTCTCGGTCTTCAATAGCTTCTGTCAGACCTTCAAGTGTGGCAAGGACTACTTCCTCCACCGATGATACAACAACTCCTGTAGGAGTGGCTTTTGCCTTTCTTGATGCATATGGAATATGTTGTATGCCTGGGATCAGTGCGACTTCTTTCGCTGAACTGGCGAGTGATGGGATAGACGGAGTGAAGCTGATGATACAGAATCTTGTGTTCAATCTTGGGAGGTGAGGAGTAACTATCTACAGAGTCACGTGTAGGTGAGAGGGAGTGCGAGTTACTGCCTTTACTAGATGGTTAATGAATGAGTGTGAGAGGATGTTCAACCATATACAATAGGTTGCCCTCCTTCTAGCGCCATAAATGTTGACAATGTTGGATCCGCCAACATTTAAGGGACCACCCTGGTATGAAGTCCCAACTAGACCTCACACCATTTGGTGTGGGAGTCCCATCCGATATGATGGCCCGGTTGCCATTATCTTAAAGATTTGCCTCAACTCTTGCTTGTCAGCAAAGGATAGTGGTATGCTTCTTCTTCGAGAAGTGAGGTTCACGTGCCTGGAGATTGTAAGTGTTACTTGTGTCAATGGTTTTTTCACTGTAGAGGGAGAGTGTGAGAGTGACTCCCAAGTCAATTGGAAGAAGTCCCAACTCTGCTAGGAACACACAACACAACAGGACGTGCACAACTTCCGGCAGAACAATCCACACGGATGCGACAATCACAACACACAAGGGAAGATAACACGTATGACACTCAACAGATTAGTCCGCACGAGTGCGACGATTGTTACATCAAGTTTTATGTGAAAGGTTTGTCTGATGTCCGGGAAGGTAGCCACCACGGGAGAGACAATGTTAACAACATATACAACACATTTTCATTAATAGATTACGTATTACAACAAGTGAAATAGTTCAAGTGTGAAACATGGGTTAAAGCAACATGCATCACAAGTGTTTAAGATTAGTCTTACAACAGTTACAATAAATGTGTGAAAACGTGTTGGCCTGTTAGCAAGCTTCTGAATTACGTGAAAGTTCCAAGACTCATTATTACACCATACATCACCAACCCCATGTGAGGGGTGTTGGAGCCATTACTTACTCCTCAAAGAAAAGATTACAGAATCTCAAGGCTATGTGGGAGGAGTTGAGGTGCAAGGTCCCTTGCATGTACAAATGAGCGGGTATTTATAGCCAAGGGTGAAACTAACCCTTGTGGTTGTTCGACTACCCTCATGACGGTTTGACTTCCATGACTTTTCGACTTTACATGACTCTTTGTACAACAAGTGGGTCTCTTGGAATTCCACGTTACACTACATTGATAGACAATATGGCCCACAGTAGAGATGTAGATGACATGACTTCTGACATGACTCGACATGATAATGTTGGTACATTCGTGTTGTTGTTGGTGTGCATGTCGAGCTGTAGTGTTGTTGGGTGATGGATGTCCTCATGGTGTGTCACAGCTTCACCCCCACATGGAAAAGTGCATGGAGTATTCAATGTTCGTTGGTTCGGTGGATGTTGCTTTTGCACATTGCTCCTTGCTTGTATGTTGGAAGGCTTGACAAGTTCGTGTGTTCATGAAAGGTGCATGTCTGTCTGTTTGTCCATCCATGAGCACATCTTGCATGTTTACTTATCCGTCCGTCCGCGAACACATCTTTGCATGATCATCCATTCGCAAACACATCTCTTTGCATGCATTGTTTGTTCGTTCATTGGTGAACCTATCCTTTTGCATGTGCTCCCCTTTGTTCATCCCATTCGTGGTCGCGGCATGTTTCTTTGTATACATCTTCCTACAGTCACTCGTGACGAGACGACATCAAATCCAAAAACCTCCTAGTCTACCATGATACATGATCATTTCGGATGCAGGTGATTGGGAGAGGATACAATGTTGCGAGACGGAATGGAGGCTCTGGGCACTGTTGATGAAAATTGTGCAAGAGTCACTGGGTGATGAAGATGGGCAATCCGGATCGACAGTGACTGTCCGCGAAGTCTGGCTCAGCTGGAGGAAAAAACTGCATAGTTTTTTAAGGGAACAGTCCGGGCTGCAGGAAGGCTGGGGAGGCAAAATTTGCGCAGTTTCCGGAATGAGTGAGCAATAGGGCTTGGCAGCAAAAACTTCGCAATTTTTTGGGGGAACAAGCCGAGATGCAAGGAGGCTTAGCAGACAAAAATTGCACAACTTTTTGGATGACTGGGCTGGGAGCTTGGCAGCCAAAACTGCGCAATTCTTAGAGGGAACTAGTAGCTGGCTGTTGGGTCACTTGCAACAGAAACTACGCAATTCCTTAGGGGAACTGACAGTTAGCTACCGGGAGCTTGGCAATAGAAACTGCACAATTCCTAGAGGGAACTAGCAGTCTGCTGTGGGGAGCTGCTGGCAAGAGAAACTGCACTGATGCTAGGAAGTTGGCCTGCTGATCATCTCTGCGCAATTTCTGAGATGAGAAGACTATTGGGCAGCAGAGTGCCTTCTCATGAAAACTACGTAATTTTCTGGATAACCAGCCTGTCCAGAGGGTTAGTTGGAAAAATTGTGCAATTTTCTGAGAGAGACAAGGACGAGCACTGGGTGTTTGTCTGGCCTGTCTGGGCAATTTTCTCAATCAGTAGAGTGGGCAATGCTTGTAGCCTCTGCGCAATTTTTTAGGGGAGTCAGTCCCAGGGTGGTTGTCGGGTCAAACTCTCTGGTTGACCAGCATAGAGACTAATTGATTTGCTTGCAAGCAACACAGTTTGAAATGACTTGCTTGGTGCTTCTGCGCTATTCTGGGTGACAGTCGATCGAGTCGATGGCAGGGTGATGGTCCGGCTGTCAAAGGGGAGTCTGGTCGTCAGAACTTCAACAAAATGACTAAGTGTGTGAACGAGTGAAAGATGCATATGTGATCTTGCAAACACATACTTGCATGACTCGACGATGAGACGACTCAAACCATCTAGACACACATGTTCAATATGACTGACCGACGGTGTAAGCGACAAGCGCGACACTTGTGATTGATCATTGGTCGACTGTGATGACGCTTGCGCCACAGTGAATGTGGCTTCGTGTGCGAGTGTGACAAATGTTTTCATAGCGAAGACAACAAGTACACACGAAGCAAAGACTTTGAGCATTACCAGAGCATGGTCGCAAGCATGACTTTGACATCAACATGCAAGACTTGGTGAAATGAACAAGCAAGGGGAATGCAAAGACTCACACGAGCTCACGGAGTGAACCCGAGTGTGTGCAATCATCAAGTGAAACTCTCAAGGGAGGCTCCAAAATTGGGTGCAGGCCAAAATTTTGGAGGGTGGTTATAGGCGCTACAACACCACATCAACCAATTCATCTTTCAGCTTCACATCACAGCCTACAAAGGATTCATGCTCTGTGTTATTCTTCTGCCTGATCATAAGGAGCACAAGACTCTTGTTGGAATTGACCAGTTGCTTCATTTGCCCTGCGCTTGCTATAGACAGATTAAGCTTTCTATGATAGGCTCTCACAATATACTCCACTCCATCTTTGAACAAATGATATTTGTTCTCAAATCTAAGGAAAACGGCTTTCCGGTCATACAGATATGGGCTTCCCAACACAATTCCAGAAATATCCAGCAGCACTACATCTAATTCGACTTCATCAACAAAATTGGCATTAATAGCAAACCTAAAAACACATTTCCTTGTGACCTAAAAATTTTCATCCTTGGTTATCCAACCCAACGGATATGATTTATGATGAGGCACGGTTTCCAGATTCAATTTCTTGACCAAATCTGTAGAAATTAAATTTGTGTGGGATCCACTGTCAAACAACATATCAATCTCAGTGTGTTTGGAAATAACTCTGATATGGAACAACTCAATTCTATTTTCCTCATTTGAAACGTTGTTGGAGTTATTTGTTGCACTGGTGCTTGCCATGGCTTCCTCTTTGCTTGCTTTTGCCATGGCTTGTCCTTTAGTGACTGTGGCTGCAATCTTGGTTTCATCTCCTAAGTCAGAACCCAAGTCTTGTTGTACAACAATGTTGTTCTTCTGTTTCTCTTTATTGTTAAAGTTCTTCGGTCGTAATTCACGATGAAGCTTCCAACAATGTGCTTCATCATGAGCCTCTTTGGAATAATTATTGCACACGGGTTTCTCCCCTTCTTTCTTAACACAAGCATTTTTCTTTTGCCTTCCTTTAGAATTCTTTCCTTTTTCACCACTCTGGAATGTCTTCTTCTTACCCTATTCTTGTACATTTTTCCCTCTTGCTTCGAGGTGTGTAGCATGAACATAGACCTCATCAAGATTCGTGGGATTAAACATAAAAATGGTGTGTCGAAGATAGCTTTTCAAACATCATATATATTTCAACAAAGTATCTTGTGATTGCGAGTCTACTCCTAGCATAAGAGCTCTTCTCCTAAACTCTTGAGTATACTCTTACACATTTTGACTTTTTAACTATCCTAAATTTTGCCAATTCATGATAGCTTTTTGCATATGAGCTAAAGGGTATAATTGCCTTTTTATAGCAACAATAAATCATACCAAGTAATAGAGATCTTACCATGTTTTTTGATCTCGTCTCGAGTCCTTGCTTCCCACCAAACGAGTGTTGCACCCTCCATTCTCAATGAAGCCAATTGAATTTTGATATCATCCTCTTAAAGGTTCTGAATTCTGCAATACACCTCCAACTCATGAATCTAGTTATCCAACATTTCTGCATTAATTTCTCCATTGTACATAGGCGGCTCGAATTTAACATCAAGCTTTAAAAAATGTGATTTACCAATTCCTTTTGAAGTATGATGATGAGTATGAGTAAGGGTTATATTAGTGGAAGAGTGTGAAGATACTTGTGAAGAATAAGATGAAGAAAATGATGGAGAGGGTGGAGGTTTATCTCCATTCCCATTACCTCCTCCCGAAGAGCCTTCTCCTTTGGGAGGTTTGGAACTTTCTCCTTGCAATCTGTTATTCCTCTCTTCATAGAGGACCTTCACCATCTCTGTCATATCAAAGAAAGCCTTTCTGAAGGTCTTCTCATCTTCTGCCATGTTTGTAGGTTCTCCTTCATGATGTTGAAGTTTCTAAGTTTACATAGTTTAGAAACCCTTCATGCACTTTTTCTGATTTATTCCTACCTACTTGTTAATTTTTTTTAACAAGTTATTTACAAAGTAAATACTAAAATAAACACCAGTCCATGCTCAACATATTAGAGATCAGAAACGAAAAGAAACAAGAACAAACACACCACATGACACCATTATTTTTGGACCAATGTCCCTGGAAAAACCCAATGCGGGAAAGCCGGTGCAGCTATCTGAGGGTTTTCTTATTAAGCAATATCAGAGTACAATCTAGGTTCCAAAACTGGCCTACCCAACAGAGAATTTCCTTAGCAGCTATACCTCACAGTTTGAGAGAAATCCCCTGGCTGAAACCCCGGAAACTCTTTCCGGCAGCTCCTCAGCACAAAACTGCTCTGGTAACCCCAGCATCTGCCCAATCTGGACTGCGTCAGCCCCTTTCTGTCTCACACTGGCCCTGCGTTAGTCTTTCTTGGCCTACATCAGTCTTTCTTGGCCTGTATCAGCCCCAGGAGGCCTTGCGTTAGCTTTCTGGGCCTCTGTGTCAAACACGCTGGCCTCTCTGGTGCTCTACGCAGCACTTGGCCGCCTCTGCGTGAGCCCTTGCTAGCTCTGCGTCACTCTCCTTGGCTGCTGCGCTTCTCTCCCAACACAATCTCTGCCTTCTCTGTTTCTCTGCACTCAATTCCCCTCAACTGCTCTCACAATCACTGATTCTATCTCTCTTAGCAAACCCTGCTCTAGAGAATAGAATGATTGATCACTCTCGTGTATTCTCCAAGTGACCCTCAAGCCTCCTCTTATACTTTTCCTGTTGACATATCAACTGTCGAGATTAAGTCAATTATCAACGACTAAGATTAGATCGGGCTTCATCCATGTCTTTTGGACCATTCTAACACAGACTCATATTAATACACATTAATATTTTATTTTCCCTAAGTTAAGACTTAGGTACGCCATTAAAAATATTAATTATTTTAATATCTCCTGATCTGTTTAGAATCTGCCCAAACCCTTTCTGGGTATTAGAGATCTCATGTGCCCCAACCTCTCCAGCAAATTTTGTGGCTGGACCACATCTGATGCTACCCCAAATCAACACTCCCTCTTATCGAGGACTGTGCTCTGGCAATACTCCTCATTGAATATTACTCTAATCATCCGGCATTGGTACCTGTGCTAATGCTAGGCCTTCCTGCCCAACATCCTCTGCACTGTTGCCTCCTGTACTACTGCCCATGGTTCTGCCACTGCACCTCCTCTCATCATGCTGCATCGTGCTCCCCACTGTTGCATTGCAACTCAGTTACTAAGAAGTAAGTAATTGATCTCCCATCTGACCTCCCTGTTGGGCTAGAAACACCCACTAATGCTGAAACTCCCTCTGCCGCTGACAAGTGCTCCCTCTCTGACCTCTGTGCTGTTGTAGGAACTCCCTGCATCTCACACCATTGCACACCTCTCTATGCCTTCCTGCACTGGTGCAACACTCTTGTGCCTCTCGCACTACTACAACTTGCTAGCTTTGCACTCTCTCAAGACTCTTGCACTGTAGCTCTCTCTGCCGCTCCATCCGCATCCATCTCTACAGCTAGTCCTGCTACTCCTCGTTGGGGCTCCCGTAGAAAGGTCTAATGCAAGAGGCTGGGTACCTCAACGATCCTACCCCTCATTGCCTGTAGTCCGCCTGACTACAGCTCGATGTCTCCCCACTTCTGCTCAAGTGGCGCGTGTGCACTCATGGCACAATTATCGTTTGTCAAAACTTGCTTCTCTACCCGTGTTGGCGCTGCCTTAGTCTCGGAAGACTCTCCCTTACTCTTCTTCCTTGGGCACTGGGTCACATAATGACCCATCTCCCCATAGTGGAAGCACTTCATCTTGGAGAGATCTTTCTTCTTGCGCTTCTCCTGATTTCCCTCAGATGCTAGGGCCACATCCTCCTCCTCCTACTTGACCTTGATCCCTTTGCTGCTGCTACCTGTCTTCGACTGCTGTCTGATCTCTTCTTGGCAAAGATCTGCCCACATCTTGTCCCAATGTGGGAGAGTCCCTCTGCCCAGGATACTCTGGACAAATACTTCCCAATCTTCTAAGATAACATTCAAGGTTGCCCTCACCGTAAGCTCCTAATCCGATGTTGCTCCTATAGCATTCAACTGGTCTCAGATCTCATTTAGTCCTCCGAGGAAGGTGTCAATCGATTGACCCTTCTTCATCTGATATGACCTCATCTGGTTCTCGAGCAATATTCTTGTTTGCACAGAAGTATGCTGGTACAGGTTCTTGACAGCGTCCAACATCTCAACTGTCGTTTCCTTCTCGACTATATGTGGTACCACATGATCCTTGACCCCATCAAGGATAATGCACTTGGCCCTTGCCATCACCTCTTCGTACTTGTCGTTATCATTGGGGTCGACTGGGATAGCTATAACCTTCAAGGCGAAGTTCTTGACACGATTCATGTCAAGCACTGATAAGATTCTGGCCTTCCAGACTACGAAGTTCGATGCTTCGTCCAGTCTATCCTGGTCTCTTACCCCGTGTAGTGCCATGATGGTCCTCTACTTCACTCCTGGAAGTTCTTTGTTCGACTCCTCTGAGTCTCTACTTCCCGTCTGGATGTTCTCTTCTGAACTCCCTCTGAGTCTTGATTTCCCTCCTGAAAATCCTTCTGCCGCTTATTGAGATGCCCCCTACTCTGATTATCTTGTGCAATTGCACTACTGATTTGGGTTCCTCAGCTAGAAACCCTCGATAACAACTCCTCTGGCCCTACTCTGTCAGGTACTGTTATGACTACAGTACCTCACCAGCTCCACTTTGCAATATTTCTGCAGCCTTCTAGACTCCAGCAACTGCCTCTCTGTGAACTGTGTCAACCCCTCTCTGCCTCACGCTGGCTCTGCGTCACCCCAGATGGTCTACATCAGCCCTAGGATGCCTTCCGTCAGCCCTCTCGCCCTCTATGTCAACAACGCTGGCCTCTCTGAGGCTCTGCGCAGCTCCCGATTTCTTCTACGTGGCTTTGTCTGGCTCTGCATCACACTTCTTAGCTTCTGCGCTGCTAGAAATAGCTTCTGTCACCTCGGGACAATTGTTTTCTGCTGCTATTGCTCTTCTTGGCTGATGTCTTTTAGTCCTCCTATGATCTACAATCACGCTTTGATACCATGTTGAAGTTTCTAAGTTTACTTAGTTTAGAAACCCTTCATGCACTTTTTCTGATTTATTCCTACCTACTTGTTATTTTTCTTTAACAAGTTATTTACAAAGTAAATACTAAAAATAAACACTAGTGCATGCTCAACATATTATGGATCAACAACTAAACAAAACAAGAACAAACACACCACATGACACCATTATTTTTGGCCCAATGTCCCCGAAAAAACCCAATGTGGGAAAACCGGTGCAACTATCTGAGGATTTTCTTATTAAGCAATATCAGAGTACAATCTGGGTTCCGAAACTAGCCTACCCAATAGAGAATTTCCCTAACAGCTATACCTCATAGTTTGAGAGAAATCTCCTGGCTGAAACCCCGGAAAATCCTTTCGGTAGCTCCTTAGCACAAAACTGCTCTACAACCCCAGCATCTACCCAATCTAGACTACGTCAGCCCCTCTCTGTCTCATGTTGGCCCTGCATCAGTCTTTCTTGGCCTGCCTCGGCCCCTCTTTGTCCCACGTTGGCCCTGCGTCAGTCTTTATTAGCCTGCGTCAGCCCCAGGAGGCCTTGCGTAAGCTTTTTGGGCCTCTGTGTCAAACACGCTGGTCTCTCTGGTGCTCTGTGTAGTACTTGGCTGCCTCTGTGTGGCCCTACGTGAGCCCTTGCTGGCTCTGCGTCAGTCTCCTTGGCTGCTGCATTGCTCTCCTGGCACAATCTCTACCTTCTCTGTTTCTCTGTACTCAATGCACCTCAGCTGCTCTCCCGATCACTGATTCTATCTCTCTTAGCAAACCCCGCTCTAGAGAATAGAATGACTGATCACTCTCGTGTATTCTCCAAGTGACCCTCAAGCCTCCTCTTATACTTTTCATGTTGACATATCAATAGTCGAGATTAAGTCCCTAATCAATGGCTAAGATTAGATCTGGCTTGATCCATGTCTTTTGGACCATTCTAACACAGATTCATATTAATACACATTAACATTTTATTTTCCCTAAGTTTAGACTTAGGGACTCCATTAAAAATATTAATTATTTTAATATCTCTTGATCTTTTTAGAATCTTCCCAAATCCTTTCTGGCTATTGGAGATCTCATGTCCCCCAACCTCTCTACCAAATTTCGTGGTTGGAGCACATCCGATGCTACCCCAAATCAACACATGAGACATGATCTATGGAGACTCAACTGCAACTTGAGGCTGAACTAGTGTCGACGATTGTGGCAACCTTGCTCTTCTTCCACTTGACCCAACTTCAGGGCTTCCAACTAGCTTTCCTTCACCTCTTTTGATTTTTAACCTTGTAAGCATGACACAAAACTAGCAAACAATTAAATCCTTCTTTGCACAAGCAAATCTAGTCAGCAAAAACCAGTGCTCTGATACCAACTTGATCTAAAATGGAGCAGATTAGTAATGTTGTGCTAATTTCCCATTCAGAATAAAACCCAAGATGTTTATCATTTGCTTCTAAAGTGCTTAAGGATTCACCATGTTTGCTTAATTTACTAATTCCCACGAGATATTGACATAAAATATATGTTGAACAACAACAAAATAACAACAAAGAACATAAAAATACAACACACAACATACAGATTTGATGAGGAGTTCACCCCTCCTGGGCTACGTCTCCTTGGTCTAGCTTCCAATGCTTGGGCCTCTCTATTATGCTCAAAATTACAACAAAAGTGTGTTTACAATGCTCAAATGCCTCTGAAACCTATCTCAATGAGTTCAGAATACTCAAAAATGGCTATTCAACCTCTTTTTGTATCCAATTTGGATAAGAACTGAACAAATTATGACTTCTCCAAGTTCTCCCACTATTTGTTCCACAAATTTCTCCAAAATCGGCAGAAACCCCCATTTTCGCTCTAAAATCCGCTAACCATGCTAATATTTCGCCGCGTCGTGGGCCATAACCTGTCGGCCGTATCGCAAATCGCAATCAGCGAAGTTTGGCGGGCTGAAGGTCTTGTTAACACGGTGGTGATGTTGCGATAACGATATCGCGGACCCGAATAGGAGTATTAACTGGAATATATAAAATATCGGTTCGAGCAGTCCATCACAAATCACAATTATGTGATTACTGCCAGAGTCATCGCAAACACAACCCTTTTATCTGATTGCGATATGCGATAGATCGCAACCTGTCTGTGTCGGGGTTGATTTCATACATCTTTATGCTTGCGATTGCGATTTGCGATATGTGGGGGCTAATGGCAGCCTGCAACTTGGCGCCTCCTCATTCGCTGAAGGGATTTTCCACGTCATCCAATCCTGCCATGTAGACAAGTCAAACTTGAACTTTTACTTGCTCTAACTTCTGCGTACGAGCTCAGATTTGAGTGTCGTTCACACCGTTGGATTCAGAATGATGAGCTCTTCGATCTAAAATTGAGTTTAACAAAGTTCTAACACTTTGATTTTTGAGAATAAACTTGAGCACTTGATGAGATACCAAACTTTGATGGTACAAATTATGTATTATAGAAAGTCAGAATGGAAGCCTACCTCGCGTCTTTAGGTGTAGATGTTTGGAGCCCTATGTTAGTTGAATATGAAATTTGATCAAACCCTCCAATAGATCTAGGTGGCAGAAAAATTTATGTGAACAATGCAAAGGCCAAGAATTCCATTCTCTTTGGCCTCAATCAATCTGAACTAGTAAAAGTAATGCACTGTCAGTCAACCAAGGAAGTGTGGGACAAGCTCAAGAATAGTTATGAAGGAGATGAGAAAGTTAAGCAAGCCAAACTTCAAGCCTTTAGAATGAGGTTTGAGAGCTTAAGAATGAATGAAGAAGAGAATATAGCAAAATATTTTCTTAGAGTTGATGAGGTAGAAAATATGATTAGAGGACTTGGAGAAGACCTCAAGAATGAATTTGTTGTCCATAAGGTATTGAGATCTTTGCCTATGAGATTTAATTCTAATATATCAACTATAGAAGAGATGTCAAATTTAAAATCTCTCATAATAGAGTAGTTGCATGGAACCCTTACAACTTATGAGATGAAAATAGGAAAAGAGAAGGTTGAGCCAAGGAAGTAGCATTTAAAGTCTTCAAGAAGACAAAGGAACGTGAATATCACCAAGAGTGTTCTAGCTGTGAATCAGATCAGGAGTTGGCTCAGTTTGTAAGAAAATTAAAGCACAACTCAAGTATAAGGGAAATTTATCCTTCAAATGCTTTGACTGTGGTAGGGTTGGGAATTTTTATTCTAAGTGTCCTTATACCAGATCAAAGAAGCTAGAGAAGGAAAAGGACCAAAAGTATAGAGAGAAAACTCAAAAATACCATAAAAAGAAATGTTTTGAAAAAAGGGGCTCTACTCCTAATCTGAAGATGGAGTAGATTAGTAATGTTGTGCTAATTCCCCATTCAGAATAAAACCCAAGATGCTTATCATTTGCTTATCAAGTGCTTATGGATACACTATTTGCTCAATTTATTGATTCCCATGAGAGCTTCTTATGTAAATGTTATAAATAATTTAACATAAAATATATGTTGAACAGCAGCAAAATAACAACAAAGAACATCAAAATACAACACACAACATAAAGATTTGATGAGGAGTTTAGCCCTCCTGGGCTACGGCTCCTTGGTCCAGCTTCCAATGCTTGGGTCTCTCTATTATGCTCGAAATTATAACAAAAGTGTGTTTACAATGCTCAAATGCCTCTACAACATGTCTCAATGAGTTCAAAATACTAAAAAATGGCTATCTAGCCTCTTTTTTCATCCAATTTGGATAAGAACTGAAGAAGTTACGACTTCTCCTAGTTCTTCCACTATTTGTTCCACAAATTGTTCCAAAACCGGCAGAAACCCTCATTTCCAATCCAAAATCCGCTAACCGAGTGATTATTTCACCGCGTCGCAGGCCATAACCTGTCGGTCGTATTGCAAATCGCAATCGGCATAAAAACCCAATGGATGGTCTTGTAAACAAAGCAGTAATTGTGTGATGCGATATTGGCGAACCCAATGGGAACTTAAACTGGGGCCCATAAATATATCGCGTACCAGAACTTATCGCTCATCGCAATTGGTGGAGAACTGGGGTCTTAAAGTCTGCGGCCTTATTTTTCCTGTGATATATGATTGCGATATCGCATTGCAACCCAACCTGCCAGGGGACGATTTACGTAATACTTTCCCCTCGCCGATTGCGATTGCGATTTCTGATTGCTTTATCGCATTGCAACCTTGGTTGCTCTGAGGACGATTTTGTAATTCCTTTCCACCTGTGATTACGATTAGCCAAATGCGGGGGCCACTGGCAGCCTTCCACTTGGCGCCTCCTCATTCATTGAAGACCTTGCCACATCATCCCAATCATGCCATGTAGACAAGTCAAACTTGATCTTTGACTTGCTCTAACTTCTGCATACGAGCTCGGATTTAAGTGTCATTTACATCGTTGGATTCAAAATGATGAGATCTTTGATATGAAGCTAAGTTTAACAAGATTCTGACACTTTGATTTTTGAGCACCTGATCACTCCTCCCCACTGGAAGCCTTTTAGACCCCAAAATATTATATTCAATTATTGAATAGATGAGGGTATTGTTCCTTCACCTTCCCCTCTTCAATACATTTGGCCTTTTTTGGATTTTCACCTTTGAGACCCACTCGAAGATAATCAATATTTCCCTTTTTGTTGTCCTTGTTCTTCTGTCAAGTATAGTGTCTTGCTGAAGCACATCAAGGAATTCTGAAGAAAAATCTTCAATTTATGGAATCTGTACACTTTCTCCTTGATCTTCAATCAAAGGAGGCTCATACAATCTCAAATTTTTAACATTAACAATGGAATAAATTTGCATATATGAAGGCAAATCAAACTTGAAAGCATTATTACCAATCTTTTCCATAATTTTAAATGGACCATAACATATTGGTTTCAGCGTTTTACCTTCACTTAGAAGCCTTTCCTTGTTAATGTAAAGCGAAACTTCATTACCTACTTGAAACTGATGATCTACACGATGCTTATCGTGCCTTGCTTTATACATGCCTTCACTCTTTTCTAGTTGTTCTTAAACTGTTTGGTGAATCAACTGAATTTGCTTAATGAATTTCTTTGCTATGTATGTGTCTCTATGTCCATCTACAGCTACATCTTTCTCAAAAATGCAATCCAAAGGCGATTTAGGAAAATAACCAAGACATGCCTCAAAAGGAAAAGTTAGAGTAGAAGTGTGTTTTGCTCGATTGTAAGCATGCTAAATATAATGCAACTGTTCATCCCACAACTTAGGATGTCTGTTGCAATATCCTCTTAACAAATGAATAATTGTCCTGTTAACTACTTCAGTTTGACCATCTATTTGTGGATGGAAGGCTGTACTTTTCTTCAACTCGGTGTCCATCAAGTTCCATAAACTTGACAAAAAATTCCCAACAAATTTGGAATCACGATCACTTACAACAGATTTAGGTAATCCAAAATGAACCCATAAATTTTGAAAGAAAAGTTGAGTTGTTTGTTCATCTGTAATTTGTTTTTTACAAGGCATTAATATGCAGATCTTGCTGAACATATCCACAACTACATACAAATAATCATGACCTTTTCTTGATAAAGGAAGACCTCCTACAAAATCTAGAGAAACACTCTCCCATGGAGGTGAAGGCATTGAAAGTGGTGTGTACAATCCTAGTTTCCTATTACTAGGTTTATTGATTGCACACAATGGACAACCTCTAATATGTGACACACTTTCAAACATTCAAGGCCAGTAAAAATATCTCTGAATCTTTGCCACTGTTTTACTTACACCGAAATGTCCAACAATAAGAGAAGTGTGTGCTTCCCTTGTGACATTTACTCTCTCTCCCTATGGAACACAAATTTTTCCTAAATGATACAACAAATTATCATGTACATAGTAGTCTAACCTGTCAACTTGGTGGCCTTGACTCAGGTTTGAATATACCTCTTGAAAGTCGACATCATGGGCATATTGTTCAACATAACTTTCAGGCAAAATAGAATTATTCTTGAGTAAAATGGGTACATTAACAACTGGTCTAGAAAGCATATCAACAACTCGATTATAAATACCTTTCTTATACCTGATTACCAAGTGGAATTGCTGTAAGAATCCCATCCAACGAACGTGCCTTGATTGCTACAATTTTGTTTGAGATTGCAGATATTGCAAAGGTTGATGATCGATGTGAATAATGCTTTCTTTTCCCATCAAGTAATGCTTCCATTTCTTCACACTTTACACCAATGCGTAAAGATCTTTATCATATGTACAATAATTAATAACAACACCATTAAAAATCTCAGAATGAAATGAAATGGGCTTACCATGCTGTAAAAAAACTACACCCATGGTGTAGTCACTTGCATCTGCTTGTATTTCAAATGGTTGTTTCAAATCTGGCAATGCTAAAACTGGGGTTGAACTAATCTTTTGTTTTAAAGCATTGAATGGTTTTTGTTGTTTGCCTCCCCACTGGAAGTCAACCTTCACACTGGTCGAAGCATGTAGTGGAGCTGCTATGGAAGAGAAATTGGCAATGGACTTCCTCCAATACTGTGTTGCTCCTAGAAAACTCCTTACTTTTGTGATTGATTTGGGTATTAACCAATTCACAATGACCGAAAATTTAGAGGGGTCAATCTTCAGCTCACCTCCTCCAACTATGTGGCCCAAATACACTAAGGAAGGTTTCTCGAATTCACATTTAGACATCTTCACAAATAACTGTCCTTTTTTCAGACATCCAACACTTTCCTCACATGCTTGACCTGCTCTTCTCGTGATTTGTTGAATATCAAAATATCATCTAAATAGACAATTACAAACTCATCAAGAAAGGATCTTAAAACATCATTCATAACTCTCATTAATGTAGCTGGAGCGTTGCAAAGACCGAAAGGCATAACTAGCCACTCAAACAATCCCTGTTTGGTTTTAAAAGCAGTCTTCCAAATATCCTCCTCAATTATTCTAACTTGATGATATCCGCTTCTCAAGTCTAATTTAGTGAAATATTTTGCACTCTTCAATTGATCTAACAAATCATCTATTATGGGTTGTGGGTATCGATTCTTAATGGTAATTTTGTTCAAAGCTCGACAATCTACACACATGTGCCAGGTTCCATCTTTCTTGCGTACCAAAACAATTGGTGAACCACATGGCGAAGTAGAGGGACGAATTACACCTTTATCTAACAATTCATGAACTTGTTTCTTAATTTCTAAACTTTCCAGAATTGACATTCGATACATACTGATGTTTGGGTGTGGACAGTCTTGTTGTAGCTGAATTTCGTGTTGAATTCCCCTTTTTTGTGGCAATCCCTTTGGTTCTTGAAACGTGTATCCATATTGATTGACCACATCAACCAATTCAGCTTTTAGCTTCACGTCATAGCCTACAAAGGATCCATGCTTTGTGTCATTCTTCTGCTTGATCATAAGGAGCATGAGACTCTTGCTGGAATTGACCAGTCGCTTCATTTGCCTTGCATTTGCCAAAGACATATTATGATTCCTACGATGGGCTCTCACAATATACTCCACTCCGTCTTTGAACAAATGATATTTTTTCTCAAATCTATGGAAAACGGCTTTCCTGTCATATAGATACGGGATTCCCAACACAATTCCAGAAATATCCAGCAACACCACATCTAATTCGACTTCATCAACAAAATTTGCAGTAATTGCAAACCTGAAAATGCATTTCCGTGTGACCTGAAGAATGGCATCCTTGGTTATCCAACCCAACGGATATGGTTTATGATGAGGCACGGTTTCCAGATTCAATTTCTTGACCAAATCTGTAGAAATTAAATTTGCCTGGGATCCATTGTCAAACATCGTATCAATCTTGGTGTGTTTGGAAATAACTCGGATATGAAACAGGTCAATTCTGTTTTCTTCATTTGAAACATTGTTGGAGTTATTCGTTGCATTGGTGCTTGCCACAGCTTCCTCTTTTCTTGCTTTTGCCACAGATTTTCTCTTAGTGACTGTGGCTACAATCTTGGTTTCATCACCTGAGTTAGAACCCCAAGTCTTGTTGTATAACAACGTTGGTCTTTTGTTTCCCTTTGTTGTTAAATTTCTTCAGTTGTAATTTAGGATGAAGCTTCCAGCAATGCACTTCATCATGGCCCTCTTTGGAACAATTCTTTTACATAGGTTTCTCCCCTTCTTTCTTAACAAAAGCAATTTTCTTCTGCTTTCCTTTAAATTTCTTTCCCTTTTCACCACTCTAGAATGACTTCTTCTCACCTTCTTCTTAAACATTTTTCCCTCTTGCTTCGAGGTGTGTAGCTTGAACATAGACCTCATCAAGATTCTTGGGATTAAACATAAGAATGGTGTGTCGAAGATAGCTATGCAAACCTCCTATATATTTTAGCAAAGTATCTTGTGACTACAAGTCTACTCCTAGCATAAGAGCTCTTCTCCTAAACTCTTGAGTATACTCTTGCAAAATTTTACCTTTTAACTGTCTGAAATTTTGCCAATTCATGATAGCTTTTTGCATATGAGCTAAATGGTAGAATTGACTTTTTATAGCAGCAATGAAATCAAATCGAGTAATATAGATCTTACCATGTTTTTTGATCTCGTCTTGAGTCCTTGCTTCCCACCAAATGAGTGATTCACCCTCCATTCTCAATGAAGGCAACTGAATTTTAATATCATCCTCTTGAAGGTTCTGAATTCTACAGTAGACCTCCAACTAACGAATCCAATTATCAAGCTTCTCTGCATTCACTTCACCATTATACATGAGCAACTATAATTTAACATCAAGTTTAAGTAGAGGTGATTTTCCAGCTCCTTTTGAAGAATGATGATGAGTATGGGTAAGGGTTGTATTAGTGGAAGAGTGTGAAGATGCTTATGAAGAAGATGATGAAGAAGATGGTGAAGAAGGTGGAGGCTTGTCTCCATTCCCATTACCTCCTTTTCCATTACCTCCTCCTGGAGTGCCTTTTCCTTTGGGAGGTTTGGAACTTTCTCCTTGCAATCTGTTATTCCTCCCTTCATAGAGGACCTTCACCATCTCTGTCATATCAAAGAAAGCCTTTCTGAAGGTCTTCTCATCTTCTGTCATGTTTATAGGTTCTCCTTCATGAGACATGGTCTTTGAAGACTCAACTGCAACTTCTACAACTTGAGGATGTAATGGTGTAGAAAACTTTGGCAACCTTACTCTTCTTCCACTTGACCCAACTTCAGGGCTTCAAACCAACTTTCCTTCACATCTTTTTGAGTTTTAACCTTGTAATCATGACATAAACTTGTAAACAATTAAATTCTTCTTTCACAAAGCAAATCTAGTAAGAAAAAACTAGTGCTCTGATACCAACTTGATCTGAAGATGGAGCAGATTAGTAATGTTGTGTTAATTCCCCATTCAAAATAAAGCCCAAGATGCTTATCATTTGCTTATCAAGTGCTTAAGGATACACTATTTTCTTAATTTACTAATTTCCATGAGAGGTTCTTATGTAAATGTTATAAACAATCTAACATAAAACATATGCTGAAAAACAGCAAAATAACAACAAAGAACATCAAAATACAACACAGAACATAGAGATTTGATGAGGAGTTCACCCCTCCTAGGCTACGTCTCCTTGGTCCAGCTTCCAATGCTTGGGCCTCTCTATTATGCTCAAAATTATAACAAAAGTGTGTTTACAATGCTCAAATGCCTCTGCAACCTATATCAATGAGTTCATAATACTCAAAAATTGCTATTTAGCCTTCTTTTTCATCCAATTTGGATAAGAACTGAAGAAGTTATGACTTCTCCTAGTTCTCCCACTATTTGTTCCACAAATTGCTCCAAAACCGGCAAAAACCCTCATTTCCGCTCCAAAATCCGCTAATTGAGCGAATATTTCATCGTGCCACAGGCCATAACCTGTCGGCCATATCACAAATCACAATCGGCGTAAAAACTCAATGGATGGTCTTGTAAACAAAGCGGTGATTGTGCGATGCGATATCAGCGGATCCGACCGGAACTTAAACTGTGGCCCATAAATATATCGTGCCTGGGAACTTATTTCTCATCGCAATCGACAGAGAACCGGGGTCTTAAAGTCAACAGCCTTGTTTTTCCTGTGATATGCGATTGCAATATCGCATCGCAACCCAACCTTCAGGGGTCGATTTTCGTAATACCTTCCCCTCGTCGATTGCGATTGCAATTTCCGATTGCCTTATTGCATTACAACCCTGCCTATTTTGGGGCCGATTTTGTAATGGTTTTCCACTTGCAACTACGATTAGCGAAATGCGGGGGCCACTGGAAACTTGCCACTTGGCGCCTCCTCATTCACTGAAGACCTTGCCACATCATCCCAATCCTACCATGCAGACAAGTCAAACTTGATCTTTGACTTGCTCTAACTTCTACATACGAGCTCGGATTTCAGTGTTGTTCACACAGTTGGATTCAGAATGATGAGCTCTTTGATCTGAAGCTGAGTTTAACAAGATTCTCACACTTTGATTTTTGAGCATAATTTTTGAGCACCTGATCAACTCCAAAGAAGACAACTCTTCATCAGAAGCAAGCAATGAGGAATCCTATGGGATGAACATGGTGAATGTCTGCTTATGGAATTTGACTCAGAATCTAAATCCAAAGAAGAATTAGACTTTGAGGAAGAAGAGGAAGGCATAGTGGATCTTGAAGGGGAGCTTATCAGTGCCCTTGATGAATTAAATAAAGTCAAAAAGTGGAACAAACAACTAAAGTAGCAGCTATTGCGAGCTAAAGAAGGTATGTATGTTCAAATAATGAATAGTTTACTTATCGAAAATAAAAATTTGAAGAACCCTCTAAAAATCAGGATAACCTATTCCAACAATTAGAAGAAAAACAAAAGGATTGTATTAATTTAGATAAAGAGAATAAGCTCTTAAGACAAGAGCTAACCGAGAAACAAATAAAAATGATCCTAGAAGGATATAAGGAAGAAATTATGTCGTTGAAACTCTAGCTGGAAGAAGAAAAAAGAAAAGAGGAGGTCCTTGGTGAACAAATTGCTGAATGGAAAAAAGAATTACCGCAATTTAGAGTTAGAAGTTGTATCTTTGAGGACAACAAAGAACCTAAACAAAATTCTCATCAGTCAAATATCTCCAAAAAATAAGGCATGAACAAAATACTCCAATCTAAAACAACTCTTAAAGGGGTGGCCAGTACCAGGTCCGCCGAAATCGAAGGCATTCAAGACTATGCAATGGCACTTCAAAAAGAAGCCAATAAAGATAAGCAAAAGACAGTTCATAGAAGTAGTCAACAATGGAGCTAGCCCATTAAAATCTCAAATGTTCGTGTACAAAGATCTATAAACCGACCATCAAAACAACTAAGGTAAAATCAATCTATTCAATCCTATCAATTCAAATTTCAGGTACCCAAGGTTGTTCTATGGAAACTATTAGGAGTGTCACAAGTTTGGACATAAACCATTAATTGTAGAACTGTTAAAGTTGAAAGAGATGAAAATTTCGGATCTAAATATTATCAACTTCCTAAGTCTAGAAATTCTTTGTTGGAAGTAAAAATCCCTTCCTCCCTCTGTTGAATGAAATTGAATGTTTCATATGTAATTATAACTTTCGTCGTAAGGAAAGTGAGTGCATAAGTAAGTTTCATTGTTCATCTAAACAACGGATATATGAATAGTCGATACATCCAAGAAACATGAAGAGATGGAAATAGAAGACTCAAAAAACTGAGGAACGTGGACTTGCTCTATTTGCACATGATGTTAGAAAATTATATATTACGGAGCAATGGAACACATAAAATATTGCAGAAATATAAACACAGAAAACGCACAAAACAAGAGATACACAGATATACGTGGTTCACCCAGTTTGGGCTACGTCCACCCCGAACAGCAATTCCTTCCTTTCTATTATCCAGCAAAATGAAGAGACACAACCTATAGCAAATCCGCTGTAATATCCTCTGTTTTCTCTCACAGTCTCACCTCTCTGTTTCTCGCTCACAAAATACACATCTATCACACAGCCTCAAATACAATGCCCTCATACATAGAGAGGGGTTGCCTTCTAGGGCAAAAAACCCTAAACTAAACATAAGTTCTACCGTCAGATCATCCGCCTAATGAACGGCCCAGATTGACTAGAAATTACTATACTTTTACAAGGCAATTTTACAGCTGTTTTTAGCTTCGGGGACGTTGCCCCCGAAACCCCCCGCTAGGGGGGGCCCCCCTGGACCCCCCTTGCAGCAAATATTTTACGGGCGGCGTTGCCGCCCCCATTTCGAACTGGGTTCCAATGTGGCAATACCTTTGAATATAGAAGATAATCAGGCTCCACACCTAACACATGATCCAGAAGGCAAATGGTATGTAGACAGTGATTGTTCCAAGCATATGATTGGAGACAAAAATAATATCTTGTTTCTAAAAGAGAAAAGTAAAGGCAATGCCACATTCAGTAATAGTGTTCCAACACAAATTCAGAGATAAAAATAATATCTTGTTTCTAAAAGAGAAAAGTAAAGGCAATGCCACATTCAGTAATAATGCTCCAACACAAATTCAAGGAAAGGGCGTACTCAGGTTGGATGAAAAGATCAAAGCACAAAATATATTATATGTGGATGGTCTCAAGCATAACCTATTGAGCATAATTCAAATGTGTGACAATGGCTATGGTGTGACTTTTCACTCTAAGGACTGTGACATACGAAAAGCAGAGAATGAATAGTTGGTGGGAAAGGCAATCGAGACTCACAAAAGATGTATGTATTTGATGATTCCATAGTGAATTACTGCTCGAGAAAATTAGATCAAACATGGTTGTGGCACAAAAGGTTGGGGTGTGTAAATTTTGATAGCCTAGTCAAGATTGGTAAGCTAATGACAACCAAAGGCTTACCGAGACTATTGAAGCCTGATAGTCCAATATGCAAATCTTGTCAATTTGGAAAATAGACAAGGACATGGTTCAAAGCAAAGGAGTTATCATCTTCTAAACCTCTAGAGTTGGTTCAGATGGATATTTGTGGTCCCACAAGAACATGTAGCCCATGAGGAGAAACATACTTCATTTTATTTATTTATGATTGTACTAGGGCTACTTGGATAACATTGTTAAAAGAAACATTAGAAAGTTAGAAACCTTGAGTAAGTTCAAGATATTTAAGGCTCAAGTTGAGAATAAGAAGGAACTTAAGATTAAGTTCTTGAGATATGATAGGGAAGGAGAACTCATCTCAAAATAATTTGAATATTTTTGTGAAAAACAAGGCATAAGGTAGCTATACTCAGTAGTAAGAACACCACAACAAAATAGGGTGGTTGTAAGGAAAAATAGAACCATTCAGGATATGGCCAGAGCTATGATGAACAAAGGGAGGGTTGCACACACCTTTTGAGGAGAAGTAGTTCAAACAGCTACTTACTTGGCAAATAGAACATAGCTCAGGCCTGACAGTGATAAAACCCCTTATGAGTGATGGAAAGGCAAACCATCATCCGCAAAACATTTCAAGGTATTTGAAAGTAAATGCTATATTAAGAGAAATGATAAAAACCTTGGAAAGTTTGACTCTTGAGTTGATGAGGGTATATTCCTTGGATATTTAGTCAAGAGCAAAGGCTACAAATGCTTCAACGAAAGGAAAAAGGGTTAAAGATTGCATTGATGTCGTAGTTGATGAAACACTAACTCATTTGGTGAAGTCTAAAGAAAACGAGAAATTAGATGATGAGGGGGATTCTGCTCTCAGATATGTAGATCAAGAAAAAGAAGAAGTTAAAGAAGAAGAATAAGAAGAAGAAGATACAACACAAAGGCACAAGTCCCCACCCAAGTATGCACAAAAACACCACCCGAAAAGTCAAATAATTGGTGATTAAAGACTGAGTGTCCAAACTAGAAGGAAATTCATTAGTAGTTCTAGTCATGCAAATGTTGCCCTACTCTCACAAATTGAGCCCAAAAATCTTAGTCAAGCTAGTGAAGATAAGTTTTGGGTGAAAACAATGAATGAATTGTTGGACCAAATTGAGAAAAATGACACTTAGGAGATTTTCCATAGACCCAAGTATAAAATTTATCGACACCAAATGGGTTTTTGAGAATAAGCTAAATGGGGAAGGACAAGTTGTAAGAAACAAAGCAAGACTGGTCTACAAGGCTTATGCACAAATAGACATAATAAACTTTGAAGAAACATTTTCACTAGGAGTAAAAGTGGAAGCCATTGTAATGTTTCTAGCTTTTTCCAGCCAGAAGAACATTAAAGTGTATTAAATGGATGTAAAATCAACCTTCCTCAATGGAGATTTAGAAGAAGAAGTGTATATAGAATAACCATAAGGTTTTTTACTCTCAGAGAATGAAGATTATGTTTGTAGATTGAAAAAGGCTATATATGGGCTTAAACAATCTCCAAGAGCATGGTATGCCACACTAGACAAATGTGTCTAACTGCAAGGTTTTAAAAGGGGGGCTACTTATAATAATATGTATATTAAATTTGAAGATGATCATGTGCTAATTATTTATTGTTGTTTATGTAGATGATATTAGCTTTGGCAGTGATAATGTCATTGGAAAGAAGGATGGAGGGGCACAATCCAAATTAGTTAGTCCACAATCACTACAACAGAGACCAATCACCATTGATTCAATTTCCCATTGTTTTGTGATGTACAGAAAGTGACGACAAGACACACATGGCAGGGTGTTATCGATGAAGAAGCAAATATCAGAAGAAAAAAAATGGCACTAGAGTGAAGGACAACTCTCAGAGCCTCTCAAGTGGTGGTCATCCACTTGGTCAGTTCAATGAAACTGTTCCTCATCCAAAAAATGGAAATCCAATTCAACAAAGCGCAAAACCCATGAATGAGTTTGTCAATATTAAAATTGAATCTCAAAGAGAGAAGAAGCAAGAGGTTAAAGAGTATGTATATTGCAATTGCTATGCTTTTATTGCTTTGCCTTTGCTGTTAAGATGTCACACGACAATTTTAGCAAGAGAAGATAAAAATGGACGAAGTGCTTCTTGCATTCGATTTTTGCTTGCTCGCAACTTCACAAATCATTGAAATTTGAAATCTCTGCATGAAAATAAATAGAGATGAGAGGCTAAAGGATGGGCATGGCTATGGTAGTTATAAGATGTGGCTAGAGAAATGGCATGGCATGGCATGTGGACATAGAGTGTCCACAAAATGATCATGCTTCTCTATAAGGAAAAGAAAGGCAATTAAAGCAGCAGATGGTCCACAAACGACACCACCTCTCAATGCATACACAAGTGAGATTTACAAGCTTTAATGAACAACAAAGAGAGAAGGCTCGTGATTTTTTAATCATGTCTTAGTTTCATTTTCCTTTGATTTGCATTAAATTAGGGTTAGTAAGTCGTTGCCTCTAAAAAGCAAACCCTAAATGGGTTAGCAAGTCAGCGCTTGTAAAAAAGCAAACCCTACAGAATGTTTCTTTGTGTCAACACTGTCTAGATTTATGGTGAATATTACTAAGTGAAGACGAGGTTGAGTGATTTGAGAAAATGATGGGCACCAAATGGAAAATTTTAGGTGAAAGTAAAGGACTTAGCAAAAAGTGGAAAAGTTGCCTTTTACTTGAAGAATCTCGACATAATTGAACCTAAATTCTACTTAAATTGTTCCACCACGTAATAATTGGCATCATACTTAAACCAAAAAAAGTCCATAGTCTATATTGTGTTTGAATTTTATAAGTCATTGATATTAATTAATTTACTTATCTAAATTAAATAATTATGCATTAATTTATAATAAACATTAAAACATTTATTTCAAAATATATTTTATTATTATTATCAAAATGTTAACCAATGGAAAAAAGGATGGAGGGGCATGATCCAATTCAGGTAGTCCACAATCATTAGAGTGAAGGCCAATCACTGTTGATTCAATATCACATTGTTTTACGATGTACTAAAAGTGACAACGAGACACACATGTTAGGGATGTTATTGATGAAGAAGCAAATATCAGAGAAAAAAAGCACTAAAGTGGAGGACAACTCTCAGAGCCTCTAAAGTTGTGGTTGTTCACTTGGTTAGTTTAATGAAACTAATTCTCATCAATAAAATGGAAGGCTAGTTCAACAAAGAAAGAAACCCATGTTGAAAATGCAACAAGATGATGGAGCTTAGTGAAAAGAAGTCGCCTTCACTAAGTGGGCCCGCAGGCTATTTTTGGCGCAAAGTCTATTTTTAGACATATGGATCATGGTCTATGAGTTGCAGGATGCTATTTATGGATGATTGGTCATGTTAGTAAAAATAGATGGACTTCTATTTTTAGACATATGGGCGGAGTCTATTTTTAGACTGCCAATCTAAAAATAGAACAGACGAATATTATTAGCTCTTAATAATATTTGGACTATAAACATTATCTTATCCTCTTGCAGCACTTCAGTTCGAGCTACGGATGTGGCACATGCAACTGCCAGAAGGAAATATGCTTTTCCTATGGGTTAGTTGAGCTATTGCATGATGGACTTCAGTTAGAACTCAAGTGATTGAGTTTGGTGGAGTTGATTGAGGAGTTGATGGAGATGTGTTCAGTTTGACTTAGTTGAACTAGTTGTATTTAGTCTAACTGCCAAATACACTAGTGATGAGTGATGTGAATTAATTATTAATTAATTCACTAATTATTAACTCATAAATCAACTAAAGAATACATCAGTTAACTCAGTGCATGGACAGTTCAGTGGAGACAAGTGTTAGAGGTGGGTGAAAGGGTGAGACTACTATCAGTTGTGAATATAGCTGTGCATGAGATTTGCACAATCATTGATTGAGATTGCCAATGAGGATTGTGCAGTACAAGCCAAGGGAATTCGAACTTGGATTAGATCTATTCTCAACTTGGATTGCGCAGTAGAGGCAGGCAAACAGTGGAGGAGGTTTGAACCCGTGACTTGTTCAGATCTAAGCTAGTTTGTGTGTAGCAGGTGGAGATAGTACTGAGTACTTGTGAGGAGTATTGTACTATGTATTGTTACATGTTCTCTATCATTATAATATACAGATAGTTGGGGGTTTTCAGCTGTATGCTTTCCCCATTACATACTGTGTTGATATGTGTGATTGATGTTTCAATGTGCGCATGCGATTTTTTTATTCCGAAAATTGATGATCAATGGTAGAGGAGGTTATGTATTATGCATGCATTCTGCAAATAGTGTATAATCAGGATAATCTCTGTGAATAAGTGCTATATTATTCAAAATTTCTACATGGTATCAGAGCTAGCTGATTTGTAGAAAAAGTTCTACATGGTATCAAAGCGAAGTTAATCATCAGATCTATTATTCAGAAAGTGATTACATTTTATTTCTTCAGGCAGAGTCTATAATCGGGCCAGGTAGCCTCTGGATTCATCCTTCTTTTGGAAGGTGAGATATCTGGTAAATACCTAGACAGTCAATCTCTGTATGAGAAATACTTTTTTCTCACGAATTTTAGATCAGAAGCGGTTGAGTTTTGAGCTGGTGGAATTTGAATTTGCAGCAGTGTTTTCTTGGTGTCGAAGTTGAAATGTCCTTCAACGGATTGCGATTGGAGTATGCCCTTGAAGGCAACTCGAATTATATTGCATGGAAAGACAGGATGGAGGTGGTGTTAGAAGACAATGGGTTGAAGGAGTTCATAGATGCTGAGGTCCCAAAGCCTATTGATGCTGCTCACGTTGAGGCTTGGCAAAAGAAGACAGCAATGTGTCGAAGGATTCTGTTGGAGGGCGTGAAAGATCACATTGTATCCAGCCTGCATGGAAAGGCTTCTCCATACTTGATGTGGAAAGCGTTGACAGATTTATTCCAAAGCAAGAGCGACTAGAGGAAGTTGGCTCTCAAGGATAAACTCAGAAACATTAAGTGTGAGAAAGGAGACAGTATGCCCAAGTATCTCACGAAGATCACCCAATGCAGGGATGAGCTGGGAAGTGTGGGGGTGACTGTTGATGATGAGGACTTGATGAGCTTGGCTCTCCTTGGTCTTCCTAAGAGTTGGCATTCCTATCAAGACTCTGTTAATGGTCGGGAGAAAATTCCAGGATGGGAGAGACTTTGGTCTGATCTTGTGCAAGAGGATATCAGGATGAATACCAGGGACGGATCTTCATCAAAGGCATCTGATGAAGAAAATTGCGCTTTGGCTGCCAAAGCACGGAAGGGGAAGAACAAGAAAGCTTCTCATTCCGGTGCGAAAGGCAAGAAGTAGGACATGTCCAAGGTGAAGTGCTTTCACTGTCACTAGCAAAGACATTACGCCACAAATTGTTCGCAGAAGAAGAAAAATAAGAAAGTTGCTGGATTTGCAGCGGGAGAGGCCTTAGCCTCGCAATTTGAGTTGGATTTTTCACTGATCGCATGCTTGGTATCAAGTGTGATGGGATCGGTATGGTTCTTGGACAGTGGTGCGTCTTTTCACATGACAGGAGATTGAGATTTGTTTTCTGATCTGGATGAGAAAGATCTTGGAGTGCACATCGAGATGGGCGATGATGATAGATACAGTGCAACCAGTATCGGTACCATTTCCTTTGAGAGGGAGTTTGGTAAACCCTTCGTATTGAAGGAAGTGATGCATGTTCCAGGATTGAAGAAGAATCTTATCTCTGTGGTGATGTTAGAAGAAAAGGGATATGATGTTGTCTTCAGCGAGGGAAAGGCTTTCTTGTGCAGTGAGACAACTGGAGAAACCCGAAAGATAGCGGTTCGAGTCAAGAACCTTTATCAATTGAATGTAGATGGCTGCGCAACAATGGCATGCAAGGTAAAAGGATTGGTGAGTCGAGATGATGGCGAGCTGTGGCACCGGAGATTGGGCCACCTTCACCATGGAGCCTTGAAGATACTGCAGCAGATTTCTACTGGGCTTCCTAAAGGCACTCTGGCGCAGTCAGATCAGTGCAAGGGGTGTACTTTGGGAAAATTTGTGAAAGCCACCTTTCACGAGAAGGATAGTCACGCCACGACGATCCTTGAGAGAATTTACACAGACGTGTGTGGACCTTTCTCAGTAGCTTCGACAACAAAGCACAAGTACTATGTGATCTTTGTTGATGATTTCTCTGGAAAGTGTTGGATCTTCTTCATGCATAAGAAGAGTGAGACATACTCAAAGTTCTGTGAGTTCAAAGCACTGGTCGAGAAGGAATCGGGGAAGAAGGTGAAGGCTCTTAGGAGCAAAAATGGTGGTGAATTCATCTCTGGCGAGTTCAAGGACTTTTGCAGCGCAAAAGGGATTCAAAGAGAGCTCATAGGTCCCCATAACCCACAGCAGAACGGGGTTGCTGAGCGGAAGAACAGAATGATCGTGGGTGCTGCACGGGCGATGTTGCATGATCAGGGCCTATCCCTTCACTTATGGGCGGAGGCATGCAATACTGCAGTATATGTGCAAAACCGTTGTCCTCACAAGATACTTGGCATGAGTACACCTGAGGAGGCTTATTCTGGTAAGAGACCTGATATTTCCCATTTGAGGATTTTTGGTTCTCCTGTTTACATGCATGTGACGAAGGATGCCAGGAAGAAGCTGCAGCCGACCGCAGAGGTTGGGATATTTGTGGGGTACACTGATACGCCCACAACTATCATGTGTATTTTCCAGACAGTCGCAAGACTGTTGTGCGACGGGATATGAAATTTCAGGAGGAGAAAGCCATGAAGTGTTCGCTTGAGAGGGAGCCACACTTGCATGCAGATGAGGAGCTATTAGTTCCTAAGGATGAGCTTCAGGATGTGGATCAGCCACAAAATGAAGTTCATGGAGTGGAAGAGACCACTCATGCAGCGCCAACCATCAGAGGGCGAAAGTGCACTACAGAAGCTGAGCGACTGGCTCAAGATGCATATAAGGTTGTAGGACCACCTACAGCACAGCGCAGACAGAGACAGTCACCTGATCGGTACACTGGATACATGGCTTTTGTGAGCAAATGTGTCGTGACTGAGCCATCCTCTTTCGAGGAAGCTGTGGAGGATCCCGCATGGGTAGATGCCATGGTGGAAGAGTATGATTCGATTGTCAGAAACAGTGCATGGGAGATTGTCCCAAGACCAGAGGGGAAATCAGTGGTGGATTCGAGATGGATCTACAATGTGAAGCAGGCAGCTGACAGGAGTGTGGAGAAGTACAAGGCAAGATTTGTTGCCCAAGGCTTCTCACAGATAGAGGAGATCGATTATGAGGAGACCTTTGCACTTGTCGCAAGGTATTCTTCCATACGGACGATTCTTGCTCTCTCAGCACAGATGGGGTGGCACATTCATCAGATGGATGTGAAGACTGCGTTCCTCAACGGAGTCATTGAGGAGGAGGTGTACATAGAGCAGCCCGAAGGTTTCGAGATCTTCAGCAACGAGTCGCATGTGTGTAGGCTCAAGAGAGCGCTGTATGGGTTGAAACAAGCACCTCGTGCTTGGTACACACGGATAGACAGTTATTTCACCGGACTTGGATTCTCCAAGAGTGAGGTGGATCCTAACCTATACTAGATTGTGGTGGAGGGTAAGTTGCTGATAATTGTACTTTATGTAGATGATTTTATTTTGACGGGAGATGAGCTGTTGATACTTTCATGCAAGGAGGATCTTGCTCGAGAGTTTGAGATGAAGGACTTGGGCCTCCTTCATTATTTCCTGGGATTGGAAATTTGGCAGCGCAGTGATGGACTATTTGTTTCTCAGGGTAAGTATGCCCGGGAGATACTGGAGAAGTTCAACATGCATGGCTGCAAGCCTGTTGATACTCCTCTTCCTAGAGGTTAGAGGAAGGAGGATGCTACTTCAGCGGAGGTAGTGGATGCCACTGTTTATCGACAGTTGGTGGGGTCGCTTATGTATCTGGTCAATACACGACCCGATATATGCTATGCTGTTAACCAGCTTTCACAAGCTATGGTTAAGCCAACCAAGCTCTTCTGGAAGGCAAGCAAGCATGTATTGCGTTATCTCAGAGGCACATCAGGATATGCATTGTGGTACAGACAGGAGGATGAGGTGAAGCTATGTGGCTTCACGAATGCAGATTGGGCAGGGAGCCCAACGGACAGAAAGAGCACATCTGGAGGGATCTTCAGTATCAGGTCGACAACAATTTCTTGGTACAACAGGAAGCAGAGATCCGTGGCACTCAGTTCAGCAAAGGCCGAGTATAAGGCAGCAAGTTTGGCTACATGTGAGGCTATATGGATGAGGAAGATCCTGGTCGGGTTGTTCGGGTCACACTTGGAGCCTATTGTGATTTATTGTGATAGCCAAAGTTGCATTAAACTCTCAGCTAATCCAGTATTTCATGATAGATCCAAGCACATCGACATCAGGTACCATCATATCATAGATTGTGTGCAGCGGAGAATCATGTTACTTTCATACATTCCCACAGAGGATCAGGATGCTGATATCTTGACGAAGGCGCTCACCAGGAGAAAATTTGAATACCACAGAGGTAGGATAAGGGTTGCAGATAATCCATATCTTGTTGAGAGGGAGTGTTGAAAATGCAACAAGATGATGGAGCTTAGTGAAAAGAAGTCGCCTTCACTAAGTGGGCCCCACAGGCTATTTTTGGCGCAAAGTCTATTTTTAGACTATGTTTATTTTTAGACATATGGATCATGGTCTATGAGTTGCAGGATGCTATTTATGGATGATTGGTCATGTTGGTAAAATAGATGGACTTCTATTTTTAGACATATGGGCGGAGTCTATTTTTAGACTTCCAATCTAAAAATAGAACAGTCGAATATTATTAGCTCTTAATAATATTTGGACTATAAACATTATCTTATCCTCTTGCAGCACTTCAGTTCGAGCTACGGATGTGGCACATGCAACTGCCAGAAGGAAATACGCTTTTCCTATGGGTTAGTTGAGCTATTGCATGATGGACTTCAGTTAGAACTCAAGTGATTGAGTTTGGTGGAGTTGATTGAGGAGTTGATGGAGTTGTGTTTAGTTTGACTTAGTTGAACTAGTCGTATTTAGTCTAACTGCCAAATACACTAGTGATGAGTGATGTGAATTAATTATTAATTAATTCACTAATTATTAACTCATAAATCAACTAAAGAATACATCAGTTAACTTAGTGCATGGACAGTTCAGTGGAGACAAGTGTTAGAGGTGGGTGAAAGGGTGAGACTACTATCAGTTGTGACTATAGCTGTGCATGAGATTTGCACAATCATTGATTGAGATTGCCAATGAGGATTGTGCAGTACAAGCCAAGGGAATTCGAACTTGGATAAGATCTATTCTCAACTTGGATTGCACAGTAGAGGCAGGCAAACAGTGGAGGAGATTTGAACCCGTGACTTGTTCAGATTTGAGCTAGTTTGTGTGTAGCAGGTGGAGATAGTACTGAGTACTTGTGAGGAGTATTGTACTATGTATTGTTACATGTTCTCTATCATTATAATATACAAATAGTTGGGGGTTTTCAGCTGTATGCTTTCCCCATTACATACTGTGTTGATATGTGCGATTGATGTTTCAATGTGCGCATGCGATTTTTTTATTCCCCAAATTGATGATCAATGGTAGAGGAGGTTACGTATTATGCATGCATTCCGCAAATAGTGTATAATCAGGATAATCTCTGTGAATAAGTGTTATATTATTCAAAATTTCTACAACCCATGAATGAGTTCGTGAATATTGAAATTGAAACTCAAAGAGAGAAGAAGCGAGAGGTGAACGAGTATGTATATCACAATCACTATTGCTTTTACTGCTTATTAATTAACTGTTACGATTCTTTTTATATGAGTAATTATTATCATTTAAACATTAAATATGTGTGTGTTTAAATTTTGCAAAATGAGGAGGATCATGATTTATGATCTATCTATGTAGAGCTATATGTAAATGAAAAAGGAAAGGAGAGGATGGAATTTGAGAGCGATAAAATACTAGGATTGTAGATTCAAGTTCTATTCCTTAAAATATAATGTACTGTACAATAATCATCTCCATTATAAGTATTATTATATTAGACCTTACATCTATTATTGATTACATAGAGTGCTAGTTCTAAGTCACATGGAGAGAGAGAGAGAGATACGTGTGGAGGCATAGAGGGAGTGACAAGGGAGAGATGGAGAAAGAGTGAGGGAGAGAGGAGAAAAGGAAAGAAGAGAGAGAGAGGAAGAGAAGGGTAAGAGAGAGAGAGGGAGACACACAAATGGAGGGGGGAGAGAGAAGGAGAGAGGGAGGGAGATAGTGACAAAGTCGGAGGGCAGAGAGAGAGAGAGAGAGAGAGATGGGGGGGAGACAAAGGGAGGTGGGAGAGAAAGGGAGAGAGAGGAAGGAAGAGAGAGAAGGAGAGAGGGAGGGAGATAGTGACAGAGTTGGAGGGCGGAGAGAGAGAAAGAGAGAGAGAGAGAGAGATGGGGGGGATACAAAGGGAGGTGGGAGAGAAAGGGAGAGAGAGGAAGGAAGAGAGAGAAGGAGAGAGGGAGGGAGATAGTGACAGAGTTGGAGGGCGGAGAGAGAGAGAGAGAGAGAGAGAGAGAGAGGGGAAGATAGAGAGAGGGAGGGAGAGAGAGATGGATATATATGGAGAGAGTGTGTGTATGTTTGGGGGGTGAGATAGAGAGACAAAGAAGGAGATATATAAGGAGATAGATATATAAATGGAAGGAGAAGAGAGGGAAAAAGAGAGAGACTAAGAGAGGGAGAAATAGATAGATATGGAGAGAGAGAGCGTGTGTGCGTGTTTGGGGGGGTGAGATAGAGAGACAAAGGAGAGATGGAGAGAGATAAAGATATAGATGGCAAAGAGAGAAGGGGGGGGAGAGAAAGAAGGGGGAGAGTGGGAGGGGAAGATACAATGTTAGTCATTGAAATAGTTGCATTGATTTTAGTGTAGATGTTGATTCCTAATCCTATTTGATTGTTGGCACTAGATGCATTGATTTCAGTGTAGTTGTTGATTTCTTACACTAGATACATTAATTTCAATGTAGATGTTGTTTTCTAATCCTATTTGATTGGTTGCACTAGATGCATTGATTTTAGTATAGATCTTGATTTCTAATTCTATTTGATTGCTTGCACCAGATGCATTAATTTTAGTGTAGATGTTGATTTCTAATTCTACTTGAATGCTTGCACTAGATACATTGATTTCAATGTAGATGTTGATTTCTGATTTGATGTAACTAGATGTTATTATGTACATTAATTTCAAAGTAATTAGATGAATAGTGTGCATTGGTTTCAGTGTAAGCACAAAAGAGTTATCGACGATGTACATTGATTTAAGTGTTGCGATAATTCAACCACAAATAAAATACTTAAATTTCCATCTTAAATAAAATGTTCACTTACTTGAAATGTCTACTTATTGAAACTGTAAACTATTTGTAATTGACTACATTATTATTATTCCCATTTTCCATCATTCAACATTGTTAGTCAATTTGCATTCAAATGAGGTAGTAGAAAATAACTACCATTGAAACTTACTTGGGGTTTAACACTTCATAAGTCACAATGTTCGGCTTTGGAGAAAACTACTATTAATATTGGAGAGCAAGAGAGAGAAGGCATGAGGTTTACTACAATAGCTCGAGTTAAAGATTTGAATGGTTTACGATTTCAACCGCCCTTTTCATATGATCTATATGGAAAGATGAAAAAACTAACATGTGTGACAGTAAGAATGGTAGAATAAAATAGTTTGAGATTGATCACAATGAAGACTATTTGTAAGTGACTACATCATTATTATTCACATTTATATCATTCAACACTGTTATACAGTCACTTTGCATTCAAATTTTTTATTTCATCATTTTTCATCATTCAAGATATTAAGAGTCTCTATCATCTCAACAAAATAAGGTAATTGAGCAAATTTAAAATTAAAATGACAAGATTAATCTTAAAAATATTTAACATATTTTAAATGAATATAATAATTAGATGTTTAACAAATTTTCCATGGCCACACATGAATGAAACCAACCTAGATCCATCAACTTCAGATCTATCAAGCACCGAAAATGATCAAATCTATCATTGCACCTCAACAGATTTAATCACTCTCAATGCTTGATAGTTCTGAGATTAAAATAAATTTAAATTAGTCTCTATAAATTAATAATAACATTAATCACATGAAAAGAGTTATATAGATATTTCTGTTATTTATCGAAGTTATAAGAGAAAGAATACCATTTAAATCTGCTCCGACCTCTGCATAAAGCCAAATAAGACCTCAAAAAAATTATGAGGGAAAAATAAATGTTAAACACTTTGATTTATCAGCTAGGCTAATGAAAAAGAAGAAACTCCAATTGATTACCACCGTGCTGTGGCTAGACGATGTTATGATTAGATTATATATACAGTTTTTCTCTTATAACCTTAATAATATCATGCTTCTTCCTAGCGTTCAGTTTATTTGTGGCATTTGTGATCCGATTGAACACGTCGAGAGTACCCGTTCTCTGATCCTGAGGTCATTCGCACCCTGGTGTTTAGCTACCCAACCTACGATCACATCCTCGTGCTTTGCCGCCGGTGATCTGCGAGCGGAGAGGTTCGAGGGGTTTCATCTGCGTTGTTTTCGTCAACCCGAAGGGCTTTAGAGCGAAATCTTGCTCTATTGCAGTTCTGTTTTTCTTTGAGATTATTGTTATACACTCGGAGAGTACTAAAATGTCGGCATCGCCACCTTTGTTACAGGTATGACCATGCTGTGATTCTTCCTTCATGAATTTATGAATTCCACCGAGTACCTTCCACCCTTCTTATGATTTTGCTTCCAGAGTCTTCCGAACTGGTAGCTAAGGGATTTTTGCATCAATGCAGATCTAGTTTTCCCGCAGGGAACTCGTCTCTTATTCTTAATTGTACGAGGGTGTTCGCCTTTGTTACTAGCTTGCTGCTGTGTGTAAGGATCTCTCCCGTCAAATTTACAGCTAGCCTTTCAGGTAATAATCTGTTACCGGGGTTTTGATATTTCTCCTTTTAAATTTTATATCTGACGTTTCGCACAGGATAGTCGAAGCATTGATGTTTATTAGAGGAAGAAACCGTCCTTCACCCGTACATGAAAATTACATTTTGTAGACCCTCCTTCACCCGTACATGCAAATTACATTTTGTAGATGCATTCTATGCATGCAGATGTGCAAAATCTGTGGATGACGCTTGCAAACAGCAGCCTGTTTGCCATCAAAGAGCTGATATATATGTCATATATGAGCACAAAAAGTTGCAAAATCAGTGAAAAACCGTTCTGTTTTCACAATAGTCTGTCAAGCAAATCTGTCCATGTAAGAGGGCTGCAAAATTTAGTGAAAAACCATAACAGTTTTCATCCTGTGACTCTCAAGAAATACTGTCCATGAAAAGTAATACATGAGAAATATAGTGCATCTGAACCACAAATTTGATATTAATGTTGATTTCCTAGTGCTAGTTAGACAAACACAATTTTCTACAACCGATAATTACTTTCAATGATAAATAGCATTATTTTAGCAAATTCCAGAACATCATTAAGCAATTACACTTAGGAATTTCAACTGTAAATGCAATAGAACCTGTAGAGATCATAGTAGAATAACCATAGACCACAGAATCCAATACAGTAACTGTGCATGGTTAATTACATGGCGCCTGGTTAATATCCTTGACCTGGGGAGAATATCTGCTCTTGATGATGCTACAACATCAACACTCTCCCTTTCAACGAGGGAGGCATTCTCAACCGCTCCAAGTTTGTCCCTAAAGTATACAAACTTCATCCAGGGCAGAGGCTTTGTGAGACTGTTAGCAACCTGCTCGTCCGTAGAAATGTATTGGAGCCTCACTGCGCCTTTCTGTACCATGTTTTGGATATAGTGGTACTTGATGTCAATGTGCTTTGACCTGTTACGGAAAACTGGATTTTTCGAAAGCTTCATACAACTTTGATTGTCACGATGTATCGCGGTCGGTTCCAGCACCTGATCAAACAATCATGCAAACAATTTCCGAAGCCACACTGCTTCACAACTCGCCAAATTAGCTGCAATATACTTAGTCTCTGCGGTGCTGAGTGTATAGATGTCTGCTTCCTGCTCACTCAAGATATCTTAACAGAACCCAAACTGAAGCAACATTATGATGTGCTCTTTTTGTCTTCGGTACTCCCCACCCAATCGGGAATCTGTGTATCCCTGCAGCTATACTTCACCATTTGTGACATATCTCAAACCATAACTGTCTGTTCCATGCAGATATCTCAACACATGCTTTGCTGCAATCCAATGTACATTCCTAGGTTGCACCAAGAACTAGCTCAAAGTATTTACTGCAAAGCATATATCAGGTTTGGCATTAACTAGATACATCAAGGATTTGATCAATTGTCGGTACATAGAGGGTTCCACCAAATCTGAATCAGAGTCTCTCAGCTTCTTTAGATTGGTCACCATGGGAGTGGCCGTGGACTTGTTGTCCATCATCCCAAATCTCTGAAGAATCGTAATAATATACTTCCCTTGACCGAGGAAGATCTCACCCATCTTTTGCCATACTTCTAATCCTAAGTAGTAATGCATCAAACCTAGATCCAACATCTGAACTTAGAGGTCAATTCCCTCTTACACGGATTAATGAGATTCTCTGTTCCTGTCAAAAACAAGTCATCAACATATAACAACAAGACCACAGGCCCACCTTTAACAACCTTGTAGTAAAGATTTGGATCGACATCACTCTTGGAGAAACCAAGACTCATCAAGTATCCATCAATCCGAGGCTACCAAGCTTGAGGTGCCTGCTTGAGTCTGTACAAAGCCACAATGCCTTCTTCAGTCTACAAACATGAGATTCCCTCTCATGTACCGTAAAGCCCTGAGGTTGTTTTATGTACACTTCTTCCTCAATCACTCCATTGAGAAAAACAGTCTTCACATCCATCTGATGCAATTTCCAACCCATAATAGAAGCAATAGAAATAATATAATGTACTAGGGTAATTTTGCCCCAAGGTTTCCTATAGCAACAACTTCCCCTTCTCTAGTATAACTGATTAAGTTAATACAATTGTTAAATAGTCTGCAAACATGAGATTCCCTCTCATGTACCTCAAAGCCCTGAGGTTGTTTTATGTACACTTCTTCCTCAATCACTCCATTGAGAAAAGCAGTCTTCACATCCATTTGATGCAATTTCCAACCCATAATAGAAGCAATAGAAATAATATAATGTACTAGGGTAATTTTTCCCAAGGGTTTTCTATAGCAACAACTTCCCTTCTCTAGTATAACTGATTAAGTTAATACAATTGTTAAATAGTATGTTTCCCAACGCTATAGTAACCTTAGTAGAACACCGTATTATTTAGCAACCCAACACTTTTACAAACAACATTACGTATAATCTTGACAGAGCAATGTATCTTTCAGCCATGTATTGAATTCATTAATACAATAGTAAATTGTCCATAGTAACCATGCACATATAATCCAACAAACCTTGATTAAACATTTATAAACTATTGACCATATATTCGAATTTGACAAATGTGAATACCCTAACCAGAGACTACAACTGCAAAAGTCTACTCAAATTCTGACTAGTTAAACCCTTAGACCTGTACTTGAATATGGTTTGATTGCTGTGCCAGTTTTGGCTTTCCTTCTGCTACAGGAGGTCACAATCTTAGTTTTCCTTTTGGTGTTAATTTTTCTTAGGGCTATATTGTTCTTTGCTTCAGATAATTGCATTTACTAACTTCTTCATTATTTACATATTGCATCCGTAACATCATAACATCATTAGCAATTAGGTAGAAAGAACAATATCATCAATAGTGCAACGAAACAATAAAGGAACAACAGAAGAAAAACATGCACAATAGAGACACGAAGATTTTAGGTCAGAGATCAGGGCAAAACCCCACAAGGTGGAAAACCCATCTAAATTCTTCTTCTATTGTAGAAATTTCTGTTTTCCCACCCCGGTTTTCAGTTTCTCCTTATTTCTCCCATATAGTTAAATGCCCTTTCCCATAACCATACATTTAACAAGCTGAAAAAAATAAATTTGCTGAAAACACAAATTCTGGAAATTTTACAGAATGCTGGAAATTGCATAAATAAAAATCAGCAGTAATAAACAGCCATTAAAACACATTTAAACACTGAGATTTTTGGTCAATGTGACCCTGGAAAAACCCCCTACAACTCTTGGGGAAAACCAGTTTGAGAGCTCTTCTTTATTTCTGAAAATTGCCTTTTTACAGTGAGAATTATTCAGCAAAAAATCAGCAAGCAAATTTACAACTTATCTCATTTCCCGTGCCTCACAGCAATCTGGAAATTACAGCAAACATGACAGCAATAAATGCTGTACAACCTCCGTTTTGTGTGCAGAAAAATCAGCAAACTGCTCCTCGATTTTTGTGCAAAAATCTGCCTTTCACTATGTGCTGAATCAGCTGTACAAATCTGCTCAACTGCTGCCTTGGAATGTGTGCCAAGCTGCTGTCTCCTTCTCCTCCCTGCTCAGAAATCTCTCTTGCTCTCTTGCTCTCCTTCTCCCAATCTGCTCATGAAAGAATGAATGACCTTTTCCTCCTTTAATATAACTCCAAGTGACTTTTGGGTGATCCAAGTGACTTTTGGGTGATCTCTAAATCCAATGGCTGAAATAGATTTAGATCAATGGCTGAGATTAAATGCTCATTTAAATCTCACTTTCTATTTTTTAATTCACCCCACTTTAATAAAGACCCATTTAGTCATTTATTTCCAAAGTCACTTTTCCTTTCTAATTTTTCATTTACTTTATAAAAGTTACTTTAAAATTAGACTTAGTAACTTTATCACTTAAAGTCACTTTTAAATTAAATTTAACTTTATAAAATTATAAAGTCACTTTAGGAGAAAAATTAAATTCTTTTGGACACTTTTCCCTAGGCCAAAGATCAAAGCCTAAGGGAACCACCTGTCCTCCGGTACCAAATTTCAACATCTATTAGATATTCATCAAATGTTCAATTGAGATACAAAGTACATCCATCAATCCAAAGATACATTAATCACATTAGGGCATCGAGGGCCAACTTAGTTCACAACTTTGTTTGTGAACTGACGAATATAGAGAGCTACTGCGATATTACTGTCACATGAAACAACATCCATGTCATGGAGTTGAGTCATCATCATCATGCATTGCCACATCCATCATTGAGGCATTGGCCATATTAGGTCACCCTCTTGCAACTAGGTCATCATATATCTCACTGTCATAATATCATGGATCATAGTCAAATGTATCATAATAGACCTTTGTCAACATAAAGCAAGGTTACTGCCAACAATATTATTACCATCTAGGTCACTGTATCATAGAAGATTTCTGACATATGTTTTGTCATATGTGCTTCAAGATCTTTTGTCACATGACTAGAGTAAGGTCTCTATCTCCTACGTAACATGGTCAACTCTTAGGTAAGATTATTGTGATGTATAAGAATAAATTACTAGGTTACTATCTTCTGTCATGTGTCTCTATATTCATTAACATCTAGTATCATCATGTCTCATTGCTGTTAAGAGAATGTATCCGAAACAATGTCACATAAGAGTAAGTGTACTGTATGAATTAGAGGCAATGACATATCTAAGTTTCTATCACATAATGCAGAATAGTAACAAGACATATGTATATAATCTACAATTAGTGAGCCTAGAAATTAGTATACCCTACGTGATTCATAGTTACAAAGATATATGAGATCATGCGAGCCATAAAGGACTTTGAATATAACTTTAAATCAAGATACAACCCTGAACATATGAAATTACATAAGGGCCTACGATGTAGGAGTATTGACCTACGAAGTTGCAGTATAGATATACGAAATTGCAATATAATGTTGCTATATGAATTTGCAGTGGAGACATACAAAGATGTGGTTATATGAGACCATGCGAATGAGGCATAGATCATACAGACCATACGAAATAGCTATAAATACCAACCACACAAATTAAATAACACTACGGAGATCACACAAAGATTTTGATCACAGTCTCAGAAGTCACCAATTAAAGCATGCTGAGGTAGACGAAATAACTCACAGAAATGATGCGAAGTATGTCCCAGTGACAACCATAAAAAATACGAGCTTTTCATAAAGGACAGTAATGTAAGCGAGTCACTGGTGATTGAACCACTGAACTTCAGAAAGATAATCCAGAATGCGAGCTTTAGATATGGCATCATATGTGAGACACAGGGATGAAAACAGACCACAACCTCAGAACCTTAGTCATGCGGATCAGGGAGCCTTAGAAAAGTGAGGAACAAATGCGAGGACATATCCACAAAGAACAAAGCTTATCCATACGAGCCGTGAGCCACAAAAACATTAGAAGAATATCGAACAAATCTCTTGCCGAGATGGTGAAGCATTGATGATAATATATAGTAGATAATCTAAGTGAAGGGTCCTGAATAATGGGGCTAGCCGACATGATTCATAAGAGATCCTACCTATAATTTTAGGAGGGAAATAATTGAATTTAAATGACTCATAATGATATTTCCTTTGATCATATTAATTTATAATTCTTTTAACCAAAATGAATCTTGCTTGGTGTTCACTAGGCTTTCCTTGGGGCTTAGGGTTTCCCTTTGGGAAAATTCGTCCTGAAGCTGCCCAAATTTCAACATTTGGTTTCAAGATCACGCTTCAGAGGATCAACTTCGGCCCATTTATTGTTTCAAGATCCAAATTGTAGGAGGGATTCAGTTATAGGCAAATTCTTCTTGCAACTGTTTCAAGGTTTTGGTCCTCTTTCTATTACAGTAATCGAGCTACAAGACGGTCGTGGATTGCAAAAGAAATGCGGGTCTATGCAAAGATACTATTCCACAAGCCTGAATTCGGGTTGCCCAAAATTATAGTGACTTAGCCTCGAGTCTCTTCTAGCCATAGACAAAAAATATTAAACCCCAAAACAAAACCATCGTCCCTCAGCAGAGGCTTTTGAAACCCTCTGTATGCTTTGATCCCTTCAAAAGGTCAATCCCTCGCTATAGGATGCCCATGCAAGGGTATTTTCTAACTCAATTTTCACGCAAATGTAACCTCCAACTACAAGATGCCCTTGCGAGGGTGTCTCTTAGCCCAACCTTCACAAAATTTTGATCAATCCAAGAATTCACCCACCAAGATCCTCGTTCTGTCTCCAAAACATAAATCAAATTGTCATAGAGCTCCTACAAATTTCGCCGCCTTAATTGAATGGGTTCCTATGGCTAGAACAAGAGAAAGAACAAGGATAAACTTCGTTGCCTTCCAAATGGTATTCTTGTTCCAGAATAGAATGAAGAAAGATAGAATTGTGTCAACTAGAGTGGAAACTTTCACCACCGAAATTGACAAGGAGAAAGGGATCTTAAAACCCTCAGAGCAATTACTTTCCATGGGTTTCAACAATGCGAGGAGTTGTGTGTGCAACCCCTAATTTGGCTCCAGTCGACCCAGTTTTGCCCATTGTTGCCCCAACATTGGAAAAATTGGGGTTTTACCCCTTTAACAAGACGATAGCCTACGAGGCCAGATAGGATATTATAGTATTATGTCCTCCGTAAGCCCTCAATTTGGAGAGGATATTATAGTTCCTGAATGATGGGGCTATGATTCATAAGAGATCTTGCCTATAATTTTAGGAGGGAAATAATTGAATTTAAATGACTCATAATGATATTTCCTTTGATCATATTAATTTATAATTCTTTTAACCAAAATGAATCTTGCTTGGTGTTCACTAGGCTTTCCTTGGGGCTTAGAGTTTCCCTTTGGGAAAATTTGTCCTGAAGCTGCCCAAGTTTCAACATTTGGTTTCAAGATCACGCTTCAGAGCATCAACTTCGGGCCATTTATTGTTTCAAGATCCAAATTGTAGGAGGGGTTCAGTTATAGGCAAATTCTTCTTGCAACTGTTTCAAGGTTTTGGTCCTCTTTCTATTATAGTAATTGAGCCACAAGACAGTCGCGATTTGCAAATGAAATGCGGGCCTGTGCAAAGATACTATTCCACAAGCCTGAATTCGGGTTGCCCAAAATTATAGTGTCTTAGCCTCGAGTCTCTTCTAGCCATAGACAAAAAATATTAAACCCCAAAACAAAACCATCGTCCCTTAGTAGAGGCTTTTGAAACCCTCTGTATGCTTCAATCCCTTCAAAAGGTCAATCCCTCGCTATAGGATGCCCATGCAAGGGTATTTTCTAACTCAATTTTCATGCAAATGTAACCTCCAGCTATAGGATGCCCTTGCGAGGGTGTCTCTTAGCCCAACCTTCACAAAATTTTGATCAATCCAGGAATTCACCCACCGGGATCCTTGTTTTGTCTCCAAAACATAAATCAAACTGTCACAGAGCTTCTACAAATTTCGTCGCCTTAATTGAATGGGTTCCTATGGCCAGAACAAGAATAAACTTCATTGCCTTCCAAATGGTATTCTTGTGCCAGAATAGAATGAAGAAAGATAGAATTGTGTCAAATAGAGTGAAACTTTCACCACCGAAATTGACAAGGAGAAAGGGATCTTAAAACCCTCAGAGCAATTACTCAAGAACAAATGAATTGATCCACACTTGATGCTCCTCCTTTGATCTCAACCCTCTTCTATTTATAGATTTTCCATGGGTTTCAACAATGCGAGGAGTTGTGTGTGCAACCCATAATTTGGCTCTAGTCGACCCAGTGTTGCCCATTGTTGCCCCAACATTGGAAAAATTGGGTTTTTACCCCTTTAACAAGACTATAGCCTATGAGGTCGGATAGGCTATTATAGTATTATGTCATCCGTAAGCCCTTAATTTGGAGAGGACATTATAGTTCCCCCTTCCCGAAATTGCTTGCCCTCAAGCAATTACAAACTTGGGTGTTGTAAAATTTGTTCTCCTTCCCAAGTGACATCCTCCTCTGGTAAATTATTCCATTTAATAAGGTATCTTGGAATTACTTAGCTTAACTTCTTTTCTTGTATGATCATGATTGTTTCTCGAATCAATTATAGTTGTCCCTCTTCGTCTAATGGTGGCAATTCAATAGAGGTGGTGACCTGCTATCCCACAACGTTCTTGAGACGTGACACGTGGAAGACGTAATGGATTATGTTATCGCTCAATAATTCTAACTCATACGCCACTTTGCCAATCCTTCAGAGAACTTTGTAAGGTCCATAAAACCTTGGTTTTAGCTTTTTTGCACCACTTTGCTTGAGTGTAGATTGTCTATAGTCTACAATCTCAAGAAAACAAGGTCTTCTACCTCAAAAATTCATTCTATTCGATGCTGGTCTGCATACATATTTTGTCGATTTTAAGCAACCTGCATGTTTTCCTTGAGTATCCTGAGAATGTCCTGACTCTCTTGTATCCAGTCTTTAGCAACAAGTGCCTTGCTGTCTCCAAAGATCTTGTCGATAAAGGATGGTGCATCATATCCATATAATACTTTGAAAGGTGTCATTCCAATGGATAAATGATGAGTGGTGTTGTAGCAATGATCCCCAAGGTACAACCATTTGATCCATGCTTTTTGCTGACCCGTGACCCGTCACATAGTTACGCAAGTACACTTTAATCCACTTATTCACGATTTCTGTCTACCCATCTGTTTGTGTGTGATAACTAGTGCTAGGGGTTAATTCTATCCCCACTAGCTTGAAGAGCTCCAACCTGAATGCACCCATAAACCCGCTGTCCTAATCATTGACTATATTTTTAGGTAGTCCGTGAAGTTTGAAGATTTGTTTGAAGAAGAGTTCTGCTACTTTTTTGTCTGAATAGTCTGTTGAGATTGTAAAGAAGTGCGCGACTGTCATCAACTTATCCACCACAATATAGATACATTCTTTGCCTTGCGTTTTGGGTAGCCCTGTGATGTAGTCCATTGAGATGCTCTCCCATTTTTGTTCTGGAATTGGTAGAGGTTGGAGAAGACCTGCAGGATGTGTATGCTCAACCTTATTCTTTTGGCATGTCATGCATTCCTTGACGTATTTCATCACATCGTCCTTGAGGCCTTTCCATGAAAATTGTCCCCTAATTTGTTGGTAGGTTTTGAAGAACCCTTGGTGTCCAGTTGATGAAATGTCATGCGTAACCTTCAAAATCTTCTCGTGTGTGGATTCAGGAACCAAGTATATCCTGTCTTTATAATAAATAATATCATTGATTATTTTATACCTGTCATCCTATATGAGTTTGTCAATCAGTGCACTAGCAAACTGGTTTTTGGCATATTTTGCTGAGAGGTGTGCCTTCTAGTCTTTTGCATGCTCCATGAGGGAACATGCTGCTAGTTTCCTGGAGGGTGCGTCACCCATGCTATTCTTCTTTCCCTTCACATACTCAATATCAAAATCATAAGCTTGGACCTTACTTATGCATTTTTGCTGACGTTCATTTAGGTCTTTTTTTGTAGCATAAAAACTATCGCTGAAGCGAGAAAGACTGATAGCTTGAAGACTTGAATGTAAAAATACACACAGGTATTTAATAATAATAATTTATTAATATATAAATTGTATAAGATGATTTGAATGTTACAATGAGGCCCTGCTTTTATACCTCAGTAGGTGACCTTTCGTGAATGGGCATGTCTTTTAGACATGCCTTTTCAGTTAACTTAATGACTATTTAACCAAACTAATATTTGATTATTTAATATTTATATTTATTTTATGTATTTAATTGTTATGAATTATATTCATAACATAGCCCCTTCCTTCAGAAGCTTTGTCCTCAAAGCTATATTGTTGGCAATTGTCTTTGCGGTGGTTGTCGTTTTGGCATATGTGAGGCGGAAGGTCTTTGGTGGCTCAGTGTCTATAATTCACTAATAACTCTATTTTTGAGTCCAAGGTTGTCTTCTTTTGTTCCCGTCTCTCTTTTTTTTTTAATAATAATAATAATATTTTTTTTTAATAAGTTCAATTTTTTTTTTTTAATAACTCATTTTTTTTGTTTTTTGTTTTGATAATACTATATTTTTATTTTATTTTTTTGATTTATTATTATTATTTTTAAAAAATAATATATATATATATATATATATATAAAATTATATTAATGATATATATTTTTTTAACATATAATTTTTTTTGTTTTTTGTTGTTCGTGTTCTATAATAATAATTTTTTTGTAATTATATAACAACATATATATAATAAAGTTATATATGTTTATATATATGGTTAAGAAACGTGACGGTCGCGGAGAATATTGGGCGTGATGGTCGAGGGGTCAAACGAACAAAACAAAAAAATGGTGAAATGAATGGTAGTGGGAAAAGACGAGATTGACCAAGGAGTCTGGTGGTGAACCTGCACTAGGTATGATACAATACAGGAGAGTGTCGGCAGAACACGTTGTTATAATGCAGGTTCATAACACCATTAGGAATCGACGCCTGAACCCACCTCACTTCTGTTGACCCTTGCACCGGCTACAATGCTTGGGGGTAGAGGAGACGTCAATTTTTTTTTTTTTTTTTTTTAAATGTCGGGACAGGTATATGCAGAGAAGTGTGGTCCCGGGGCACAATAGCGAGGGGATGGTTTTCTGCATACCAAGCAACATGGACTTGCTGTCGGGTTTTCTGCATACCAAGCTGTAGGCAATTTACAACAGGGGTGTGGTTTGCCGCAGAGGCAGTAGATCGGAGCGAGGGTGTGTGGTTAGGCGGATATGGCAGCATGGACAGGTCGAAAAGCCAGCGGAAACACAGCGGCGGGGATCCGTTGAGTGACGAAGGACGCGGAGATATAAACATTGTTGCTGTTTCAGGATCAAAGATGAGTTCCCAGGAAGGCCAGTAATGCAGGTCTTGCTTTAAACTGAAGACATTTGGCTTGCAAGTCAACTGTATGGTCTTCACACGGACGAATGCCTCATTCTCCAATTCTTTTATCACACCTACAAATGTTTGCAGATCTGGGGTTCCCTTTTCATTAACTTCAACAATCCACTCGCAAGTATACAGTCCATATCTCTGAACAGGACTGCCACAAAATGCATGTGAAACATAAACCCCATGCCCTTGCTTATTATCTCGCTTCTGATGTTTGATTGCTGGAACAGCCTTCAGGAACGGTTCAAAATTTAGAAATTTGGCCCTACTCTTTTCATCAGGCCAAAGTGCCTGCGCAATTACTATAGCTTCATTCTCCTTCCCTTCTTTGACTAAGTGGTATATTACATCGGAATAAACAGGACCTGCTGAAAGGCCATATTCTTTCATTTCCCTAACAAGATCCTTTACCATGTCGATGTCACCTGCCTTTGCATATGCCTCCATAAACAAACCATATATAGGAGGACTGGGATGAATCTTCATTCTTTGCATCTTTTTAAATATTTCAAAAGCAGTATCAAGATTGCCAGCGTCATAGAGAGCTTTCATGAGAGTGTTGAAAGTTATGACATTCGGGAAAACTTGTTCTTTTACCATTTCACTATACATTTATGTCAATTTCTTATATTGCTTGCCCTTGGCAAGAGCACCAATCATGTATTCTTTTGTCTTTCTCTTCTTGGACGATAACTCCATTTCTTGGTCTGAATTCAAATTCCTCTCTTCTCTACTGAGCACTTGCACTATATCCTCTTGTATAGATTCTATATCTCCAAAAACCTGTTTTTCTCAGGAGTCATTGATGGCAGATTTTCATCGGCATATTTTTCATTGTTATGATATTGTACATCTCCTTGTTTCTTAAGATAGTCCTCATCTTGATCTTGTTTCGTTTCTTCACTGTAGCTATCAACTTCCTTATTATCGATTTCCCTTTGACATGCTTTAATTTCTGCATATGATTTTTCTAAACGCTGAAATGCTTCTTGGATTTCATTAAACTGCGCAACGCATTCAGGACGTGAACGTAATGGCACATTGTGCTGCGAACAACGTTCGAAGACCCGCATGATTATATTGTGTGCCATGGCTCCGATACCACTGTAGCATAAAAACTATTGCTGAAGCGAGAAAGACTGATAGCTTGAAGACTTGAATGTAAAAATACACACAGGTATTTAATAATAATAATTTATTAATATATAAATTGTAAAAGATGTATAAGATGATTTGAATGTTACAATGAGACCCTGCTTTTATACCTCAACAGATGACCTTTTGTGAATGGCCATGTCTTTTAGACATGCCTTTTCACTTAACTTAATGACTATTTAACTTAACTAATATTTGATTATTTAATATTTATATTTATTTTATTTATTTAATTGTTATGAATTATATTCATAACATTTTTGTTCCAAGAAATGACACTAGCTGTTGTGGTTTGTCTTGACTACGAACCTATTCCTCACCAAATGTTGTCTGAAATTTTGCCAAAGTGTGCATGATAGCGAACATCTCCTTATCCTATATGGAGTAAAGTCTCTCCGTATCTTGGAGCTTTCAACTTTTGAATGCAATGGGATGGCCCTTTTGCATTAAGACAACCCTTATTCCTTCGTCTGATGAATCATATTCTAATACAAAGGGTTGACTAAAGTTGGTGAGGGCCAAGACTAGACATGAGCTCATTACTTCTTTGAGCTTGTTGAACGTCTTGTGTTATTCCTTCGTCGACCTGAATGCTCCCTTCTTTGTCAAATCTGTTAACGACGCGCTTAATTGAGAGAACCCCTTGACAAATCTCCAATAATAGTTGCAAATCGCAAAAAATCCTTGTAACTCAGTCAGATTCTTAGGTGTTGGCCAATCTAATATTGCCTGAATCTTCTCTTGATGGATTTGTACTCCTTTTGCACTGATTATATGTCCCACATAAAGAATTTTCGTCATTCCAAACTTGCATTTTGATGGCTTGGTATAGAGTGACTGCTCCTACCTCATGCTTAAAATTTCATCTAGATGCCCCAAGTGATCATCCCATGTCTCGTTGTATATGAGAAGGTCGTCAAAGAACACTAGTAAGAACTTCCTTCACTGTTTATTAAAAATACTATTCATGCAAGATTGGAAAGTGGCGGGAGCGTTGGTTGGACCAAATGGCATGACCAAAAACTCAAAGTGTCCATAGTGGCATCGAAAGGTTATTTTTGGCACGTCTTGCTCTCAAACATGGATTTGATGATACCCTAATCGTAGGTCAATCTTTGAAAAGTATACTACTGCATATAGCTCATCTAGTAACTCATCGATTCTGGGAATAGGGTACCTATTCTTGATGCCTTTTTTTGTTGAGCGCTCGGTAATCAATACACATTCTCCACCTACCATCCTTCTTTTTCACCAAAACCACTGGTGAGGCAAATGGACTTGAGCTGGGTCTGATGTGTCCCATCGCTAACAATTCTTGTATGGTCTTTTCTATCTCGTCCTTAAATTTCTTTAAGAGTCGATATGGTGTGGTGATTATTGGTTTGGCCCCTTCTTCCAGTTCTATGGTATGTTCAAATCCTCTTTTAGTAGGCAATCCTGGGGAAATATCACGAAATACCTGACCATGTATTAAAATTGGCAACTAGGGCCAAAATCCATGTGGGTCTACTTATTTATGGCAGCTGATATTTTTCTTGGATTCCTCTCGACGAGAGGTGTAGGATTGATCTAAAGATCATCCAATTTCGATATATGTATTTATGGAGCTATGAATTTATTTTTGTTGTGGGACAATTCGTCAAGGTCGGCGAACAACCAAATTGCCCTCACTTATCTTCAACGTAGCACTATAAATAGAAGAGGTTTGCAAGTCATTTGAGATACACACACTCAACCAATGTTACTTGGGAGCGGGAGCGACCATTTTCAGAAGCTCCCGGTTTGGGAGCGAATCCCGGAGCGATTTTTTAAAAATATATATATTTTTTATATTTTTTAATTTTTGATACATATATGTCAACAAAAACATGTAGAATGATGAATTAGATATAAAAAACATAAAAAAGCATAGATTGAACCATATAACAACAATCATCTAGAAGTTATAATCTTCATCAACCACGTCCGCAAGTTAGCAACATAGTAACATACAACATATTGAGTCTCATGATTCATCAATCTTAAAGTTTCAAGCTTTCAAAATTCAATATATAACATTTATCATCATTGATCACCAAAGTTGTACTTGTAAGCTAAGTGTAACCATTACAACAAATAATATCTAACATGAAATGAAATGTTATAAAATGAAATGAAATGAAACAACTTTCAACTTTCATGAAGCATCATATTCATAATTCATTACTAATGAGTTATAATTGCCAACTTCAAACTTAAATTGTCATATATTGTTTAAAAAAATATCATAATAAATATGAAAGAGTCAATAGTTATAAAAGCTACTAGAAACTAGAAAAGAGAAGTAAATCTATTATCTATTTCTTATGCTTGGGCCTCTTGCCACCACGAGAAATGTCTAATTTTTTAGTCTTGTTGCAAAATCAGGATCTTTGTCATTAATATCACCCTCCAAGCATTAATATCCAGAGGTATCTTTTTCATTACCTTTGTATCTGTATAGGGATCTTTGTCATTAATATCACCCTCTAAGCATTAACATAAGATAGAAAAAGCATAGCATGTCAAGTCAAGATTTTGTTTGAGTGATGCGTACATTTTTAGAAGGGTCATGATAGAGGAGTTCGACAACCAATGTCACTAACATCAAGGTACATAGAGGGATTGGTACTCTTGATTAAATATGAGTTCCATACCCTAATACATGACAAAATTCAATGGAAACATTGCAATCCCCCAATCCTGAAATCCTGAAAAACTGATAAGTCTGCTGGATTTTGAATGAAATCTAAAATTCTACTTTCTCCATATGAAATCCAATGAGGACGAAACCACTCTCAAACATCCTGAGTCATTTCATGGTAATGTTAAAAATTTAAGTAAAAGTGAAGTTGCCCCACTCAAAAACTATTTGTTTCTTTCAAAAAAAATTGCATTTCGAACATTACTACAAAAAAAAAAATGCAAAAAAGGCAAAACGCTCCCGAAAACGCTCCCGAAAAGGCAGGGAGCGAATTTTTTTTAGGGAGCGCGCTCCCTTTTCGGGAGCGATTTCGGGAGCGCGCTCCCGACCCGCTCCCGAGTCGCTCCCGCCCGGAGCGCGGATCGGGAGCGGGAGCGAGGGGGGGGGGGGGGCGCTCCCCGCAACACTGCACTCAACTATTGTGATCTCTTCCTCTCCACTCGTTTGGGTTTTGGTGGAAGGAGAAGTCACCAAGAGTATACGCTGCCCGAGAGGAGATGCCCTAGATCCTTTACGCTGTCCTAATGAAGCTCTATCGTTGCCTTAATGAAGAATCCTCTATGCTGCCCTAACAGTAATGAAGAAGCCTCCAAATGCAGTCAATAAAGAAGCCCTAATGAAGAAGACTCGTAATGCTGTCATGGAGGCACAAGGAGGAGCAGACTACTTATGTTTTAGGGCCGCAGGTTAGGGTTGATTCCAGCGAAGGAGAAGAGGCTGCGTTTGGGTCTCTTTGTGACTGTTTGGATGCCAAGTAAACCTTGTAGGAAGGCCGAGTTTCTTAGGGTATTTTCTGAGCAAGTTAGGATCCATTTTGGGGCAACAAATACAAGGAAAGAGTTCAGACTTCTCTGCCTAGCCGCAGCAAGCCAAGAAGAGAACAACGAAGAGTTAGGAGGCTATTTCAGGAGGCCGAGGAGCTGTTGAAGAGGGCCGCAACCCATATCTTGGAGGCTGAGAGGCAGGGGGATTGTTTTAGGGTGGTTGGGTGAAGGAATAGCCCTTAGAAGGGCTGCTGCAGCTAAGGGACAGCTTGCTGTAGCAAGCCGCAGTGGATAAGAGGAGGCTGAAGGGTGGAATGGGGTTGGAACAGCCCAACATTGCAACCAAGGCTTTCCTCCCCTCTTAGAAAGGCAGCCGCAGTTGAGGAGGGCTATTCTGGCCACATTTTGAAGGCTGTCAGGACTGCTGTTAGAGTGCCCTAACCAGTCCAGCAATGCAACAAACACAGAGCCCTAAAACATTGAACTGATATATGCTTTTTGGAGCAACATTTGATGTTTGTTGGGTCTATGTTCAGTGACCTTGCTGGAGCTCCATCATTGTTAGAAACCAGATTGATGAGCTGATCATGTATGAAGGTGCAGGCTTCCTTGTGAGCAACAGAGTATAAGCTGCTACAGGAAAACTGTGTGTTAGGCCGCAGGCCATAACACCACAGTCAATATTTCGTATGGATATTTTGAAGGTTCAGATCATGGAGCTGTCATACTATTAACCTGTAGAAGACTGTATAATGCTGCTGCAATATGATATGGACAAAACTACTGTCATGGATTGGTATAATTGCATTGAGGATTAGTCAGCTAGCCAGGTGCAGCTTAGTGTAATGAAGTGAAGCATGAATGATGCAGTATAGTGCAACATGGTGCAGCATAGTGATAATGAAGTGCAACATGGTGCAGCACAGTGATGATGGATGCAGTATGATGAGTGCAGCATAGTGTAATGAAGTGCAACACAGTGATGGGTGCGGCAAAGTGATGGGTACAACATGGTGATGGAATCACCTATGTTTAGATCTGCTACCTCATGTGTCATCTTCTTGGAGAAGATCTCTGCTCTTATTTTGACAAGTCAAAATGTTGACTTCTGATGTATATGTACTATCTCTCTCTGTGCTGAACTATTGAAGAACATAAGAATAATTGATCAAGGGTTTCTCCACATTGGGGTTTGTCCCTGTCTAGCGCCACATATTGTGTACTCTTGTCTTGGCTTGTCTTCTGCGATTTATGTTTATGTTCGATCTGATTTTTACTATCATGCTAAATGTGATTGCTAATCTGGAATTGATATTAAGCTGATATGGAAAATTGAAGTAAATTTGCTCTCAGCATAGAACATACCTAAAATTAACATGGTATTGGAGCTGAGGTGAAGACAAAGCCCAAGCAAGAGTGAAAGAGCAATCACTAAAGACGATTGGAAAAGACGAAAAGGCTCAGTGGGCTCCTCAATGAAGGATAAAATCCCGGAGCCTTCATAAAATGCACCATTCACAAAGAGCAAGTACACTTAGGGTGGAAGGAAGAAAGGCAGATGCCTTGCTTAGAATAAGTTTGACCATTATGCGAAGGAGTGTCCGAATAGAAGGGACACATCACTTGATGATGATCACAATCATTCCTGGGGCATCTTCAATGATCAAAGGAATGACAGGTACAACGACAAAGGAAAAAGAAATGCAGGTCATCAGGGAAATGGCCAACTCTTCAAGAAAGCAAGGATCTCTAGGATACTTTGGTAAAGTGGTATATTGATAGTGGTGCTTCAAGGCACTTCACCAGATACAGGGAAGCTCTCTCCAATCTGAGAGAGAAGGAAACAATCTTGGAGATTATTCTTGGAAATGATGCCACCTATCCCGGAAAGGAAGTAGGGAATGCTACCCTTCAATTGAATGGGGGTAGCACGATTCATTTACAAGAAGTTCTTTATGTACCTGATCTCAAGAAGAACTTGGTGTCCATTTCGGCAATGGAAGTCAAAGGTTTCAAGGTGGCATTCATCGATGGAAAGGTACGTGTTTGGAAAAAGAATTTTAAAAGATACTTTTACTCATGGGTTTAGGGTTGGCAATTTGTATCAAAGTTGCAGGAAGTCCAATGGAGACCATGTCGTGTGTCACCTCTTCTATGGCATTGGAGGTCTGCCCCTCTTCATTATGGGGCCCTACCCAATGTAAGACAGATGGTGACAGGGATGCCTGAATTCAAAGAAGAGTAGGAAGGTACATGTTCGAGATGTACCGAAGGAAATCGTATAAGGGAACCATTCCCCTCATGTTATAACAAGACCACAAATGTGGATCAACCCGATGGGTTTGTGATTCATGTTCGGGAATCTCATGTATGCAGGTTGAGGAAAGCTCTCTATGGCTTGAAGCAAGCACCCTGGGCTTGGTAAGAGAGGATTGATAGACCTCTCATATTGGTACCCTATGAGGACGACCTCTTTCTGACAGGTGCAAACCCTCTCATTTACAAAAGTAAGAGGGAGTTGGATTCCGGATTTGGAATGGTGAATTGCAAGCCCGTGACTACCTCGATGAAGCCTAACTTTAAGAAGTTATGCGGTAGTGATACCGGACCTGATTTAGGAAATGCCTCTGGGTTTCGTCAACTCATAATAGCATTAATGTTCTTGGTGAACTGCTGTTCGGATATATGTTTTGCAGTTAGCATGTTGAGCTCATATATGGTTGAGCCTTACTGGATTGGTGCCAAGAATCTTTTGAGATATCTTCAGGGCACAATCCCTCATGGATTGAGATAATTGTCGGAAATGTGAAGCTGCATGATCATTCTGATGTTGATTAGATAGGTAGTGTGGAGGATCACAAGAGCAATTATGGGTGTTGGTTCTGCGTCGATATCCTGGATGAGCAGGAAGCAAAAGTCGGTTGTTTTGAGCACCGATGAGGCTGGATACATAGTTGTGAGTATGGCCTCCTGTGAAGCTGTCTGGTTGTGGAAGCTCTTCTATGAGTTGTTTGGACGCGTGCTGGATACCATCGTAATCTACTGTGACAACCAAAGGAGGATTCGATTGTTGATGAATCCCGTGTTCTATGGTCGCTCCAAGTATACAGACATTAGTTACCACTTTATCTGGGATATGGTACAACGGGGAGCAAGAAGGCTCCATCACTCTGGGACTGATGTGCAGGTCGCCGATATTCAGATGAAGCCCTTGGGAAAGGTCAAATTCTTGACTTTCCGAGAACGACTAGGAGTCGTGGAGAGACTCTCTCCTGAAGGTCCAGTATAATATGGACATTGAGCTCTGGGAGTTCCGGGGGCTTGGGGGTACTTCTTGGAGCGATGAGCAACCATAGGGTCAGTGGTTCAACCTTCCCCTAGTGGTCTGCTATGTAGGCGGGATGAGTGGTTCATCCTTCTGTTGCCGAGATACAATCATAGGGTGAGTGGTTCAACCTTCCCCTAGTGATTTGTTGTATACAGGGTGAGTGGTTTAGCCTTCCCCTGGGATACCCCATGCGACATGTAGGCAAGATGAGTGGTTCATCCTTCTCCTGCTGAGACAGCCTACCCATGCAATCTGGGACTCATGGGAAGTACCTCCCATTTGGCCAATGAGTAGGGAAATGAGGATAAGGACCATAGTAGTACCGATGGATGCATCATGTATTTACCGTACCCCCTATGCTAGGATGACATTGATTTGGGATCAATTGGAACTGAGACATTGATCTGGGATCAATTGGAACTGACTTCGGGTTAGTAAGAGTGGTATGAGACGCTCTCTTTATTTGGAACTGACTTCGGGTCAGTAAGAGTGATATAACTCACTCTTGTTTGGAACTGATTTCAGATCAGTAAGAGTGGTATGACACACTCTCTTCATTCGGATTGACTTCAGGTCAGTAAGAGAGCTATTAGACACTCTCTTTTATTTGGGACTGACTTCAGGTCAGTAGAGGATGGTATGATACATTCTCAATTACTTCCTCTTCTTCATAGTTTAGTAGAGCAGAGCAGAGCAGTGCAGGGCACTAACGGCAGAGATAATACAGATTGGCAGATGGATTAACAGATGGAGTTCTCCTTAGTTGAGAGGGAGTATTAAAATTGGCAACTAGGGCCAAAATCCATGTGGGTCTACTTATTTATGGCAGTTGATATTTTTCTTGGATTCCTCTCGACAAGAGGTGTAGGATTGATCTAAATGTTGAAATTTGGTACCGGAGGACAGGTGGTTCCCTAAGGCTTTGATCTTTGGCCTAGAGAAAAGTGTCCAAAAGAATTTAATTTTTCTCCTAAAGTGCCTTTGTAATTTTTATAAAGTCAAATCTAATTTAAAAGTGACTTTAAGTGATAAAGTTACTAAAGTCTAATTTTAAAGTGACTTTATTAAAGTCAATGAAAAATTAGAAAGGAAAAGTGACTTTGGAAATAAATGACTAAGTGGGTCTTTATTAAAGTGGGGTGAATTAAAAAATAGAAAGTGAGATTTAAATGAGCATTTAATCTCAACTTTAGATCTCAATCTATTTCAGCCATTGGATTTAGGGATCACCAAAAAGTCACTTAGGGTTAGATTAAGGGAGGAAAAGGAGAAAAAGGTCATTCATTCTTTCATGAGCAGATTGAGAGCAAGAGAGCAAGGGAGATTTCTGGACAGGGAGGAGAAGGAGACAGCAGCTTGGCACACATTCCAAGGCAGTAGTTTAGCAAATCCATACAGCTGAGTTAGCACAAAGTGAAAGGCAGATTTTGGCGCGATTTTCTAGAAATCTGTACAGTTGTTTGCACAGAAATCGAGGAGAAGTTTGCACAGAAATCGAGGAGCAGTTTGCTGGCACATTTTCCAAGGAAATCCGTACAGCGTATTGCTGTTTTTATGCACGCAAATTGAGGTCTGTACAACATATTTATTGCAGGCCATACAACAGCATTTAAGGATGAAAGTGGGCATGAAAATCAAGGAGGCCATACAACATTTATTGCTGTTTGCTAGTATTTTCCAGTTGGCTATGAGGAACGGAAAATGAGATAAGTTGTAAAATTTGCATGCTGATTTTTTGCTGAATATTTCTCACTGTAAAAGCATTTTTCAGAAATAAGAAAGAGCTCTCGAACTGGTTTTCCCCAAGAGTTGTAGGGGATTTTTCCAGGGTCACATTGACCAAAAATCACTGTGTTCAAATGTGTTAAATGGCTGTTTGTACCTGCTGATTTTTATTTCTACATTTTCTAACATTCTGTAAAATTTCCAGAATTTGTGTTTTCAACAAAAATTTATTTTTTCAGTTGTTGAATGTATGGATATGGGAAAGGGCATTTAACTATATGGGAGAAATAAGGTGAAACTGAAAACCAGGGTGGGAAATGAGAAATTTTTACATGGTATCAGAGCTTGAGTGCTGAAGTGCAGTTTGGGACAGCAAGGAGGAAAATTACAGCCTGCTGATTTTTCACTTAGAAAATTCCAGCAAGCTGATTTTTCACAAACAACAGTTTTTATCTTTACTACAGCAGTGCTATTTTTCAGTTTTAGGACAGCAGGATGTTATTGGGATTGAGGGTGGAGGATAGGCTGGATGGGCATACAAATTACAGCGTTTGGAAGGAGAGAATGCAGAGTATCTTTGAGGAGGTAGAAGTCTGGGATATCATGGTGCATACCACATAGAACCCTGTTGTTGTGCCTACTGATGCTACTCAGTTGGCTGAGTATAATAAAAAGAACAACAAGGGTAAGAGACTGATTCTAGACGGAGTCAAAGACCATTGCATTCTTCATGTGAGAGGAAAGAGAAATGCCCATGAGATGTGGATAGCATTGTCCAATCTCTACCAGAGTACCAATGAGAACCGGAAAATGGTCCTGAAGGAGAAGCTGAAGACTATTAAGATGGGTAATGATAGTGCAGCTAGATATCTCACAAAGATTACTAATGTGAGAGATGAGTTGGCAGCAGTTAGAGAGGACATTCCACCCACTGAGTTGGTGCGGATTGCAGTGAATGGCCTCCCCCGTTCATGGATGAACTTTGCTGATGGGGTTTGTGCACGTGAGACCCTTCCCACATGGGAGAGGTTTTGGGATGATTGCATTCAGACAGAGATCAGGAAAGGTCAGCTTGGGGCAGCCAAGCCAGTTGAGCAGGATGAGGATGTAGCATTGTCGGCAGGAGGCAAGAAAGGCAAAGGGAAGAAGCAGGCTTCCACAAGCAATGGTGGGGGCAAAGGCAAAGGTAAAGGTAAATAGGGTAACACACAGAAGGACTATTCCAAGGTGAAGTGTTGGAATTGTCAAAAGATGGGACACTATGCAGTTGCATGTTCGGAGAAGAAGAAGAAGGGGAAGATCCAGAGCGTGGCAGCTTTAGCAGAGGTTGAGGACTTTGCAGTTCGTTTTGACAGGGAGTTTGGGTTCACTGCGTATGAGTCCTCTAGTGCAGGGTCACCTGCCACACAGGTTCAGAGGGAGCATGATTTTCCCTCGATTAGCGGAGCATCTTCGAGTATCTGGTATGTGGACAGTGGGGCTTCACGTCACATTACATCATCATCATTCTTGCATAGAGGGCACCATCTTGACCCAATGATAAAACATTGTTGAAGAACGTCTCAAGTGGAAACTCTTTGCTCCATCAAACCACATAAATTTTTGGCTTTTGCAGGGAATTTTGCTTTCCAAACCACCTTCCAACACCATTTTATCTCAAAAGGAGCCCTACTAGTAGACAAATCTATATAGCCCTGCTTTGAGGTGTAAAAACTAGAGGGAGAGCAATACTACCAACTCATATTCTCTATCAGCAAGTCTGATGTGCTCAACGTACAAAGAATTTAGATATTTGTTCCACTCCTCCAGAAAGTCTGCCTCAATCCCTAACTCTTCGATTGTTTTTCAACCTTGCCTCTAGATAGTTGTTGTGGCCGGGTTAGCAATATGAGCCATCCTTGAAATATCTTTGCCCCTCAGAGTTTCGACAAGTGGATGAGGAAGAAGATGGTTATCACCACTCCTCGACCACAAATGTATTCCAATTTTTACATAAGTACCATTTTATTTACTCTCCAAGCCAACTGGTTCCCGATGATGTCAAATGAATTATCCTTGCCAAATTGAAGAAATGTTGGCCCTGGGCTTGTCCACTCTTCTAATTCAGTCCGCTAGCGTATTTGGGACAATGTTCATATGTATAACAATCGTAGACTAATGTACCTCTGTACAACAATCTCTGATTACATTTTGCCACCATGGCCCTTAGAGAACAGGGATACATTTTTTAAGTGCCATCCACCTTGCATTTTTGGCACTGCTAAATTTTTCCATTTGAACCATGGAAGGATCCTCTTCTCTTGGCACCCAAACCACAATAATTTGAAGGAGATTTTCCTTATTTTATCCAAAATGCTCTTGGGAATCTAGGCCAGAGAAATCTAGTAAACTGGGATGGCTTCTAGAATCGATTTTATTAAGACAAGGCGTCCTGCTCTAGACAATCATAAATCCAGTGAACTGGTATGGCTTCTGGAATCGATTTGATTAGGACAAGGCGACCTACTCTGGACAACCATTTTAGGCTCCAACGCTTAATCTTTTCTCGATTTTAGCTATAAGCTGTGACCAATCCTCCTTGATGTAGTTGTTTGGTTTTCGTCTGAAGCCTAGGTACTTGAGTCCTTCATCCAAAATCTTTGTCTCAAAAGGGACTAGCTGGGTTAAGAGTCTTCTCTCTATCTCTTCTAGATTGTGATGGGATAAAGTCGACCCTTTTGTAATTAATGGACATCTCAGTAGCTTTTCCATATGGAGGGAGAATCTCAATAAGATTTCCCACCTCTCTAATAGAGCCATTATTATAAATCAGGATATCATCTACGAAAAGGTCTGTTACAGTCATTTTCCTAGCCATAGGAGTATCCTGAAAACCCCCTCTACACTTAGCATCAATAATGAGATGACTCAAACCTTTTGCTATTAAAAGAAAGAGCACTGGTGACGGGACAACCCTGTTTGAGCCCTCTCTAAGCGTGGAAGAATGGGGAAGCTGCACCGTTGATCAACACTACAAATGGGACAGTTTGAATGCAACTCATTACCTAGGTTATGATTTTCGGACTGAAGCCCACGTGAGTTAAGAGGAGTTGGATATAGATCCAATTGACTCTATCATATGCCTTTGAGAGGTCAATCTTGAAAATTGCACCTTTTAGATTCTGAATCATTATGTTGTGGATTCCTTCCTGTGCCACACCAATTGCTTTGTAAATTTTCCTTCCTTCCAAGAAAGCAAATTGTTCTTTCAATATTGTTTTAGAGATGATGGGTTTTAGTCTATTGGCGATCTAGCAATAATTTTGTATATCACATTACACAACGAGAAAGGCCAAAAATCATCAAAGGACTCAAGAGATTCCACCTCAGTGATATGGGCGATAAAAGAGGAATTGAAAGCAGGCAACATTCTTTGATTATGTTGGGATTCTTCAATGAACACCAACAATTCATTACCAATGATATCATACAATCCAATTAAAAATTCAATACACCAACCATTTGGCACAGGACTCTTGTCCCTTTTGGAAGCTATGTAAAACTGTTTTGAGCTCGGCCTGCGACAATTCTTCCAGGAGAGCTCTGCTTTCTTCAACCTCAACAAATCTTGGAAATAACATTGTTGTTTTGAGGACTTTTTGCAATGGAGGGGCCTTCTTCGAAGCAGTTCATGGCCCTCTAGGCTCCTAAGACTCCAGATCGTGTTGCTCATTTTCCTTCCCTTTGCATATGCTTCAAAGTTTTTTGTATTCTCATCCCCACCTTCTAGCCATATGGTTCTACTTTTTAATTGCCATACTGCTTCCCTTTCTTCTAGAATTTCTCTTCTCCTTTTTTTTTTAAATTCTGAGAAGCTCGACCCTATCGTCACTTGATTGAAAACCTTCCTCCTGGATAGAGATAGTCTTTAATTGGTTCTCAATATTTGCCAATTCTCAGTTTGTTTCTTGTTTCTTTTTCCTAGCACATTCTTTAGCTTTTTGTTTTATGAGTTTCAAATTAGCTTCAAACTAATCAACAACTGTGGGTCCTAACATGGGATTGTAAACTTTCTAGTGGGGTTTGACGGATCAATCAATTCCTCCTCTTTCAACCAGTTTGCATTCATTTTAAAGGGGTAGGTTGCTTTTGGACCAACATCCTTAATTTCCAAGAAAATGGGGGAATGGTTTGATTTGCTACTCGAGCCAACCCATTGTTTGATTAGGTTGAATCGTTCTAAATGGGCGTCCAATATAGGAACCCGTTGATTCTTTTTGCAACTTTGTCCAACCCAGATCTACGGTTCCTCTAGGTAGGGACAATTTTGGTAGAAGCTACCTCACTTAATGGGCACCTAGTGAGAAGTTGAAAAACTTCAAATCACCCTTGAGGATCAGATTGTTCGAATTTATAATGGAGGTGCCAAACAATCTATCCCAATATTCCTTACGATTCGATGAGAGGGCCCCATATATATTTAGAATGGAGATAGTAGATCAATAAATTTCTAGCTTGAATGGCCTTCACATTTCATCCCATAGCCAAATCATCTGACCTACCTCTCACATCAAACCTTATGAAGGACCATCCACCCAAAAGAGATTCTAAGCATTTGGTGATAGTGTCTCCATCTCCTGGCATTTCTTGAAGAAATATTAGATTTGGGCCGTTGGATTCAACAATTTGCTTGAAAGCACATCTCTAGCAATGTTTTTAAAACCGGAACTGGTGACCGGACTGGTCCACCTAATGAACCGGTTTACCGACCGGAACCGGTCTAACCAGGACTGGTTTGGTCTAAACGAACCGGTTTTAAAAAATACATTAAATAATTAATTTTTAATGAAACAAAACTATTTTTAAGATGTAAAACCATGATTCCAAGCCAATAAAGACAAAATATGCGAAGTTTGCTCATTTATATACCATGTAAAGGTGAATATATCAAAATGGCACCGAGTACAATACATATCATCGACAAAATAGAAAAATACATAAGAAATGAGGCTCTAAATGGCCTATAAAGTCCAAAAACAATGCTGCAAGCTATGAGGCCATTGGCCTACTACAAGTCTACAGTGTACACATGATCAATCATCAAGTTCATCACCACTACTAGACACAGGATCATCATCAGGAGCTACATAGACATCATCTGGTTCAGAGTCTGAGGATGCCTCAGCCTGATCTGCAACCTCAGTATCAATGACACCAATGACAATAGAAGTGGACCTAATGGAAGCACGAGTTTGTCAACCTGCATGACTAGTGCCTTCCACTGGTTCTTTGCCTTTCCTTGATGCTGCTACTGATCCTAGTTCTGATGCCACCACATAATCTGCACCATCCCCCGCTAAAGCCATGTCGATATCAAAATCAGCCTCAAACACAGGTTCTTCAGTCTCCTCCACCCATTCTGATGTTGGATCAATATTGTCCAACACAATGGAATCTAGATCAAGAGTTTTGCTCATCATTTGGAGCTCTGATTGCATTTATTGTTTACCCCCAAACCATGAAATCCTGAAAACCATTAAGTCTGCTGAATTTTGAGTGAAATCTATAATTCTAGTTTCTCCATATGAAATCCAATGAGGTCGAAACCACTCTCAAACATCCTGAGTCATTTCATGGTAATGTTAAAAATTTAAGTAAAAGGATGAAAATGAAAATTAAAGGAAATGTCACTTTTACTTTAAGAATTTAACATTACCATTAATTGCCAACATTGTTAGGGTTGAAACACCCTTAGTTTCCCCCCAAAACCCCTGAAACACAGTGAAAAATATGCTTTTTTAACTTTACGGTGGGCGTGCCTAAAACCGGCCGGTTTGATACAAACCGGTCGGTTCCGTCCTAAACCGACCGGTTTTCACCGGTTAGGGCAAAAAAATGGCGAAATGGCCTTTCCAACCGGGTTTTTTGGCCGGTTTAGACCGGCGGCCTTGCTAACCGGCCGGTTAGATCGGTAACCGGTTTTTAAAAATGGTTTTGAAAACACTGATCTCTAGAGGCAATATTTGCTCTAAGGGCCCCTTGAATGGATCGTTGCCTACTAGTTGCTAGCTCTTCACCTGTCATCTCTTTGGCTTTTGTCAAGTGTGATTTCCTACCCCTGTCCGACATTCCCTTGAGGAGATAGACAGTTTACCGAGACCACTTGAGAGGCCTTCAGAGTGCGGCAGAATGGATCGAGATCGTAGATTATAAACAATGCCATTCTGCTTTGAGGGTTCAGAGGAAAATTTGGTGCTGTAGTCATTGGAGAGGATGGACCATCAATCCCTTGAGGGCAAGGGCATGAGCAAGTGGCAGTGGGGGAGGGAGAGGGGGGAGGGAGGAAGCCTTATGGACCGAGACCATTGCTAGGATTGTGTCTGAGGTTTCTTGAATAGGGCGTGCATTAAAATAATTGATTAAATTAGGATTGGATGTACAGGGAAGAGGGGATGATCGAGTACCTTCATTGATGATTGTCGAGCCCATTGAAACCTGAGGACACTGATCCTCCTTCGCATGTTCCTCATTGGTGACACCTCCACTGGGCTCGAGAACCTCTTCATGGGTTTGCAAAACCTGATTCGACACCTCTTGAAGTGATTCTTTGCCCTTTTGACTCGACTCCTCTTGCATCGCTGGGGTTGAGTGTGCTTTTTTGTGAAAGGGAAGCTCACAATCCCTTACCAAATTCCCATACCTATGACACTTCCTACATCAGAATGGAACCCCTTTACAATCTAAAATTTGAACCCTTTCCTCCTATCCAATGCACATGTCTTTTGGTAGGCCCTTCTGTAGATCCATATTTACCAATATTCGAGCTATGAACTTGTTTCCTAAAATTAGATAGGATGAATCATGATCCAAATATTTCCCTATGGTGTTTCCAATATCCAGGAAAACTAGGGCATCCCATAGGTTTGCAGGAAGGCTTGAGGGCAAGGGCATGAGCAAGTGGTAGGGGGGGAGGGATAGGGGGGAGGGATACGGGGGAGGGAGGAAGCCTTATGGACCGAGACCATTGCTAGGATTGTGTCTGAGGTTTCTTGAATAGCGCGTGCATTAAAATAATTGATTAAATTAGGATTGGATGTACAGGGAAGAGGGGATGATCGAGTACCTTCATTGATGATCGTCGAGCCCATCGAAACCTGAGGACACTGATCCTCCTTCGCATGTTCCTCATTGGTGACACCTCCACTGGGCTCGAGAACCTTTTCATGGGTTTGCAAAACTTGATTTGACACCTCTTGAAGTGACTCTTTGCCCTTTTGACTAGGCTCATCTCGCATGGTTGGGGTTGAGTGTGCTTTTTTGTGAAAGGGAAGCTCACAATCCCTTACCAAATTCCCATACCTATGACACCTCCTACATCAGAATGGAACCCCTTTATAATCTAAAATTTGAACCCTTTCCTCCTATCCAATGCACATGTCTTTTGGTAGGCCCTTCCGTAGATCCATATTCACCAATATTCGAGCTATGAACTTGTTTCCTAAAATTAGATAGGATGAATCATGATCCAAATATTTCCCTAGGGTGTTTCCAATATCCAGGAAAACTAGGGCATCCCATAGGTTTGTAGGAAGGCTTGTCAGACACACCCAAATCGAAACCTCATCCAATTTTTCCCTTTCAACATCGAACAAGGGAGACCAAAATTTAAACATAATGGGGGTGGAGACTATCTTCCATGGCTTTTTAAACAACTTGCTTTGCTTTGGCTGCTTCCTAAAAAGGAAAATGGATCAATCTCCTCGCCATCAAGGCCACCTCGGGGGTATACAAAATTATTGGCACTATTTCCTTTCTGCCCACTCCTTGATGAGTTTGTAGCTAAACTTACGATCTTTGGCTCGACCCACTAGCGATTTTTTAGCCAAGGTTGCTGCATTTTTTATCAACACATCCACACCATAACAAGAGGAGCTTGAACCCTATTTTCCCTCTTTATACATAGTTTCTTTTTTCGCTTTAACCCGCTTTTCAATCCCCCTTCAGAGCGCTGGTCTCCACTTGTGCTTAGTAAAGTGTTACCTTGAACTTCCTTATCACCAGGGATTTCAGGAGATTAGCCCTTGCCTTCCTTTGATGCGAGCTAATCCTTTAGAAGATTGCTGGCAAACTGTTGTAGAGAGTGGTCCTGTGGAAGATTTGTGAGTTGTGTGCCTTCTGCGGGAAAGATGTTGAAATATGTAACTAGGTTCGGTCTTCATAATGACATATGTAATTATGATTTTATGTATTTAATGAAAAGAGAAAAATAAATTTATTATTGTGAGTCTTGAGGCATGGGTTTCATGCTCAAGAGAATTTATTTTATAGGTCAAGCACCCATTGAGTGCTTCTAGGTTTGTCATAAAGTCATTGAGTCATTGTCATGTATTAAAGACCCATTTGGGCATGTTACATATTGTAAAAGAAAATTTATTGAGTCAAAAGACCCTCCAAGACCTCGTCATGACACAAAGATCAAGTCGGCCTACATGAAGAGACAAGTCGGCCTAAAGGAGAAATTCGACCCATTGAGAAGCCTATATAAAGAAGACTTCGACCTCATTTGGAAGACACACTTCACTCACACAAGTTCGATCACAAGGAAGAGAAGAAGTGCGAAAAAGAAGAGGACAAAAGAAGAAGAAGTCGAGTTTTTGGATTGGTTTTGGGCTACTTCTCTCCACACATGCGAAGGAATTAGGGTTCATGCTGTTGCAGTAAAGTCAAGTTGCAGAAGTGAAGTTAGGTTGAAGTTTGAGAAGAAGCTACTGGGCAAGTCGAAGTTGCAGAAGAAGTTGTTGGGCAAGTCGAAGTTGCAGAAGAAGTTGTTGGGCAAGTCGATGTTGCAGAATAAGTTGCTTGGTAGGTTGAAGTTGCAGGAAAAGTTGTTGGGCAAGGCGAAGTTGCAAGAGAAATTGGTGGGCAAGTCAATTTTGCAAAAGACGTTGCTGGGTAGGTCGAAGTTTCAAAAGACGCTGTTGAAGGTCAAATTTGCAGAAGTTGCTAGAAGCAAGTTCTGACTTGGTCTTGGAGGCCCTCGGTCAAGGGTCAAAGGTCTTGGAATTTGTTAATTGAAGGTCTATAAGAAGAGAAAGGATTCTGGTGTGTTTTCCTCTCAAGTAGGAGAGGTTTTGGCCCTGGCTGATCGCCTATATCTTGTGTCCTACTGTATCATTGTTCTTTATGATTTGGTAACTGTTTGATGACAGAGATCACAAATATTAATAAAAGAAGAAGAAGTTAATCAAATAAAGTAAAAACACATCACAAATAGTTATCAAAGAAAGAGAAATCATCTTATGTTGCTGCCCCATTTCTCAATGTGGTTTCAGAGCTAAGGTGACAAAACAAGGAAGGGCAGCTTAAAGGACACGCAAGGATCGAAGCACTAGATGATCATCAAGAACATCAATCATCAAAGGACCACTCATCTCAAAGGCACTACAGGGACAAGGATTACATCATCATCTTGAAGGAAGCCTCTAAGGAAGATCTCAAAACCTTAGTTCGTTCAAAGAAGGTTTCTACACTTGAATTCTTGGGAACCTTGCTCAATCATCACCTCAAAGAAATAGACCTCAAAAGACCCTACCTCTACTCAAATAAAGGAGAACTACAAATTGAAGCATCTTGAAGTTACTAATCCAAGGGAAGCAAAAAGAAAGGCAATGTCATCATCATCAAGTATTCAAGGTGATCTCCCTCTCTTTGGGTCAAGGGTCATTTTTGAAGGAAGACATCTTCATCAAGAAGAAATCTTCTACTACCAATATCATCATCAAAATCAAGAAGGCAACATGTTGAAGATATTGTCATCAAGGAGTATTTTCACAAGTATCCTTATGTCCACATCTAAATCTATCAAAATGTCTTTTTGCAAGGAAAGCAACAAGTTGGTTGGGTCATCAAACTTTCTTGCATGGAAGAAGAGGACATATTTGATCCTCATAGAAATGATGTTGTGGAACATGTTAAGGGCTCAATCACTAAACCTCCAAAGGAAGAAGCTCAAGCTCTTGCAAAATACATGAAAGGGGAAGTAAGGGCTCAAAGGATTCTCATAGAATCCATCAAAGATCCCCTCATTCCCTATGTATCAAAATTAGAGACATCAAAAGAAATATACGACAAACTTGTAGAATTTTTCTCCGTAAGTACTATAGGAGAAGTGATCTCATTAAGACAAGAACTCTACTAGATGAAGATATCAAGAAGAAGGAATTGCCTCATACTTTATGAGGGTGTCAGAAATAACAGACCAACTCCAAGAGTTGGGAGAAATAATGTCTGATAGGGAAATGACTACCATAGTGCTCAATGCACTACTAGAGGAATGGGGCAGCTTCACATCAAGCATCTGTGGAAAGAAGGAAGCTACTCCATTCAATGAACTGTGGTCATTATGCAAAATCGAAGAAACTAGGCTGAAAGCAAAAATTGATGTGGGATCAAACGGGCAAGCTCAAGCATCTGTTGCCATGGTTAAGAGAAAAGGGAAGTTTGGGCCTCAGAAAAAGAAGAAGAACATGTCAAAGATCCAATGTTGTAGCCGTCATGAATACGGGCACTACAAGAGAGATTATCCCGAGCTCAAGAAGGACAACAACAAAAGCGGAAAGGAAGAAGCCCATATCATTGAAGAAGTGGAAGAAGTTGAAAAGAAGAAATTCAAGAAGGAAGAAGTGAGAGATCTCTATTATGATGGAATCTTCTTCACCAAGTTCTTTTCAAGTTTTTGTAAAGTAGAGCTATCATGGTAGGAAACATTAGAAGCATGATAGGATGCATCATGTTAGGGGATGGCATCATAAAATCATATGATTGAAGCAAGAGCTTGTGACATCATCATAAGGAGCTTGAAAGATCGCTAAAGTAGAAGTCTACATGGTTGTCGCAGTCATCATAGAAAGAAGTAGCTCTTGGTAACCTCATTAGAAGCATAAGTAGTACTTATGGGTAGAAGAAAGTTATCTAGTGTAGAGTTCATCATACATCATTAGGAAGAAGCATTTGTAGGATGAGGATAATCAAGATCCTCTGTTGGAATCTTCATTCGAATTTTCACCTCTTGGATGAAGCAAGTGCCTTGTTGAGAATTCCACCTTGTATGGGATTCATTGTTTGGAAGAATGATGGTATGATGACAAAGGAATGTAGCATGTCAAGATGGTTGAAGTATTCTCAATCAAGGACAAGAAGCTGCTGAAGAAAGCGTAGATGACCAAAAGAATAGAAGAGGTATCTATGCATATGTTTGCTAAAAATTAAGTCATGTCATCATATAGTTGCTGACAGCATGGGTAAGACCTCTAACCCATGAGCATGATCAAAGTAAAGGGATCTCTTTCGTTGAAAGGATACATGAAGGCATGGTTCACATATTTACTAGATGAAATCAACATAATATGTCCTCATATGGAATATGAGGTGGTTGACAAAGATGAAGGAACTATGGATAGAAGTTCCTGGGAAGCAACATGTGAAGAAAGAAATAATAGATCATGAGAAACACAACTACAGGACATCAACATCCGACAACTAGAAGAATTGATCATGATATCTCCATGGAAAAAAAGACCATGACAAGGTCTGTAAAGAAAAAAGAGACCCTTGACATATGAAGTTTTGGAGATGTGTCTTCAAAAGTGTGGGATGTTGTAGACAAGCAAGATGTCATGATGAAAGGCCATCACAAAAGGTAACTTTGATTTGATGTTCATTTTTGGTTTTTGAACAACATCTGGATGGGTTGACACAGGGCTACTGAAAGAGAGTTGTAGATGTCGTTTACAACTAGCACTCATGTGGTTGGATGGAAGATCTTGAAGGAAACATGACGTGGATGAGGTAGTTGTATAAAGGAAAGTCGGATGTGGACTAGAAGATCACTTTTCGATAAAGGGAAGGATGACATGACTGACTTGAGGAAAGTGATGGATGGTCGATGCCCTACAAGATGAAGGCTCCATAACAAAGAAGATGAAATTTGTGGCATCGAAAGAGAGAACCCTACAAGAAACTAATTGTCCCATGATCTCCACCTAGAGCAGAAAGCTATTGGAAGCAAGTCTCTGGTTAAGAGGGAGCTTGGACAAGTCCTTGGTTAAGAGGGAACTTGGGTACATTCCTTTTATAGGAATGGGTATATCCTCCCTGGTTGAAAGGGAGAGATAGACACATCGTTCTTGCCTTCACTTTGGGAAGAAGGAATGGAGGATTGGGTAAACATCTGGCATGCGATACTCTTTGAGGATGTGGTAGGGCATCCAAGATAAGAGTAGTTGTAAAGGACCGATATTCTTTGAGGACTGGGAATCCCAGATAAGAGCAGTCCGTGTCGAACATACTCTGAAAGAACCTGGATGGGGTATGTTCGAGAGAGACAATGATGATGGTGTCTATAAATCATTGGTCTTGCCAACATTGTGCTCTAATCTTGTGGAGAGATATAACTGTTAGTCAAGGCGTTGCTAGTGACAATGGTGGATGAAATGATGCTAAACAGATGGGTTACCAATCCGACTCTTCTTATGAGAATTCTTCAGATTGAAACTGTCCAAGTACCTTGTATGGATTATGAATACCTCCCTAGTTAAGAGGGAGTGTTGAAATACATAACTAGGTTTGGTCTTCATAATGACATATGTAATTATGATTTTATGTGAGACTTGAGGCATGGGTTTCATGCTCAAGAGAATTTATTTTATAGGTCAAGCACCCATTGAGTGCTTCTAGGTTTGTCATAAAGTCATAAAGTCATTGTCATGTATTGAAGACCCATTTGGGCATGTTACACATTGTAAAAGAAAATTTATTGAGTAAAATACCCCCCAAGACCTCGTCATAACACAAAGATCAAGCTGGCCTACATGAAGAGACAATCTGGCCTAAAGGCGCCGTTCGACTCATTGAGAAGCCTATATGAAGAAGACTTCGACCTCATTTGGAAGACACACTTCACTCGCACAAGTTCGATCACAAGGAAGAGAAGAAGTGCGAAAAAGAAGAGGATGAAGGAAGAAGAAGAAGTCTAGTTTTTGGATTGGTTTTGGGCTACTTCTTTCCACACGTGCAAAAGAATTAGGGTTCGTGCTGCTGCAGTAAAGCTGAGATGCAGAAGTGAAGTTAGGTCGAAGTTGCAAAAGAAGCTGTTGGGCAAGTCGAAGTTGCAGAAGAAGTTATTGGGCAAGTCAAAATTGCAGAAGAAGTTGTTGGGCAAGTCAAAATTGCAAAATAAGTTGTTGGGTAGGTCGAAGTTGTAGAAAAAGTTGCTGGGCAAGTCGAAGTTGCAAGAGACGCTGCTAGGCAAGTCGAAGTTGCAGAAGAATTTGCTGCATAGGTCGAAGTTTCAAAAGAAGTTGTTGAAAGTTAGATTTGCAGAGGTTGCTGGAAGCAAGGTCTGACTTGGTCTTGGAGGGTCTCGGTCAAGGGTCAAAGGTCTTAGAATTTGCCAATTGAAGGTCTATAAGAAGAGAAATAATTCTAGTGGGTTTTCCTCTCAAGTAGGAGAGGCTTTGGCCCTGGCTGATCCCCTATATCTTGTGCCCTATTGTCTCATTGTTCTTTATGATTTGGCAGCTGTTTTATGGTAGAGATCACTAATAATAATATTAGAAGAAGAAGTTAATCAAGTAAAGCAAAAACACATCACAAATAGCTCTCAAAGAAAGAGAAATCATCCTATGATGCTGCCCCTAGATTTCTTAACAAAAGAAACCTTCTCCAGTTTTGTAATTTGCACGAGCATCAACAAAATCCATGATGGACTGAGGGGCTTGTTCAATAGTGAGGCCTGTGGTGAAAGAACCATACTGGGATGGAACTGGCACCTCTAGCAAGCCACATGATGATGCGGCAAAGGCCTAGAACCAATCCTTTGGCTTCAAATTCGACATCCAGGGCATGTTTGTCATCGGTGATGGTTATGTTGACAACTTTTCATCCAAACCCCCAACTGGAGCCTGGGGATTCCCTTGTTCATTTGACCCAGAAACAATAAGAAGCTGAGAGTTGGAACCATGCCAGACTTGTATCTTGACAAACCCCGAGCTAGTGTTGACATTTGTTGTGGAGGCCTAGACCTGGCCGTCATTGCCTGCCTTCGGTTCATAATCCACTAGCTCTGTATCCTCCATGAAAAACCCCACTCAGAGTTGACTGACATATCGGTTGCTTTACCAAGGGAGCCTTGAAGTCCATCGGCGAAAAACATGGCAAGCAAGATGGTTGGGAAGGGGAGACCATCAAGAGAGCGAGTAGATTTTTTTTTTCCTTACCTGGAGACACCTACCTGTGTTGCACTAATCGCCAAATAATCACGATAATATCGTTTTATTGCGATTTTTTCAAAACAAAGATAAAATCGGGCGATAAAATCGTGGAACTGTCGGGCAACGCGTGTTTTAAAGGGAAAAACACGATTTAATTTGTCATTTGGACGGCAGACAGGCGCGCGACTGGGGTTTGGAGACTTGGAGACTTGCTAATTTTAGAGTTGAATCAGTTAACTAGAGGAGAAAAACGAAGTGTGAGCTAAGGAGGAGACACATTTTCTCCATAAAACCGGTATGGGCACCAACTTTTTGTGTTTTCACTGTTTTGTAACTTTGTTTTTGTTTTTTTTTCTATGTTTTTGGTTGGGTTTGGAATGGGGTTTCTTAAATTGTATGTATTTTTTTTTAGTTTTTGTACAATGTAAATAGTAAAACACTGAATTGTAAGTTTGTAACTTGTAAATTATAATCCTTATTTTGACATAGGTTCACTGAAACACCATTCAAGTTTTCAACTTCAAAGTTCAAAATCAAAACTGCTAAGGAAATTGGACCCTTTCTGGGAATTTGGTGAACCTGATGCTCCGAATGATAGACTAAACTTGACTTGCAAGTTGTGTGGGCAACATATGTTCGGGGGGGTGTACAGATTGAAGTATCACCTTGCACAAATCCTTGGATTTGATGTAGGGCCTTGCACAGAGACAAATCCTGAAATTATCTGAAGAGCCATGAAAGCATTGGAAACTTTAAACCACACTAGAGAGGCCAAAGCAGAAATGAAGAGGCAACTAAAAAAGTCAGCTGAACAAGGAAGTGCCAGTGGTTAGACTACAACATCAACCAACTCGGTAGCTGTCTCATCATTTTTTGTTCCTCGAACCACACCTGGTTCACAACCATCTATCAGTTCAATGCTTAAAAAAACTGAGAAAGAACAAGCTGACAAGTTGCTGGCCAAATTTCTCCTTTGGAGTGATATTCCTTTCAGCATTGTAAGGAATAATCCATTTTTCCAGCCTGCTGTTGATGCTATTGCAACTGTTGGCACAGGGTACAAAATCCCTTCTTATCATGACATTAGAGGCCGATTCTTCAAAATGAAAAGCTTGACTGCACCAAAAGATTGGAGGATTTTAGGGAATCATGGGCACAAACAGGATGCACTGTGATGTCAGATGGTTGGACTGACCCAAAGGGGAGAACCCTTATAAATTTCTTGGATAGTTGTCCCAAGGGGACTATGTTTATCAAATCTATTGATGCATCTGCACAAATCAAAGATGCAAGAACTTTATGTGATTTGCTGGATGTGTTTATTTTGGAGGTGGGTGCAGAAAATGTTGTCCAAGTCATAACGGACAATGCTGCAAATTATGTTGCTGCTGGCAAGTTGCTTATGGACAGGCATCCTACTTTATTTTGGACACCTTGTGCTGCAACTGTATTGATTTGATGTTGGAGGACATAGGGAAAATTTCCTTTGTCAAAGATATTGTTGAGTCATCCAAAATTATTAAAAAATATTATATAATCATACATCTGTGCTTAGCTTGATGAGAAGATTCACCAACAACAAAGAGTTGGTGCGCTCCGCCATTACATGGTTTGCCATCAATTTCATATTCTTCAATCCCTCTTGAATTCTATGTGGGATGTGAAGAGAATGTTTCTTTTAGAGGAGTGGCATGCTTTGACAATGAGCCGCAAACCAGAGGGAGAGGCCATATGCAAACTAGTTTCATACTAGGAAGACTTCTGGGCGGGAGTGCAGGAGGTGTGCGCCGTTACTGAACCTTTGGTAAAGGTTCTTCGATTAGTTGATGGTGAGAAGCCCGCAATGGGCTATTTGTATGAGGCCATGGACAGGGCGAAAAAATTCATTCGGGCCTACTATGATGATAAGGGAGATGAGGGGTTTTAGAGACAACTCCTCTTATGGGGAGTGATTGATGAACGATGGAACAACACACTCCATCGTCCCATTCATGCTGCTGGGATTTTCCTGAACCCCACATTTTCTTACGCATGTGGGTTCGTATTTGATGCTGAGATCATGGATGGATTCTTAACCTGTGTCCAGAGGATGGTGCGATCTCCAGCAGAACGTACAAAAATCTCTAAAGAAATTGAGACATATAGGATGGCAGGTGGCACATTTGGCTTTGACATGGCTGTGACTGATAGGACGATTAAAATGCCAGGTATTTTTTAGTTTGTTTCAAATTTCATTGTCTCTTCAAATTCCATTTTTTTTCTTATGTTTATTTAAAATTTTATTTGTAATTTTGCTGTAGATGCATGGTGGAGAATGTATGGTTCCAGGGTACCCCTTTTGCAAAATCTTGCCATTTGAATCCTCACCCAAACATGTAGTTCGTCAGGATATGAGCGCAACTGGAGTGTATTTGAAAAAATACACAACAAGAAGCGCAACAGGTTAACACTTAAAAATTTAAAATATTGCAAATTTCCAAATAATTTTTTGAATTCATTAAACAATATTTTTTTTTATAATTATTATTTCATGGTCTTTGTACAGGTTGGAGTCCTAGCGACTTAATGACATGGTCTACGTCTACTACAATTTTCGACTGTGGGTGAGGCAACTTGAGAGGACACCTGATATGGAGGCCATCTCATTGGATGGGATTGACACCACTGTTGCATGGAGGGTTGAGGCCGAGAGGCCTCTCATGGAGTCTGCTGATGATTGGTTAGTGTAGGATGTAGTGGAGTGGGAGGAGGAGGAAGAGTTGGAGCAACAGGAGGAGGAGGTGACACCACTTGCCCGGGCTACCCTTGCCACCAGTAGAGGACGTGGTCTACCTCCTATAGCTTCTACTCCTAGTTCTTCAGCTTCTAGAGCACATCAGACTCCACTGCCAACTCCACCAGCACCAGCATCTACATTTAGAGGGAAAGGGAAAGCTATGGCATTTTATCGCAAGAGGGGCAGAGGAAATCAATAGTATTAGACTTTAGTTATTTTGTTCATTTCATTGTATATGAAATTATGACTCATGAGATACATTATTATATTTTTTGTTGATATTTTGAGGCTGAGTTGGGACTCAGGAGTCAGGACTTACTATTCAGGACATGATTCACTGTTATGTGTGATGTAGCACTAGAAATGATATTAAACATCTTATATATTAGTTCTGTTATCATATTTATGTGTCAATGTATTTATTTTATGTTGTAGATGGTTTAGATATTAAAAAAATTGAAAAAAATGAATATTTTTTCCCGATTATTACTGATTTTTTCCCGATTATTACAATTTTTTCCGATTTTTTCCCCGCGCCGAAATTATCCCGATAACAATTAGTGCAACATTGACGCCTACAAATGAAGACTCAATGTAAGCCCGTCTACAGATTAGCGTTACCAACCGCAGTGAAAAGACCCCAACAACCTTCTTTTCCTGCAGTTTCGACCATCTGTTAGCCTCAGAGCCATTTTTTCTCCATTCCACATTCCAATTATTGATCTCCTTAGCCATGCTAACCTTGTTATATATATACGAATTTTTTATTAGACTTTAATGAAAACCAGATACCTTCTTTGTTCATGTTTTCTGTACAGAGTAATTTTCAAAACTGTGCGTTAACCCTTTTTTTGATAAGCTGATATAAGACCATATGCGGATTACTCAATCATATTTCTATGCATATAAAAATAAGCAGTTCTGAAACATCATTTCTCCTTGAAAACTCCTATGCAACCAGTTTATTCCCTTATCAGATTATTTGAAAATATGATAGGAGCAACCACGCTCTCCCCAACCCATGAATTGCTTATATAACAATCCCCCTTGAGCCACAGGCAACACTCCTGTCAGGAATCAGATCAGAAGCTTTCATAAAATTTCTCCTCCTCAGACCCTACCAGTGTCCCTCTAGTACAAGGTCCAAAATTTCTTTTATTCTTCTTCCAGACGAGTCTTTCTCTCCCACTGGAACCTTTTTTTTTTCAAATTTTCTTTATTTCCTGCAATCTGTTTCACACTCTCTCCACCCATGACCTTTCTTTCCAACATTTCTGGTGGTAGGAATATTTTTAAAGGTGGAGGATTTCTTTTTTTAAACTGTGACAACAGTCACTTCGAAACTGTCTTTTCTTGGACTACAACTGATTATTAATCGCTTCCTGACAGTTGGGAGCCTGACTAATGTGGTGGCTCCTCTTATATTTCCAAATAAACAATAAATGGAATAAATAATATTTCTTCATAACAATGTATTAATACTTTAATCTGTCAGTCAACTTTAGTCTTGACCCCACAGCCAATACTTCCACAATATTTACAAGTAAATATAAATAATAATGTTTGCATAAAAAATTGCAACATGGATATCACAGTTTTAACTTGATTTTGGCTGGTTGATTATTACAGGTACCCAAAGTCATGTATGAAGACCTCGGAGTGCAGCCTGGCATACGGAGACCACCATCGAACACAACACCAAATCCATTCAATAATGCATTTTATGGGGCTGGTTCAGGATTTATTCGAGATGGATTAGGTGCATATGGGGAAAGAATTTTGGGAAGTGGCACAGAATATGTGCAAAGCAATGTATGAGTTCATGTTTAATCTGGTTGAATCACTTTGAAATTTCTTATATGCCTTTATTTAAAATCATAGATGAGTCAATTGTTTCCATGGTATAGGGGTTTACAGCATGAACAGCTTCTTTTATTTTCTTCTGCTTGACAAAGTTTCTCTTAATAAGCCGATGTGATGATTTTTATGAGCAGGTCAGCAAATATTTTTCTGATCCACAATATTATTTTCAAGTCAACAACCAATATGTGAAGAACAAGCTGAAAGTAATCCTGTTTCCCTTTTTGCATAGGGTAAGTCACAAAGTATTTGACTGTACAGAAAATTCATCTGCCCATAGTGGTAGTATTTTCTTTGAGGTTTTGTGATCATGTATACAGAACTTTAATTTTTCTTCTGTGTTTTCATTGTGTTCTTTTTAGGGACACTGGACAAGGATAGCTGAGCAGATTCCAGGTGGTCTCACACATAAGCCACCTATCTACGATATAAATGCTCCAGACTTGTATATTCCCTTTATGGCATTTGGAACTTATGTAGTACTCTGTGGCTTCACAATAGGTCTTCTTGGGAAGTAAGTATTCCTTCCCTGCCTATATAATGCTTAAACACAAAGTAAATTGTGATTTTTTGTTGTTCCGCGTTAATGGTTTCATGCAGATACCGGTATAATATGCATCATCAAACTGGTCTTTTTCAGAATTCCCTTAATACGTAATGCAAGGAAATGGAAATGATGCTAACTCGTTATATTTTTCTCTTCATTATTATATTTCTTTTATCTGCATTTTACATTTTTGCCCCATACATCATCCAGTCCATTTTTAGTTGTAGAAATTTGAGGTGTTTCCTGTAGCCTGCCCTTGTTTCAGTTTCTTTGCGTTTGGTTAAATGCCCACAGCCCCACATGATATGCTGATATACAAACTTAAATTAAATTTAAAGAACATTATAGGGCTACTCTACTTCTTTTAGGTTTGTAGCTTGATAGGAAAATAGACAAGCATTCACAGAAATTGACACACTTATTTTTGGTCAAACTTTGACCCTGGAAAAACCCACAAGGGGAAAACCAGTCTAGATGGAGTTCTTTTTTTTGCTTTCTCAAGAAATTTATACACAGCAAATTAAATCACAAAGGGTACTTATCTCCATTTTAAATTCTGGACGACTGATAGAATGAGCTACCTGGAAAATTGTGCCACAGCCTGAACATATCCCCTCGATTTTCATGCCTCAGTGAGCAGACTATCCCCTCTGAAATTGAGCCACAGTTCAGCAAACTTTCCGTTGGTCTGCCTGCCAAACAGTCAGCTTCTGTCCCTTGAAAATAATGCCCTCAGTCTTGAAATTTTGTCCTAGAAAAACATTCCCAGGTCTGCTCTGTCAGACTTAAATTTGTGCCACTGTTTTAGCGAATTTCTCTCCAAATTCGCACAGATATGCTAGAATCTTGGCCTGTCAGTCTGCTCCTGTCAGACCCTCATAAATGCAGCCTGTTGTCCTTGAAACCAGTGCTGAAACTTGCCTTGGTCTGCGTTTCAGTGTTTGCCTAGGATTTTGGGCCTGTTGGTGACTCTTCTTGCTGTAGACGTCGTCTGTCTCCTTTGGCAAAAACCCTGCATCTCCCTTCACTCCACTTCTCTAGCTCTTCTCTTCCTCTTCAACAATGCGTATGGAGAATGAATTGAGCTTCAGCATTTTTCTCCTTTTTTAACTTTATTAAGATAGGAGAACCCTAAAAGGTTACCTGGGAGCAGGAGCGAAAACGGGGAGCGGGAACGACATTTTCAGAAGCTCCTGGTTTGGGAGCGAATTTTTATATAATATATATATTTTATATTTTGATGCATATATGTCAACAACAGCATGTAGGATGATGAATTAGATATAAAAAGCATAAAAACATAGATTGAATCATATAAACATCAATCATCTAGAAGTTACAATCTTCATCAATTCAAGTTAGTGACATACAATATATTGAGTCTCATGATTCATCAATCTTAAAGTTTCAAGCTTTCAAAATTCAATATATAACATTTATCATCATTGATCACCAAAGTTGTACTTGTAAGCCGAGTGTGACCATTACAACAAAGAATATCTAACATGAAATGAAATGAAATGAAACAACTTTCAACTTTCACGAAGCATCATATTCATAATTCATTACCAACGAGTTATAATTGCCAACTTCAAACTTCAAACTTAAATTGTCATATATTGATTACAAAAAATATCTTAATAAATATGAAAGAGTCAACAATTATTAAAACTACTAGAAACTAGAAAAGACAAGTAAATCTATTATCTATTGCTAATTCTTGGGCCTTTTGCGACGAGCAATCTCTAATTTCTGAGCAGGTCGTGGTACTGGTGGTCTTCTAGGAGTCTCCTCCCACATAGTCGCATGACCAGAACCAGAAGGCAAATGCCCTCCACGTGAGGATGTAGATGGAGGCGGCGGCAACAAAGGAACAATACTTGGAACTCAAACACTGGCACTGCTACTAGATGGTGGGGATGGCATGGTTGTTGTTGCTTCATCATCATCCCTCAAAAGTTCTGCTTCCAATTCTTCAAGTTGTATAGTGCCATCGTCCAAATTATCGTCATCTGGGTGGTTGTCCCAAATTTTATATATTAGATCCTCATAAGCCTGATCATAATAATTAATCAACAACCTCAAGTTGTAGTGCACATAAACCAAGCTTTCTGCCCAGTTTTCATTGAATCTGGACTCTGTTTCTTCTCACATTATGTATAAAGCCGTAGGTACTCCAACACCTCTTTGCAGAAGAAGTATTTACACCTTGAGAGAGAACTTTTTTTGCCAATTTTGGCAAAAGTCCCATGCCGCCATATGCTTCCCACCATGTAGAGCATCAAATCTGTCTCTATCTTTCATTACATGCAAAGAAACAAACAAACTAGTGCAACTGAAGTATCTGCCTAATTCAAGACATATATTAGCACACTACTCCCTATCAAGGACTAGCTTGTCTAATGCTTTCATATATCCCTCTTGTACCTCTGTATTTGTATGGGGTTTGGCCCTAACCCTACCCCCAGGTGCAGGTTTTCCCAACCAAGATGGAGAGTAGTATTTTGGAATAAGGATATACGCCAAGGCATGTAGTAGAACATTAAGTTTATTCCACCGTGTACACACACAATTGTGAATCACTGTATACAAGTTGGGATCATTTTCCTGAACAATATCTTTTATTTGCCCCAACATGGTATCCATCTGCTCATACACCTCCCCAATCACTGGTTTATCTGTATCTGCAAAACAATCATGCTATAAATGGGCTTGGTGAATTGCAATACTTCCCTCACACTTGACCAAAACAGACCATCAAGAGCGGTCTCCTCCACTTGTTCTAAACCTTGTTTGTCAGTTGCATTTGTAGCCCTGTCCTTTAATACTTGCCAGTGTTGACTTGATACCATGCTAGCCAATGACTCTCTTACCTTCAAAAGGCGCCTGAAGGTGAGTTAATAGCTAGCAAATATTGTCTTTGCCATCTTCAACAACTCCAATCTTGAGTGACTGTGGAAAAGCCCATGCGTATTGCTAGGATCTATAATAAATTTTATCATTTGTTTGCCTCTTTTGTACAAATCACCAATCCATTTGTATTGTTGGTTTTTGTTCTTAATAATATCATGCATCAAAAGGTTCATTGTGTGAACCAAACACCCAGACCAAGATATGTTGGGGTATTTATCCTCAATAATTGCCTACCACTACCTTACAATTAGCAGCATTATCAGTGATGACATGGATGACATTGTATGGCCCAATACGTTCAATTGTTTCAAGTAATGGCTCTGCAATGTTGATGCCGGTGTTGAACTTCTCTGAGTAATCATATGCTGAAAGGAAGATGTCACCACTAATAGACACAACAAGAACACTTATCAATGGCTTGCCTTTTACATTTGTCCATCCATCAGATACAATGGACACCCCATGCTCAGTCCAAGAATTCTTCATTTTACTCAAAGAATGTGATATTTTTTCTTTTTCATGATCAAGTACAACGGTTCTAGCCTTGTCATACCCATGGCTCTTGTATCCTTTGGGGGTATCATTTATGGCAGAAACCATTTCATGCCAATAAGGTGAGCGAAGAACATTGAATGGTATCCCACATGCATAGAGAAACCGGTAAATTTCTGAATCCACATCATTCCTACACCCTTTGTCAAGGAAATATGATATGGTTCTACACCTTAAATGTTGAAGTTTCTAAGTTTACTAAGTTTATAAACCCTTCATGTACCTTTTCTGATTTATTCCTACCTACTTGTTATTTTTCTTTAACAAGTTATTTACAAAGTAAATACTGAAAATAAACACCAGTGCATGCTCAACATATTACAGATCAACAACTAAAAGAAACAAGAACAAACACATCACATGACACCATTATCTTTGGACCAATGTCCCTGGAAAAACCCAATGCGGGAAAACTAGTGCAGCTATCTGAGGGTTTTCTTATTAAGCAATATCAGAGTACACTCTGGGTGTCGTAACTGGCCCTACCCAATAGAGAATTCCTTAGCAGCTATACTTCATAGTTTGAGAGAAATCTCTTCGCTGAAACGCTAGAAAAACCCTTCCAGCAGCTCTTCAGAACAAAACTTCTCCTGCAACCCCAGCGTCTGCCCAATGTGGACTGTGTCAGCCCCTCTCTGTCTCATGTTGGCCTTGCGTCAGCGTTTCTTGGCCTGCGTCAGCCGCAGGAGGCCCTGCGTCAGCTCTAGGAGCCTCTGTGTCAGCTACGCTTGGCCCCTCTGGTGCTCTGCGCAACACTTGGCTGCCTCTGCGTGAGCCCTTGCTGGCTTTGCGTCACCCTCCTTGGCTGCTGCACTGCTCTCCCGACACAATCTCTGCCTTCTCTGTTCCTCTATACTCAATGCCCCTCAGCTGCTCTCCCGATCACTGATTCTATCTCTCTTAGCAAACCCCGCTCTAGAGAATAGAATCACTGATTATTTGGTGTGATCTCCAAGTGACCCTCAAGCCTCTTCTTATACTTTTCCTGTTGACGATTCAATGGCCGAGATTAAGTCCCTAATCAACAGCTAAGATTAGATCTGGCTTGATCCATGTCTTTTGGACCACTCTAACACAGATTCATATTAATACTCATTAATATTTTATTTTCCCCAAGTTTAAACTTAGGGACTCCATTAAAAATATTAATTATTTTAATATCTCCTAATCTGTTTAGATTTTGCCCAAACCCTTTCAGGGTATTGGAGATCTCATGTGCCCCAACCTCTCCACCAAATTTCGTGGCTAGAGCACATCCGATGCTACCCCAAATCAACACTCCCTCTTAGCGAGGACTATGTTCTAGCAATACTCCTCACTGAGTATTACTCTGATCATCCGGCATCGGTACCTGTGCTGATGCTAGGCCTTCCTGCCCAACATCCTCTACACTTCTGCCCATGGTTCTTCCACTGCCACTGCTGCATTTGTATGATAGCTCCCTCTGCATTCGTGCTGCTGCTGGTCCTTTCTCCCAGCACTGCATCCGCACTGCACCTCCTCTCATCATGCTGCATCGTGCTGCCCACTGCTGCACTGCAACTCAGTTACTAAGAAGTAAGTAACTGATCTCCCAACTGACCTCCCTGTTGGGCTAGAAACACCCACTGATGCTAAAGCTCCCTTTGCCGCTGACAAGTGCTCCCTCTCTCTGGCCTTTGCGCTGCTGCAACAACTCCCTACATCTCCTACTGTTGCACACCTCGCTGTGCCTTCCTGTATTGCTGCAACACTCCTGTGCCTCTCACACTGCTGCAACCTGCTAGCGCTACGCTGTCTCGGGACTCCTGCACTGTAGCTCTCTCTGCCGCTCCATCTGCATGCGTCTCTACACAATCAGCCAGTCTTGCTACTCCTCGCTGGGGCTCCCGTAGCAAGGTCTAATCCAAGAGGCTGGGTACCTCGAGGATCCTGCCCCTCATCGCCTGTAGTCCACCTAATTACAGCTCAATGTCTCCCCACTCCCGCTCAAGTGGTGCGTGTGCACTCATGGCACAGTCATCGTCTATCAAAACTTCCTTTTCTGCCCTTGCTGGTGCTGCCTTAGTCTCGGAAGACTCTTCCTTACTTTTCTTACTTAGACATTGGGTCGCATAATGACCCATCTCCCCACAGTGGAAGCACTTGATCTTGGAGAGATCTTTCTTCTTCCGCTTCTCCTGCTTTCCCTCAGATGCTAGGGCCACATCCTCCTCCTCCTGCTTGACCTTGATCCCTTTGTTGCCGCTACCTGTCTTCGACTGCCATCTAATCTCTTCCTGGGGAAGAGCTGCCCACATCTCGTCCCAAGGTGGGAGAGTCCCTCTGCCCAGGGTACTCTGGACAAACACTTCCTAATCTTCTGAGATATCATTCAGGGCTGTTCTCACCATAAGTTCCTGATCTGGTGTCGCTCCTATAGCAGTCAACTGGTCTCGGATCTCATTCAGTCCTCCGAGGAAGGTGTCAATCGATTGACCCTTCATCTGATACAACCTCATCTGGTTGTTGAGCAACATTCTTCTCTGCATAGAAGTATGCGGGTACAGGTTCTTGAGAGCCTCCCACTTCTTAACTGCCGTTTCCTTCTCGGCTATATGTGGTACCACATGATCCTTGACCCCGTCAAGGATAATGCACTTGGCCCTCGCCATCTCCTCTTCGTACTTGTCGTTATCATTTGGGTCGATTGGGATAGCTATAACCTTCAAGGCGAAGTTCTTGCCACAATTCCTGTCAAGCACTGATAAGATTCTGGCCTTCCAGACTGCGAAGTTTGATGCTCCATCCAGTCTATCCTGGTCTCTTACTCCGTGTAGTGCGATGACGCTCTTCTACCTCCCTCCTGGAAGTTTTCTATTCAACTCCTCTGAGTCTCTACTTCTCGTCTGGAAAGTTCTCTTCTAGACTCCCTCTGAGTCTTGATTTCCCTCTTGGAAATCCTTTTGCCGTTTGTCGAGATGCCCCCTACTTCGATCGTCTTGTGCAACTGCATTGTTGATCCAGGTTCCTCGGCTAGAAACCCTTGGTAACAACTCCTCTGGCCCTGTTCTGTCAGGTACTGTTCTGACTACAGTACCTCACCAGCTCCACTCTGCAATATCTCTGCAGCCTTCTAGACCCTAGCAATTGCCTCTCTGTGAACTGCGTTAGCCCCTCTCTACCTCATGTTGCCTCTGCGTCACCCTGGATGGGTCTGCGTTAGCCCTGGGATGCCCTGCATCAGCCCTCTGGCCCTCTGCGTCAGCAACACTGGCCTCTCTGAGGCTCTGCGCAATTCCCGACTTCTTCTGCGTGGCTCTGGATGGCTCTACGTCACACTTCCTTGGCTTCTGCGCTGCTAGAAATAACCTCTGTCACCTCGGGACAATTGTTTTCTGCTGCTATTGCTCCGCTCGGCTGATGTCTTTTAGTCCTCTTGTGATCTACAATCACGCTTTCATACCATGTTGAAGTTTCTAAGTTTACTTAGTTTAGAAACCCTTCATGCACCTTTTCTGATTTATTCCTACCTACTTGTTATTTTTCTTTAACAAGTTATTTACAAAGTAAATACTGAAAATAAACACCAGTGCATGCTCAACATATTACAAATCAACAACTAAAAGAAACAAGAACAAACACACCACATGACACCATTATTTTTGGACCAATGTCCCCGGAAAAACCCAATGCGGGAAAACCGGTGCAGCTATCTGAGGGTTTTCTTATTAAGTAATATCAGAGTACAATATGGGTGCCGTAATTGGCCTACCCAACAGAGAATTTCCTTAGCAGCTATACCTCACAGTTTGAGAGAAATCTCATGGTTGAAACCCTAGAAAAACCCTTCTGGCAGCTCCTCAACACAAAATTGCTCCTGCAACCCCAACGTCTGCCCAATGTGGACTGCGCCAGCCCCTGTCTGTCTCACACTGGCCTGTGTCAGCTCTCGGAGCCTTTGCGTCAGCTACACCGACCCCTTTGGTGCTCTGTGCAACACCTGGCTGCCTCTGCGTGAGCCCTTGCTGGCTCTGCGTCACCCTCCTTGGCTGCTGCGCTGCTCTCCCGACACAATCTCTGCCTTCTCTATTCCTTTGTACTCAATGCTCCTCAACTGCTCCCGATCACTGATTCTATCTCTCTTAGCAAACCCCGCTCTAGAGAATAAAATGATCGATCATCTGGTGTGATCTTCATGTGACCCTCGAACCTCCTCTTATACTTTTCCTGTTGACGATTCAATGGCCAAGATTAAGTCCCTAATCAACGACTAAGATTAGATCTGGCTTGTTCCATGTCTTTTGGACTACTCTAACACAGATTCATATTAATACTCGTTAATATTTTATTTTCCCTAAATTTAAACTTAGGGACTCCATTAAACATATTAATTATTTTAATGTCTCTTGATCTGTTTAGAATTTGCCCAAACCCTTTTTGGGTATTGGAGATCTCATGTGCCCCAACTTCTCCACCAAATTTCGTGGCTAGAGCACATCTGATGCTACCTTAAATCAACATTAAAGAGATGTTTGTTCATGTGTCTCCATAACCATTGCCATGGGAGGACGCTGATGGAGTTCTTTGTGCATGTGATTGTGAGCTATGTTCAAAGAAACCCTTTGATTTTTTAGATTTGTATTGGGCTTCCTTCTCTTCCCTTATGTATTTGGCTCTTTCTGTTGTTGACACACTTACACAAGATTTGATTGCTATTGGTTTATCTCCATCCCATGGCCTTTTCCCACAGAGGTGCCTTTTGGCACGGGTGTATGAACCTATGTAAATGTTGTTGCAATGGTTGCATGTAAATTTAGTGGTTCCACCCCCTTTCCCTGCTTCAGACCTAGTAACATATTTCCACAATGGGGTTTGGTCTTGTTTAGTTTTTGGGGCCTCATCATGTCCACTCTCTTCCTCCTCACCAAGGTACTCCTCTCCGGGGTTTTTATCAAATCCACTATAACCCACTTCTTCATCTCCTTCTTCATCATGATCAACCCTCCTCCTACTCTCCAACACCATAATAACTACAAAAGGAACCAACAACAAGAAAATGCCAAGCCATATAGCCATGATGTTTAAAGTTTTGAGTCTGCAAAAAAATGGAGGAATGGGAATGGGAAATATATATCTATATCTATATATATATAATTTTTTATTTTTTTTATTTAACAATGAACATATAAAAAACAAAAATGCTAGATGAGAGTGTAGATCCTCCCTCTTTGGCCTTTAATCCCAAGTTCCAATCTCCCTTGCAAGCACCTCCTTGCAAGCACCTCAAGCTCCTCCAAGCTCCTCTCTCTTGCTCTCTCGAAGCTCCAAACTCTCTCTCCAACTTGACAAATGGGTGAATAATGGGAGGGGAGAGGGCCTTTTTAACCTCTATCCCCCCTCCCCTTCCCTCCCTTCCCTCTCCCTCTCCGTCCGCCAGATGAGAGTGTAGATCCTCCCTCTTTGGCCTTTAATCCCAAGTTCCAATCTCCCTTGCAAGCACCTCAAGCTCCTCCAAGCTCCTCTCTCTTGCTCTCTCGAAGCTCCAAACTCTCTCTCCAACTTGACAAATGGGTGAATAATGGGAGGGGAGAGGGCCTTTTTAACCTTTATCCCCCCTCCCCTTCCCTCCCTTCCCTCTCCCTCTCCGTCCGCCAGTTGTCGCCTCCCTCTCCGTCGCATGGCCTTTTTCCAGCGTCGATGGGAGTCCTTTTTTAAAGAGGGGGAGCGGTGGGGAGAAATCGCTCCCCTTCTTAAAATATCGTTCTCGGAGCGAAGGGGAGCGGTCAAGGAGCAATTGCTCCCTCAAAAATAGGGAGCATAATTTTTTTGAAGGGAGCACGCTCCCTACTTGTTCCCAAGCAGAGCACAAATTAGGCGCGGATTCAGGGCGGGGAGGGGGGGGTGGGGGACTCCCCTGCAACCCTGGAACCCTAACATTTTTGATCAAGGACTGAGATTAGATCTCAACCCTCTAGATCAGTGGTGGAGATCTTTCCCTCATTTGACACCCTTTTTCATGTGGTCCCTCTCATTAATAAACTCTCTAGTCACTTTAATGTTGTTTTTGTGCCTTGTACTTTTTCTCGACATAAAGTCAACTTAAAAACATAAAGTGATTTTAATAGTAAAAAGTAGATAATACATAGTACCTCATAAAATGACTTTATAACATGACTTTAATTTAATTCATAAAGTCAATACCTAAAAAGGTATTATAAAGTGTTTTCCCAGGAAAAAAGGCAAATGCACTAGGAAACACCTCCTTGGTACGCTTTCTTCAACACTCCCTCATATTGAGGAAGGTGTTTCTTACCACTCCCATCCAGTCTTTGAAGTACACATGCTTACCCCTTGGCAATGACTTGGTGAGAATATTTGCAATCTATTCATTAGTGGATATATACTCAAGCCTCGCTGCTCCTCTCTGAACCCAATCCCTGATGAAGTGGTACTTGATCTCTATGTGCTTTGACCGGTCATGAACTACTGGATTCTTTGTGAGTTTAATGCAACTCTGGTTATCATAGTATATTGTAGTTAGCCTTGCGAATCCAAATAGCCTCGCAATTGGCTTGACTAGCTGTAATATACTCAGCTTTTATTGAGCTCAGTGCCACTGATCTCTGCTTTCTGTTGAACCACGATACCACTGTTGAACCCAACATGAAACAACATCTGAAAGTACTCTTCCAATCACTAGCACTGCCTGCTGTTGGGTCATGGAAAGGGTATGCATTTACTATTAACTTATTATCCTTTTCCTTTATTCTTATCCTTTCTATATCCCAATGCGCTAATCTATTAAGAAATTACGATAAGAAATACAGAAATTATCTGCAGTTACGCTTGGGCTAATTATTACCTTCCTTTCTGTAGGAAAACAACAAAAGGGACAAATGCTGTTCCCTGTGAAGAAACAACAAACATCGATAGGCTAAGGAAGGAAAGCGGCGGTTGCAAATATGTCCAAAAGCAAATCAACAGGATTAGCGCGAGAAGGGAAAGATGTCTGAAGTTAGAAAATTGTGTGAATCCCTCAGGATTGAGAGATCCTGAGGGATCGCTTTTATCATTTATCTTTTTACCCCTTTCTCATTATAAAAGGCAACGATTGTAAGCAGAAAGGGGACGACTGTTGTTATTATTATTGTAATTCTTAATTACAGATTCTCGCTGTAGCGAAGAACACAAATACGTTGTAATACTCTTTCATGATTAATACATAAAAGGAGTTGCTGTTCCTTTTCATTTATCTGAAGTAACTAGCAGTGTACGCTGGCAACTAAGGGCCCGGCGTCCGGTGGAATTCACTGCTTCACCTGTGTCATATATTTTCAATTATTGCAAGTGTGGTAGTTTGATAGTATTATTGCTTTCTGCTGTTTTATTTCGTTGCTGTTCCTTATTTCTTTGCGTTGACAGAGCAACTCTATTTTATATAATTCACAGCATTGTTGTTTAATTAGTTTCCTTTCGCTTTGGATTGAGTTTCCTAGATGAATACCTTGCTCGATGTAATCAACTGTAATGAGTATTAACTACCGCTGTTAGGCTCTCAGATTGATATCATTGTTGTTTTACAGTGGAATGCGTTTGATTTAAATTCAATCAGTTTCTAAGAGAAGAGTTATCACTGCTATACTCTTAACTGATACTGTTGTTACTTGAATCGCATATTTTTGTTACCTGAGTTGTTGTATGATTTGTTTTCATTAAAGGATTGAGTTTTCTTTTAATTGCAATTAGAATTTACTTGCTGCTTCCGTTTACTCTTGTATTAAGAGATATATACTGCAATGTATGGAACATTACTATCTAAGTTAAATAGCCGCCACATATTGTGTACACTCTTGAAATAGAAAGATTTGCCTGGATTGATAATTAATGTGAAGATAATTAGGAGTTGAAAAGGCACCTTTTATCAGTCAACATTTTGGCGCCATTGCCGGGGAGAGTGTAGCCATTTCTAAGGAGTAATGTACATCTGATGATTGTTGTTGAAGAAGAATTGGGTTTTGAAAACGGAAGGTAAGAACCTACGTAACGAGCAAGTAAAGTGCTTGCTCCTCCGCCTGCTTTTCAGCACAATTACAGAAAACTGAAGTAAGTATTTGCTGCCTGTTTGTTGAGAGAGAACTGGGTATTAAAAACGAAAGGTAAGAACTTGCGTACGGAGCACGTAAAATGCCTGCTCCCCCGCCCGCTTTCCAGCAGAATTGTTAAGAACTTAGGGTAGAGGTAAATATTTGAATTGTGTGTATGAATGACTAAGAAGAAAAAACCTAAAAATAATCCAATTCCACTACCCAAACCCGACAGATCTAAGGGACCGGTGACCCTTGGACGATCAACTTTCATAGATGACATCTTAAAGAAAGCCGAATCTCAACCATCAGTAGGTCCTAGAAACGTTGCTTCCAAACAACCTACTGTCTCCCTTCTGGCCACAGGCTCACCATCTGTAGCCTACGTTGAGGTCCACAACAAAACAGTGGGAACTGAGCAGAGTTTTCAAGAGATTGAAAATTCGCACCCAATTTCCTCACAAGAAGGGAATTCTTGTAATATTCGTGAAGGAGGAGGAGAAACAGGGGAAACAGAGGAGCCAAGATCCCCTCATGTAGTAATTCAACAAGGAACACTCAGTATCCCAGATCGAAGGAGTGTTGTTAAGCTCATTCCCACCCCTTTTAATCATCCTAGGAATAACTCTCTAGAGATCCCAAAAGGATACTAGCATATATTTGACCAAATGGCCAACAATTCGCAAGCACCCCAAACTTCCACATTGTAGTATCCCATCGTTGACACAACGGTCAACGCACCCATGAAAGCTATTCCTCTCCAAAATATTCCTACCTTTCATGGGATGACATTAGAGGATCCAGACGCGTTCCTGTTTGATTTTAATGTATTGTGTCGGGGTTATGATTATACCATCGATCCCCAAAAACTAAAGTTGTTTCCCTCTACATTGAAAGGAGCAACCTTGCGATGGTTTATGGGATTAGGTGGAGGCACAATAAATGATTGGGAACAAATGAAAACCGCTTTCCTAAAAAAATATCAGGACTATTGCAGATCTAGGGAATTGAAAGACAAAATATTCCAAATGGTAGTAAGACCCAGTGAAACATTAGAAGAATATGTGGAACGATTTCAATATAACCTCCAGCGGTCTCCTTATGCAACTCTGCCTTTACCTGATAATGTGCTAAAAACTACACTGATTAAAGGGATGAAATAACAATGGATAGAAACATTAAATATTATGGGCAAAGGTGATATATATCAAGAAGAATATGCTGACATTATTAAATTGTGTATTAGGTCCTCAAGAGGTAGTACGAGATTGAAACCAGCAGAATGCGATATGACCACTAGGGACAACAAAATCTCTGGTGGAGGTATAACTCGTACAAAAATTGGCAACTTGCTAGAGGATTTCAAAACAGATATTTTGGGAACTCTGACAACGCAATTGGACATTATGCAAGCCAAACAAAAGCAGACGGAAGCAGAACAAAACTTGGTGATATTCTGTCCTAGATTCAGAAAGAAGCATAGTCACAAAGAATGCCCACTGGATAGCAGATGGAAGCAGAACAAAACTTGGTGATATTTTGTCCTAGATGCAGGAAAAAACATAGTCAGAAAGAATGCCCGCTGGATATGATGCAAACCTGTGCCATATGTACGAAAGATCACGCTACAGAAAGCTGCCCATCACTCCCAGGGCTAAAAGCAGTTTATAAGGATGTAGAGGAAGAAACAGAACCAGTCTACTTGCTAAATCAGCGTCGCCAATGGCAACCATGACAAATAGGTACGCCAATTGATCCATCTTCTTTGTTTCAAACTTCACAATATAATTCGCAACAATACCCAAGAGCCATGTGGCAGAATCAACCACCTTTTTCCAATTGGTCACAACAACCATTCCCTATGCCACCTTGGCCCAACCAATCAAATCAAAATAACAATTGGCCAAATTCCTCTTACTTCCCACCGTTTTGGCAGAATAATGCATATCAATCCCAATGGCCACCCTCAACTTCACAGAACCAGAACTGGTAGTCAAGCTGGCAAAGACCTACAAATCAGCCAGCAGGAACAATCCCCCTACCTCAACCCACACTGCTAGCACCCTACACATTGCAACAGAACCCTCAGACCAACCTACGACCGCAGCTCCCAGCCCAACCCAACCCGAACCCCAACAACAGACCGGTTCAATCTGTGCAAATTATTGAAGGACTAGAGCCAGAAACTGAGTTAAGGGAGTGCAATGAGCTTCAATTAAGATTTGGGCGGATAATAGAAGCAAAGGGGGATAAAAATAAACAAATTGAAGATCAGTTCCCTATAGAACAAGCACCACAAGTGGAGAACATGGTTAAACAGAAAACTCACGATCAAACGATCACCTCTTCTCCACCATTCTCGGAAAGATTAATCATACCCCACCCAATAGAATACCCTGATTTTGATCTTCTGGGATAATTGAAAAATTTGTTTATAAAAATACTGCTCCTCTAGGCTATTCAAGACATTCCAATTTATGCAAAAACTATTAAGGAATTGTGTATGAAAAAGCCAAAGAGGAAAATAAAAACAACCCCAACTGTCCATGTAGTCAGTGCCTTATCTAATTTACTATCAGATAGAGAAACACCTGTAAAATATGAGGACCCAGGAAATACTATAGTCACGGTGCAAATAAATCGATGCTCCTTCCCCAATGCGTTAATCGATTTAGGAGCAACGATCAATATTCTTACAATAACAACTTGTCAAAAACTTGGCATTACATCATTGGACCCAAACACGACCTTGTTGGAATTGGCTAACCGATTGGTAGTCAAACTAGAAGGCACATTACAGGATGTAATGGTGTCAGTAGACCCCTGCAAGTACCCTGCAGACTTTCTGATCATCAATCCTAGAAACCGACTCGATGGACATCCCCTAATTCTAGGTAGCAACCGCGGATGCTTACATAAGCTGTCAAACAGGCAGCATGAATATAGCAAGAGGAAGCAATATGAAGAATTTAGCCTTATATCCTCCAGCTCGGCCAAGTTTAACAATAATCAAAACCAGAAAACAACTTGTATTATATCTAACTGAAAACATTAGATCATCACTAACTATAGAAGATGCTCTCGAATTTAAGGATCAAACAGAAGATGACATCATTAACATTTACATTAACCAACTAGATGTCGTATCCCATCTAAAATGTCACATGATCAAAGCAACCCTCGATAACGAAATAGAAGAAGATCCCTTAAAAGATATTAACGATCAATCAATACCAACAACTTCTGTTTATAACAACAAAACCATAGAAATTGAACCAGGAAAATCTTTAAATATTAACAAAAACTTGACTCCTGACCAAGAGCAGAAGCTTGTTCAACTCCTTAGAAAATATAAAGAGGCCTTTGCATGGGATTACCCGGACATGAAAGGGATTGATCCCCAATTATGCATGCACCACATTTATACAGAGAAAGATGCCAGGCCCATTCGACAACTTCAACGGAGGTTAAATCCTCATCTTAAAGATATTGTTAAAGCTAAAATACAAAAATTGTTAGATGTAAACTTCATCTACCCCATACTTGACAGCACATGGGTCTCTCCATTAGTAGTGGTACCGAAAAAGAATGGAAAATGATGTATATGTGTTGACTATAGAGAGCTTAATAAAACAACCCAAAAAAACCATTTTCCGCTTCCGTTCATTGACCAGGTCTTGGACACATTGACAGGAATTTTTTTTTTCTTTCCTAGATGGCTTCAACGGATACAATCAAATTCATATTGCCCCTGAAGATCAGGATAAGACTACCTTTACCTGCCCATGGGGAACATTTGCTTACAGGGTCTTACCTTTTGCACTGTGTAATGCACTTGCTACATTCTAGAGCGCCGTACTCAACATTTTTTCAGATCTGATAAATGAAGGGCTCGAGATGTATATGGATGACTTTACACGTTATGGAGATGACTTCGAGCCAGCATTGCAAACGCTAGAGAAAGTTCTGCAAAGATGCATTGCTACCAGGCTCTGTTTAAGCCATGAAAAATGCCACATGATGATGATCGAGGGCTTCATCTTGGGTCACTATATTTCAGCAGTTGGAATCCAGGTAGATCCAACAAAAATTCACATAATTCTTTTAATACCTACCCCTTCCACACAGACTGAGGTATGCAGTTTCTTGGGATTTTCTGGCTATTATAGAAGATTTATAAAGAATTTTTCTCAAATTGCTGCACCACTATATGCATTAACAGGAAATATTGATTTCATTTGGACTGATAAATGTGACAGTGCTTTTGAAGATTTAAAACGGCTTGTATCAACAACCCCAGTATTAAGGGGCCCAAACTGGGATTTTCCATTCCAGATTTCATCCGACGCTTTAGACACAACCATTGGAGCAGTTCTCGGCCAGCAGGAGGATAAAAAGCTATATGCGATATACTATATCAGCAAAAATCTATCTCCTGTTGAATTAAATTATACTGTTACTAAAAAAGAATTTTTGGCTGTAATCTATGCTATCAATAAATTTAGACATTATATAACAGGATACCCTGTGGTTTTATACACTGATCACTCTGCTATTAAATATCTAGCTAATAAACCTGTTACAAATGGAAGAGTGACAAGATGGTTGATTCTTTTGCAGGAATTCGATATCACTATCAAAGATCGACCAGGAAAAGAAAATCCAGTAGCAGACTTCCTTTCACGAATGCCAAAGACAGATGACTCGGCAGCAGTAGAAGACCAGTTCCCTGATGAACATTTATTTGCTGTAACCGTGAAAACATCGTGGTACGCGGATGTTGCAAATTACTTGGCAGTGGGCAAGTTACCTAGGCACCTGACGCTGAATGAAAGAAAACAAATAGTACAGCGCAACACGCGATTCTCTTGGATCGGAGGCTATTTATTTCATACAGGGGCCGATATGCACATTAGAAGATGCGTCAGGGAAGACGAGATCTTCGACATCCTGAAAGCTTTCCACGATGGGCCTTGCGACGGACATTTTGCAGACTGCAGGACTGGTCACAAGGTATTACAGATGGGCTATTATTGGCCCACCATTTTTAAAGATGCCAAGAAGTTTGTCCAGACATATGACAGTTGCTAAAGAATGGGATGCCCTAGGCAGTCTGATGAGATGCCCCTGCACCCGCAGATAGTCATTGAACCTTTTGAGTGATGGGCGTTAGATTTCATCGGTCCAATAAACCCATCATCTAATCAAAAGACATATATATTAGTTGCAACAGAGTATGTGACTAAATGGGTGGAGGCAGAGGCACTACCAAGGGCAATAGAGGACTCGGTAATCCACTTTCTTTTCCAACTATTCGTGCGATATGGCTTGCCTAGAGAGGTAATTACCGATGGAGGACCACAATTCATAGGCCATAAGATCGCTGCAATATTAAATAATCATCATATCATGCACAAAATCACGACTCCATACCACCCGTAGGCAAATGGTCAGGTAGAAAGCACCAATAAGGTAATCGAGGTAATACTCACAAAGACAGTTGCATCACATAGATGTGACTGGGCTACCCGATTGCCGGAAGCCCTGTGGGCATATTGCATGACATGGAGAAATACCACGGGATATTCCCCATATCAACTAGTGTCTGGCAAAGAACCTATCTTCCCAATTGAATTTGAAATCAAGACATTGAGAATAGCTCAGGAGGTAGGCTTAGACTTAAACAAAGCACAGATTAATAGGCTACATCAAATCAATGAATTGGATGAAATCCGGCTATCAGCTCTTCAGCACACTGCACTGATCCAACAACAAAGAGCGAAATGGCATGATGCCCTTATCAAAAAGAAGATCTTCCATGAAGGAGATTGGGCACTCCTATATGATTCTAGGTTCCAGGATTTCTCGGAAAAAACTCCAGACCAGATGGTTAGGACCTTATGAGATACAAAAGGTGCATGATAATGGCACCCTCACATTAACCACCATTGATGGGTCTGGCTACTCTTTTAAAGCGAATGGACATCGAGTACGACTCTATCACAAACCACTTACTAGGGAGTCCTTTTGCCAACAATTACAGGAAGATTCCACCATACAAATTCTTGCTGAGGAGGGCAACCCATCCTTAGCATCGACCCAATGAATAATTCATTTGTTTTTGAAATTTGTACATAAATTTTTCTTTCTATTTTGATTGAATTTGCTTGTATAAATTGTATATAAATTCTCTTTTTTTCTACTTTTCCTTTGCTGTTCCCTCTAAGGAACAACCGCTGTTCCCTTTAAGGAACAGCTGCTGTCCCTTCTAAAGAACAACAATGATCTTATGGATTTTCTTCGTGCTGTTCCCTTTAAGGAACAGTTGCTGTTCCCTCCAAAGAACCACTGCCATTCCCTCTAAGGAACAATAATTTTGTGTACAGATTTTTGTGCTATTCCCCTTAAGGAACAATTGCTGTTCCCTCTAAGAAACTGCTGCCGTTCCCTCTAAGGAACAACAATTCTCTGTATATTTGGTTTTTTCTGTTCCCTCTAAGGAACAACAGTTTCGCGTGTATTTGTTTTCTTGTTGTTCCCTCTAAGGAACAATCGCTGTTCCCTTTAAGGAACAACAGTTTCGTATGGATTTGTTTTCCCGCTGTTCCCTCTAAGGAACAACAATCCCGTATCTATTTGTTTTTTCGCTGTTCCATCTAAGGAACAACTGCTATTCCCTTTAAGGAACAACAATTTTGTGTATATTCTTTTTGCTGTCCCATCTAAGGAACAGCCGCTGTTCCCTCTAAGGAACAACTGCTGTTCCCTTTAAGGCACAACAGTTTTGTTTGGATTTGTTTTCTCGCTGTCCCTTATAAGGAACAACTGCTGTTCCCTCTAAGGAACATTAGTTTTGTTTGCATTTGTTTTTCCGCTGTTCCATCTAAGGAACAACAGTCTTTCCCTTCAAGAAACAACTGCTGTTTCCTCTATGGAACAACAATTTTGCGTCCAATTATTTTTTCTTTTCGCTATTCCTTATAAGGAACAACTGCTGTTCCCTCTAAGGAACAACTGCTGTTCCCTCTAAAGAACATCAGTTTCGGTGTGCAGTTTTTCTTCTTGCTGTTACTCCTAAGGAGCAACTGCTGTTCCCTATAAGGAACAACACCGTCATGTATATATCTTTCTACTGTTCCCTACAGGGGACAACACCATCTGCATGTATTTTTCATTTGCTATTCCTTACAGGGAACAACTGTTGTTCCCTCTAAGGAACAACACTTTTTTGTGTGTCTTTTCTTGTTGTTCCCTATAAGGAACAACACTCTTTGTGTGAGGTTTTCTTACGAAATAAGCACTTTGTGAATATTATTTCACTCCTTATGGTCCTCTATAGGACAAGGGTACAAATATATATGAAAGATACAAATCTGAGGATTACTGGAACAAGCAAGTATCGAATATTATCATCTTTAAACGAGATTGCTTTGTATTGATCGAAAAAGAAAGGGCACAACCATCTATATCACTTCATTGTCCTCATTTCCATTATAAATCAAAGTGATTGATTACTTGTACCATGTTGGTTCTTCCCTAAACCCTATAACTCCCTCTGTTCATTATCATCAAATAAGGTGAAGGGCATACTTTCTTCTATTTGATATGTTTAGACTTCTTCCGCCATTCCTACTCCTAAGGAGTGTTGAGCCACCCTCTATGTATAAATAGGAAGTGATGTTCTAATATATATATATATATATATATGTTTACTAACAATTGCATGATTTTGTTATAGATGGAGGATAGGGGGTCTTATCATGAGCCAGCCTACCATGATCATAAGGAAGTAGCAAAGTGGCATTCCCATTATGGCTACTACACCAGGGATATGATCCAATGATGAATCAAGAAATAAAAAGTCCTTGGAACAGGAGCTCTCATCACGAGTCGGCCTGCCCACCTTTTGCTCCTTCCTAGTGAATGACAATGTGTTCATCTGGTCACCAAGCTAGCGCATTGATCTCCACTCTGATATCATAATGCACTTTCCTATTATACATAAAGGACCATGGCTCCAAAGGGTTAGAAAAACTTTGTCGAGGCTATAGATGCCTGCAGGCAACAGAAGCTCTGCTGATGGTATTGAAGTCATATTTCCAACGTCAATAGTTTAAAAGTCCCTTTCCATATTGGGTATCTTTACTACAGAGTGATTATGTTCCTAATTTATGTTGAACCTTTATGCATGGATATCTTCTAAAAAAATCAATCATAATAAGCTTTAAGTGGAATGATGATGGTAAAGTATCTTTTTGTGTCAGATGTCCTTTTTCCCTTTTCGAAATCACCTCATAGCATCTCCTCATTAATTAATAATTATCATATATGCATTGATTTCAACACTCCGATATCTCTTGCGATCCTTTCATAAATAGGCGTACCTTACCACTTCCATCATCCCTGTACGTCGCCACCAGCATGATTTTCCTTCATTCATTCGGTCGAAGGCGACCTATCATTTCAAAGGGGGGCGAGGGTGACTCCCAAAGTACTTATGCATGCGTGTCAGTCCTTTATTTGGTTAACTATATGACAATCCATAATAGCAAGTCTTTAACGGTATTTATGCTGAAAAATATCATCCGATATAACGATCATAACAACTCGCTGTTCCATCGCTGGCTCTGTCTATTGCTGTGTTACTTGTGCTAACTTACAATGTGTAGAATTCAGGCAATATGGGAGGAAGAATAGTGCGCAGGGAGCCACTGATACTGGCTATTTCTGATGTCGCTAGAGAAGTTCTAGTCCGAGCCAGGTGGGTAGCATATTTCACACGATTATAGCGACCCAACAAAACAATCGGCATATAATTCCTGCAGAATTTACAGAACGACCAGTCTATGGTGAGGGGCAGACAAATCACAGTATCAGATGCTGTGATTATAGAAGTTTCTGGATTACTAGCTAAAGGACCCGTGTGGACGAATAAACGACTGAAGCTACAGGATGCCATTGAAGCCTTTAAAGACGAAGGGCAAGAGCTGATCATCAAAGGAAAAGGAGTTCGACCATGATCCCTTGGAGAATCGTGGGGAGAACTACCCAGAGTCGTCCATAATTTCATTACATGTGATGGGCGAAAAGATGTGGTAACACTGTGTCAACTTAAACTGTTAGCAGTGTTGAAACAAAAATGTTTAGTAAATCTACCTGCATATTTGAATTTCTTACTGCATGATTCTGCTGAAAGAATAAGAAAATCCTGACACATAGAAACATTCGTAAGTCATCATTGTTTAATTAGGTTGATTGTTAGCTTCAACTTCGCCCAGTAGCAAACAAGTTGGGAATAATTAATACTTGCCATAGAAGGGGGTTTAGCTTTACCTACTCCTAACCCTGTTCCAAAAAGGAAGAGGACTACCCGCACAACAAACATTCCCCAAAAATGTAGACATCTTGCCAGACTAAGGACAAGCTTGGGAACAACTGAAAATCCCCAGGGTAGCAGCAACCAGCCCATAGAACTATCTAGTCCAGAAAATGAGCAATATTTATAGTTGGGAGGACGGGATGACCCGGAGTCAAAACAAGAGGAGGAAACAGAGCACTCTAGTGGAGAGGAAAGAAATGAAACAAACCTCACCTCAACATCAAATACAAGTCCCCCACGAGACTTACTGCATGATATTGAATTGACCCAGATTTTGGCCAATATGAATGAATTTATACAGCCCGAAAGCCCGCTCAACTTTAACATTGGAGCAACCCAATCGGAAGAAAACTCTGGCCACAACAGGAGCATACCAGAAAATGTAATCTGTGAAGTAGAAACAGGAGCAGAAGTCACTCAGGAAGAGGCGGACCAACCTGGCGATATACCTCCAGAAGAACCCAGCCAAGTAGACCTAAATATAGAAAATATAGACCAAACAGAGGACATGGAGATAGACCAAGAAGATGACAATCAATCTAGGGACACAGTTCTTTTAGAGCAGAGTCAAGACGAGCAACCAAGCTTGTTTGGAGTAGAAACGACCAACAAAACACTCGCTCCCCCTAAAAAGAACAGAGCCACAATTAAAAAGCTCAGGAAGGAACAACAGAGGCTGCGGAAAACAGTGAAGAGGCTCAAACAAAAAATAAGGGAGTTATCAACAGGGAAAGTCCTAGACAAAACCCCAGAAACAATAAACGCAACCATCCAAACTGAATTGCAGGAAATAGAAGCTACGGGGACTCAAACTGAGCCCATACTCATTGAACCTGTTAGGGAACAACATGCAATTTTTGCAGAAACAACTACCCAAACAGAGGCTATACTTTCTCATGACTTAGCCATTTAGACAGAGATGGCACCCTCCTACAGCACATCTACCCAGACATAGGTTTGGGCCTCCTACAAGAAAGAAACACAGACAATCAACATCCATTCTCATAGCATGAGACAAATACCCAAGCCAAAGATATCATGATGAGCAATGACCCCAGTATAGTGAATCTTCAAGCAGATTTAGCCTAGGCTCGGCTTACCATAGAACGCCTTGAACTAGAAACAATCTCCCAGCAAAAATACCAGGAATTACAGAGGCAGCTTCGGGACATGAACATCTCAGAAAGTGAGGCCTTTGATAAATACCGAAAGGCAGAAGAGAGGACTGAGAAAATGAAGCTCAGATTAGAAAAGGTCAGGAGTCAAATGGATACTATTTGCTCATTATATACTGACGTATTGACATGCAGATCTCCTGCCAATAATTATGCCCTATTTTTGCTGGAAAGATACTTACAGTTGAAGATCAAAGCTGTCAAAGTTGGAAAACCGATAGAGTTGAAAACAATTGAGGATTTTATAAACTGTTGTAAACAACATGGGGTAAAAGTTCAGAGGTTGCTGTGTGAATTTTATTTACACAATTTTGTATTAGAGGAAGAAACTGAAAAGAACCCCAGTCCTTTTGTGGGGGATGTGCAATTTCAAGCTTTTATTTCATTTGCTGTTAACCAACTGAAATGGTTCAAGGCTCATAACATGTTCCAGAGGCAGGAAAATGGACTAGACCTTTGGGTCAGAGGTGAACTAAAACACTCGTTACAAATGCTGGCCAATCACAAAAGTTTGATGAAGAGAGAAGGAGTAATCAAAATTCTGGGGCCCATTCAGAAAGAAATTGTCCAAAAGGGAGTAGAGTATTTCCTCTCCATTAAGGAAAGCTCCTTGGCCGTAGCCAAGTTCAGATGGACAATTTCCAATAACAATGTACAGAATAGAGAGCCATTTAATTATAAAAGTTTTAAACTGGTTGCAGAACACTTTGTTACTTATAGTAATTTCATCTTAAGGGAAGGTCCTTATTGGCTAGGCTGTCGGTTCCGCAGTCCTATTATTTGGTATCCTGATGAGGGGTACAAGGCTATATATGAACTGCCTGAAGGACAGACAGGGCACATCTTTGAGCTTTTGGCCAAGAATCATGGTTTCAAACCGCTTTACGACATTCCTTCTCTAGCTTATTCCTTGACTTCTCTGCATACGAACTACATGGTTTTAGGATCGAGAGATCCTGAGGGATCGCTTTTATCATTTATCTTTTTACCCCTTTGTCATTGTAAAAGACAATGATTGGAAGCAAAAAGGGGACGACTGTTGTTTTATTATTGTAATTCTTAATTACAGATTCTCGCTGTAGCAAAGAACGCAAATACGTTGTAATACTCTTTCATGATTAATACATAAGAGGAGTTGCTGTTCTTTTTCATTTATCTGAAGTAACCAGCAGTGTATGCTGGCAGCTAAGGGCCCGGCTTCTGGTGGAATTCACTGCTTCATCTGTCATATATTTTCAATTATTGCAAGTGTGACAGTTTGATAGTATTATTGCTTTCTGCTATTTTATTTCATTACTGTTCCTTATTTCTTTGCGTTGACAGAATAGCTCTGTTTTATATAATTCACAACATTGTCGTTTAATTAGTTTCCTTTCGCTTTGGATTGAGTTTCCTAGATGAATACCCTCCTCAATGTAATCAACTGTAATGAGTATTAACTACTGCTGTTAGACTCTCAGATTGATATCATCGTTGTTTTACAGTGGAATGCATTTGATTTAAATTCAATCAGTTTCTAAGAGAAGAGTTATCGCTGCTGTACTCTTAACTGATACTGCTGTTACTTGAATCGCATATTGTTGTTACCTGAGTTGTATGATTTGATTTCATTAAAGGATTGAGTATTCTTTTAATTGCAATTAGAATTTACTTGCTGCATTCGTTTATTCTTGTATTAAGAGATCTATATTGCAATTTATGAAACATTACTCTTTGAGTTAAATAGCCGCCACATACTGTGTACACTCTTGAAATAGAAAGATTTGCCCGGATTGATAATTAATGTGAAGATAATTAGGAGTTGAAAAGGCACCTTTTATCAGTCAACACCTGCCTAATTTGAGTCTGTACAACCTGCCAACCTGACTCCATCTCCTCGAATAAAGTGCAGACCATAGTCCATTGTGCCCTGTAGGTATCATGATTCATAACACATGTTTCGCAGCCACCCAATGCACCCTCCTAGGCTCCATCATAAATTGACTCAACGTGTTGAGTAGCCATAAGCTTGCAACCCTTCATATGAAATATCCTCAGTATGCCCCCAACATATCTTCCCTAGCCCACGAAGATATGCCCATCCTCCTGCCAAACCTCCAACCCAAAAAAATAGTGCATTAGTACCATATTAGTCATGTCAAACTCTGAAGCAAGGTCCCTTTTGCAGTGCTAAATGAGTCTCTCCGCACCTGTAATAAACAAATCATCCACATACAAAACCATAATGAGTGAATTGTCACCAACCATAATGAAATACAAGCTCGAATTTGCATCACTCTACTGGAAACCCATCTGCTGCAAGTAAGCATCAATCCTCTCGTACCATGCTCTCTGTGCCTGCTTCAGTCCATAAAAGACTTTCTTAAGCCTACACACATGAGGGTCTCTTCCATGCACCTCAAAGCCCTGTGGCTGCTCAATGTACACCTTCTCCTGTATGACCCCATTGAGAAAGGTGGTCTTCACATCCATTGGTGAATTTTTGAACCCATCTCAGCTGCTATGGAGATAACTGCTCTAATAGAGGGTATAGCAAGCAACTAGTGCGAAGGTATCCTCATAGTCAACTCCCTCTACATGTGAGAACCCCCGTGCCACAAAACGAGCTTTGAACTTCTACACATTGCCATTTGCAACATGTTTGATCTTATAGAGCCACTTGGAAGTCACCACTTACTTCCCCTTAGGCCTCTACACTATTTCCCACACATCATTCTTCATGATGGAGGCATACTCCTCCACCATAGCATCTCTCCAAATCTGCTGACTTGCAACCTCCTTGTAGTTAGCTGGCTCAGTCTCCACAACATCTGCTACATACCCACTCAACCTCTATGGTGGTCTGCTCTCCCTCATTGACCACTTGGGTTTCTCCACAATCTCCTGTGCTTCCTTCAGGGTCTCTCGAAGTAACCTCCTCAAATGGTATGGGAAAATCCTCCACTGGAGCCTCTCCTCTTGATGAGGATGCCCCTCCTGTGGTTTGTGGTGAAACTGTACTCTGAGATCCCGTGCCCGGTGATCCTCTCACCCTAGAAGTAGGTGATCCTCTTGACCCTGGTGTACCACCTAAAGATATTGATACTCATGGTGTGGTCCTCTGCTGTTCTACCCGATCAACCTCTCGAGAACTCCTCAAGGCCCTCTCCTCCTCAAATCTCACATCCTGCCTAAGGACAACTTTCCCCTGCGCAAGAATGTATATGCGGTAGGCCTTGCTGGTCTCACTGTAACCCACAAAGATACCCTTCTTTGCGGTGGGTTCCAGCTTTGTCCTCTTCTCCTTAGGGACGTGTGAATATGTAAGGAACCCAAAAATCTTGATGTGCCCAATCTCAAGCTTCTTCCCAGAAAAAGCCTCCTCAGGAGCCTTACCCCACAAGACTCTACGTGGACTCCTGTCTTGCAAGTACACTGTGGTGTTACAAGCCTTGACCCATAAAAAGAAAGGTAGCCTCTGATCATGCAACATAGCTTTTGCTGCACCCACTATGGCCCAATTCTTCCTCTCCACAACCTCATTTTGCTGGGGGTTATAAGGCACTATGTACTCTCGAGTCCCTCCTGATGCCCTCACTCCTACAAAACTCCTTCATCTCCTTGGAGGTATACTCGTCCCCATTGTCCTCCCTCAAGACCTTGATCTTCTTCCTACTCTGGTTCTCCACAAGAGCCTTAAACTCCTGGAACCTCTTGAAAACCTGATCCTTGGCCTTCAAAAAGAAAATCTAGGTCTTCCTGGAGTAGTCATGAATGAAAGTGACATCGTACTCACATCCGATCAATGATACATGAGACATAGGACCACACAGATTAGAGTGTATCAAATCCAAAATACTCGCTACCTTGCTGTCACTACTAAGAAAATGTGTCTTAGTATACTTTCCCAAATCACATCCCTTGCACACATCATGATGCTCAGCTCTGAACTCATGTAAACTTATAACCGTCTCCCTCAACATCTTGAATGCTCCATGGTGCAAGTGGGCTATCCTCTTGCGCCATATCTTGCATAACACACTGTTGCTAGTCTGTGTTGCGAAGGCTCTAGTAGGCTGAAGCATAAACCTGTAAAGCCCCCCACTGTGGACTCCAATCACTCTAGTGGAAGTGATAATGGATCGCGTGGGAGATATAAGCACCTGTCCTCCTCGGAACACAACTACATACCCCTTGTCATAATGGAGATTGAAATCAAGTTCTTCTTTAGCCCTAGAACATAAAGAACATCCTCTACTTTCAAAGGAGGTGATGACTCCCTCTGAAAGGATATTGTCCCCACTCATGCTGCTCTGACCTTGGAGTTATCTCCAAGCACAACCTCCGAGTCAATATCATCCTCTGTGAGACTCATGAATTGCTCTCTCATTCAAGTCATATGGTAGGAAACTCCACTGTCTACAAACCAAACACCTGAGGATGTAACACTAGTGGAAAGACTCACCACTAAAGCGAACTCTGAATCAAATCTAGAAGTGAACTCATCCACCTCTGCTGAAGCTGCTATGCCCTTCTTCTTCCCCTTCTTGTTGGGGCATTGAGATTCATAGTGACCCATATTTTACAAGCAAAGCACTTCATGTTATGTTCCCGAGAAATTAATTGTCCAAGAGACGAATTAGCCTATCAATCCCCATAGGCTATAGTCATTGATACAGGGGCAAACCCCAAAATACCCAATTTCTAGGCAAGACTTGGGCAGCTGGGCAAAGATACCCAAAGTTGAGATTTGGTGTGAATTTTACTTAATTAATTGAGGAGAGAATCCCTTCAAGGTAATCTATAAATACAAGAGGGTTGAATTCATTTGGATCATCATTGTATTGGATCATCTGGTCTTTGTTTTTCTTGAGCCTAAGGCTCTGAGTATTTTTAAGACCCCTTTTACCCTAATAATTTTGGTGGTGAAAGATTCCACCTTAGTGAGTAAAGCTATTTCGTATTTTTTCTCTTTTTATACTTTGTTCTGGCACAAGAGGCATCTAACTGAGGAAGCAACACAGTTTTCAATCTATTTTGCCTTTGTTTATTTGTTCTGGCCAGCAGGGTGAATTTCCTGTTTGAGAGATCTTGGTGGATGAGGGCTGAGGCAAGGCATCCGAATTCCCTCCTGAAGGCAAGCAAATTGTTCCGAGGCAAAAACCGCAGTGAATTCCTGATGCAGTTCAAACCCTTTAGAATCTGAATCCAATCGAGTTTTTCTTGGGGCGGAAACTGCAGGAAAAATAGAGGCAGGCCAAGACACCTTCTGAGGGCAGAAGCCACTGTTAAAGCATATGCAACTACAAGTAATTATGATATTCACAAGAATATTGCAACCACAAGTAATTATGATATTGAGAAGGGAGATCAAATTGTATCCATGGGAATTGAAGATAACAAAAAGAGCAAGAAAAAAATCTGAATATCAATGCCGACAAAGTCTTGCAAGGGCAGGGACTTTATGGAAAAGCAGGGCAAGAAAGAGTACATGAATAAGATCAAGACCTTTGGAGTATTGGAGAAGTGAAGGTTTCTTATATGGTTGTATACATAGTAGTCTAGCAACAGTGATTGGGATAAAATACTCTTGCCCGCTTCCTGGAAGGGCTAAAAGTGTTCAAGGTCCAAAGCTGAAGGTTCAAACATAACAACATGGATACTCTTCAGATTATTCAGGAGGTTGCAGAAGGACGTGTTTTTGTGGCAGAATTTGAACTCTGAGATCAGGATCTAAACTCATGAAGCCTCGAAAGGGGTCTTCAAATTTGATTTAGTTTTTATCCCAGAAACTGATCAAGTGGATGTTCTTGGTACTGTACCTGTCATAGTATCAGTTTTGGATAGATACAATGTTTGTATACTTGCATATGGACAAACTGTTTATGATATCCCTGTGAGTGTGTTAGAGGTTTACAATGAACATATATGTGACTTGCTTACATCTCCTCAGCTAGGACAAGCTGTAAAAAATCTAGGGATAAGGCAGATGGCTGCAGGGATTCATCACGTACCAGGTCTTGTTGAAGCACGAGTGCACAAGTTTTGGGACGTCCCGCAAATGGGAAGCAGTGCTGGAATTGTCGGCTCCACAAATGGCAATGAACATAGTACTCATTCTCACTGCATACTTTCTCTGATGATAAAGGGGGGAGAACTCAATTAATGGAGAATGCACTAGGAGAAAACTTTGGTTGGTTGATCTAGCTGGAAGTGAGTGAGTAGCAAAAGCTGATGTTCAAGGAGATCGTCTTAAGGAGGCACAGAATATCAACAAGTCACTCTCTGCTATTGGGGATGAGATGTCCTCTTTTGCAACTAAAAGTAGTCACATTGAAGCGTAAAACTTCTCAATACACAGAAAATATATATATAAATATTTTATTAATAAATGAATTGATAGATGATGCTGTTTACAGTGGGGTTTCCTGGCTTATACACTGCCATGGGCACCCTTTGGGGAAAGGGCATGATCTTATGATCGTGCCCTTTCATCTAATTTAACCTAAAATTAAATAATAAACCTAAATTTAAATACTAACTAATTTTTTACATAACATTGCCTTCCTCTCGAAAGAATGCTTTGTCCTCAAAGCATAAGTAACGACGGATGTTGTTGAAGAATGATTCATTTTTCCAGAAAGCGTCTTCTTCGGGTAAATCCTTCCACTTGATCAAATATTCCAAGATGATCAAAGTCCCACACTTTAAAAGGTCTTGAATTAATCTCTCAATTTTCGTTTTTTGGTGATGTGGATATCGGTATGGCTTTTTCATAGGTCGGTCTTGAAATACTTTTTCATGCTTCCGAATTAGATCTTGTACCTCTGGGGACTCTTCACTGGTCATATTTACGGATAACATTTCTAATTGGTGACATTGTACTACATAAGCAGGTGCTCCTTTTCGACTCAGCTTCATCATTTGAGATGATGATACAACTTGATTTTCTGGTGCTTGGAATCCGTGTAGTTTGTACTTCTGATCTCCCCATTTGAATTTTATAAATTGTACTTGATGGTTAGCGGCATAAGTACCTAAAGTTCGTAGCCATTGGATACCTAAGACTACATCTACTCCTCCTAACGGTACCGTGAAGAACGGAGATTCTAGATTAAAGTCTTGAATCTGCGAATTGACCTTATGGCATTTCCCCACCTTTTCAATCTTCTTACCGTTAGCTACCATCACTTTCATGTTTGGCAAGGGGAATGAAAAGATATTGAGTCTCTTTGCCACGGTTGCATCTAAAAAATTGTGTGTGCTTCCAGAGTCTATGAGAACCACTACTTGTTCTTCTTTATGTGTCCTTTTAACTTTAAGGTTTGAGGTTGTGATATACCTGTCATGGCTGATAATGACACTTGCGGAATACTCTCGTCATCTAATTCTGGTGAGAATTCTGGGGCATCTTCTATTTCTTCTATGTCAGAACCTTCACTATTTGAATAATTGGTTGCTTCACAATTATATAGGTTCTTTGGTTCTTTTCCTTTAGCACATCTATGTTTGGGGTCCCACTTCTCACCACAGCGTTTACATTTACCCTCTTTTATCCTTTGTATTTCTACATTAGATTTTTCATCTTCACGACGATGTGTGGAACATATATTGTATTATTTGAGTCCACATACTGGGATATCCTTCGTCTTGAATATGTTTTTTCTGCTTTTGACCAAAATATTGGTTCAGATTTCTTTTCGACTATTTTTGCTTTCCGTCGTGCTACTTCTATTGATGTAATGTCATGCATCTCAAGTTCTGCTTGTAAATGGGTTTTGGTCCTGAGACATATGATTGAATCAGACGAGATTCTGATAACCCAGGTACTCATGTTACTAAGGTCTCCCATTCTTGAGTGTATTCGTCCACACTTCCTTTTTGTCGTAATTTGATGAGTTTTGAAAAGAACTCTTCTTCTTTTACACCTTGGAAAAATTTAAAGAAGGCATCTTTAAATTTTCCCCAGCTAATGACGTGTGTTGTTTTTTTCCACTACATATACCAGTTATATGCTTCTTCTTCCATTTTCATGGATGCATGCCTGAGCTTTTCGTCATCATCATTGATGTCATATATCTCAAAGTATTCTTCTGCTTTATTTATCCATGCAACATTGTTTTTTTCGTTTCCATCGAATTTAGGCATCTCGACCTTTGCCCTTCGCTGGTATGTTGCTAATGGTTGAGCGAAAAAAGGGTGTTGATTGGTAAAGGTATCCCAGAGTTGCTTGTTTGTAAAGGCTGTGTTACTCACTTCTGGGTGGCGTGTCGCTGATTTGTTTGGGGATTCAACTTTTTGTCATGAGAGTTGACTTTGTTGAATCTGATGAGATGTGTTCTTGATTCTCTTCATTTTCTTTTAGTAGTTGTTCGGGTGTACAATTCGCCTTTTTACACAGAATTTTCAGCATTGTTAAGATCTCTCTGTTGTTTACTTCTGTTTGGACATGTTGATTTTCCATCTTTATTTTATTCGATTTGTCGTATCCTGAAGATTTTTTATTTGGTCAGCCTGTCCCTCAAGCTTGATCTTGAATTCATCTAATCTTTCACTGACCTCATCGTGGTTGCTACTTATCTTATGCTCCGAGTCCAACAATTTTTTCCGGAAATCCGCCATTGTCATTGTTGACATCGAGTGGGTTTGCGGGGGTGTGTATTTATCTGCCAGCTTAATTTTTTTTTTAATAATTAAATTAAATTAATTAATTTAATTATATGACATAAGTTTTAGTTTTTTTTTTTTTTAATATTCTCTCTCTTTTTTTTTTTTTCTCTTTTTATTTTATATATATAGCTCTTTTTTCTTTTTGTTTGTTTGTTTTTAATTCACTTGAAACTTTAAAAAAGTCTCCCTCTTTATAATATATATATATATAGATATATATTAAACAACTTCTTATAACTTCTCAAACTTTTATGAAAGTTATTTTATTTCTATTGCTTCCGCTTGTAATTATGATATATGAACTCTTAATTTCTAAATAGTAACGCTTTGAATTTTATTTGGAACTTCCTTTTATAACCTTATATATATATATATATATTAAATAGCCTTTAAAGCTGTTCTTAAGCTCTTAAACCTTTATTTATTTAGTGTAAAAGTAACTTCGTGTATATAACCTTTTAATTTTATCTTTGTTTTATTTAAGTGTAGTCACCATTAATGAATCTGAAAAGATCCAATTTGAAAGGTCACAACTTATTGATTTTCGAGGGGTGGGTTTTATGTTTTCGTGTTCCCTTTTCTATTATCAATAAAAACGAAGACAATGGTTATGTAAAACTTAAAGCGGACCACCAATTTTTCATATATTACAGTTTTATGAACCTTTACGAATAGGTTTGCAAAACTGACACTACACTACGGTTTGAATTGAATTGTAATTATAGCAATTCTGATTTGAAATTGTCTACAAGGATAGTCGACCGAGAATACAATAGCAGTGGTGAAGCTCAACTGTTTTGGATGGCTGCAGACCAACGGTGGTTTAACTGAATCGTACGGCTGATAAGGGAATAGCTATATTACTGCTGTGGATGGTGGTAGCTGCACGATGAGAGGATGGACAGCGGGTTCTGACGGAGGCAGTGGAACGATGAGCAGATGCACGATGAGCAGATAACCGATGAGCGGATGCACGATGAGCTGATGCTGACGGAGGTAGGGACACGATGGCTGCAAAAAAAAATGACTGGCGGAAGGCTGGAGCGCGTGGCGGACAGGTAAGACTGGACAGCGGATTGCAGTGGACGGGGGTTTTAACGCATGCGCAGGAGCAGTGTGGGGCGTGAGTGAATGCGAGGGACAAAGAAATTGATGTACAGTGAATCGGGAAGACGAGTGAGCCTAGTATGATAGGCACAGTGAGCTGTGCAGCTATTGCCGAGAAAAGAACTGCTTTGGTACCAATGAAATGTAAAACTTCTCGATACACAGAAATAGATATATAAATATTTTATTAATAAATGAATTGATAGATGATGCTGTTTACAATGGGGTTTCCTGGCTTATATACTGCCATGGGCACCCTTTGGGGAAAGGGCATGATCTTATGATCGTGCCCTTTCATCTAATTTAACCTAAAATTAAATAATAAACCTAAATTTGAATACTAACTAATTTTTTACATAACACACATTCCCTTTATAACAGATGCTATTTAAAGGGTTTCCTCGTTGAATTTTTACCTCATGATGTTGTAATTAAGGACCTAAGAGATCCTAGACAGATTTTAGCTACTGTCATTGCTGATGATTCTACAAGGTTGTATAAGTTTAACAACTTTGGGTTATCAACTCTTCCCTCGGTATTTGTTGCTCGTAATGATGAAGTGAACAAACTTTGGCATGAGCGATTTGGTTACTTAAACTGTCGCTCCCTTCAAAATCTATGTAAAGAAAATATGGTGACAGGTCTTCCTATGGTATCTTGTAGAGATGGTGTTTGTTCCGGATGTGTACTTGGAAAACATCATCGGGATAGTTTTGAAAAACGTGCCTCTTGGCACACCTTAGCGCCTTTACAACTTGTGCATAGTGATTTATGTGGTCCACTTCCAGTTGTTTCATTCTCTGGCTACAAGTATTTCTTAAATTTCATTGATGATTTCTCCAGACACACTTGGGTATACTTCTTAAAACTCAAGAGTGAAGTATTTAACATGTTCTTGGCCTTTAAGGCCTTTGTTGAGAAACAATTTGGACATCAAATTCTTAAGCTAAGATCTGATAATGGCAGAGAATATGTTAACAACAAATTCATCAACTTTTGCACTAAGCATGGAATTCAAATGCAACATACTGTTCCATATACTCCACAACAAAATGGTGTAGCTGAAAGGAAGAATCACACTTTAAAGGATATGGCTAATTGTATACTTCAATCTAAAGGACTTAGTCTTAATTTTTGGGTAGAAGCAATTAACAGTGCAAATTACATAGTAAATCGCACTCCTACTAAGGTTTTAAAGAATATCACTCTAGAAGAAGCATGGAGCTCAATTAATCCAGATGTAAGTCACTTTCGTGTTTTTGGAAGTGAAGCATGGGCCCATATTCCAGATGAGAAACATAAAGCTTTAGGACCTAAGAGTGAAAAATGTATTTTTGTTAGATATTCTAAAGATGTCAAAGGATATAGACTTTTTCACCTAAGTCCAAAAATGTTATCATTAGAAGAGATGTAAAGTTTGCTGAAAATATATTGGCCTATGAGCCTAGTTCGATGGATGTGCCACCTCTCTCTATCCCTTCTACTTCTGAAAATATTTCTTCTTCAGATGGTGACAGCGAGGATGGCAATCCTCCCCCACCTTCTTCGGATCCTCCTTCGACTCCTCAGCTTCCAAAATGGGTCCATGCTACTCGGGATGCAGCAGGTGCTCTTGCAGGTGATCCTATAGATCAGTGATGTACACGTTCTCAGTTCGATAGAGCCTCTTCTTTGCTGGCTCAAGCTCCAGCGAATTATGATCTCGACACCTTTACAGAAGCTTTTGACCATCCAGATTGGGACGCAACTATGAATGAAGAATATCGTTCATTATTGGCAAATGATACATGGGATCTTGTTCCTATTCCAAAGGGATGAAAACTTGTTAGGTGCAAATGGGTTTACAGAACCAAGTTTGGACCAAATGGAAAAATTGATAAACATAAGGCTTGTCTTGTTGCTAAGGGGTTTTCACAAGTTGAAGGCATTGATTATACTAAAACCTTCTCCCCTGTTGCCAAAATGAACTCTATTTGCCTTGTTCTTTCCCTGGAAGTCCATCAGATGGATGTTAAATCTGCCTTTTTGCATGGGGACTTGCATGAAGAAATCTATATGGAACAACCTCCTGGCTTTATGCAAACAGACTCAAGCCTTGTATGTCGGCTTAAGAAATCCCTTTATGGTCTCAAGTAAGCCCCTCGGGCTTGGTATGCCAAAATGGATAGCTTTCTTTTAGATATTGGCTTTTCTAGGTGTCATTCTGACAATACTATCTACACCAAGAAAGTGGGTAAGTCTCTTATCATTCTTGTTCTTTATGTTGATGATCCTATTCTTACTGGTAGTGATCCCAACCTTATAAACCATGTGAAGTCAAACCTTAAAAAGAAGTTTGAAATGACAGAGTTGGGACACTTGCATTATTTTCTTGGTCTTCAAGTCTTGCAATCCAAGGAAGGTATTTCCCTTTCCCAGTCCAAGTATGTCTGTGATCTTCTACGCCACTTTCACATGGAAGATTGTAAGCGAGCCAATTCTCCCTTTCAGTCTTGAGACAAATTTTCAGTCACTTGTACTTCCCTTGAAGTTGATGCTACCGTATACCATTAGCTTGTACAAAAACTTTTGTATCTGACCCATACCTGTCTTAACCTTTCCTTTGTTGTTGGCCTTATTGCTCGGTTTATGCAAAACCCACATGAAAGTCATGGGAAAGCAACTAAAAGAATACTTCGTTATGTTTGAGGTACAATTTAGTTTGGGATTCATTACAGTGCAGAAGCATCTCCTCTATTGGTTGGTTTCACTAATTCCAATTGGGCTAGTGACCCCGATGATTGGAAGTGCACTACAGGTTATGTCTTCACTCTTGGTTTTGGGCGTATTACATGGGCTTGCAAGAAACAAAGTGCCATTTCTCTTTCTTCAGCAAAAGCATAGTATCGTGGCGCTGTAGAAGCTAGTAAGGAAGCTTTCTGGCTTCGTCAGATCCTGTTAGAGTTTGGCTTTCAACAACATCATCCGACTACACTTTGGTGTGATAATCAAAGTGCCATTTAACTATGCAAAGATCCAGTCCAACATCAGCATAGCAAACACATTGAATTACACATGCACTTCATCAGAAAGCTCATTCATGACCTTGTTCTTGAAGTGCGATATTGTTCAATCGATGATCAAGTTACATGCATCTTTATAAAGGCTCTCACAGAGGCGAAGTTTACTAAACTTCGATTTATGGTTCAGGAAGTTGTCACTAAGGAGGGATAGGCTCTAATGCCCCCTTCCTTCTCCTATTGTGTCATATTTGTACATCCTTCAATCCTATCCCAAGTTGTTCTTAACGGGGGATGTTAGGATATTCCGACACATAGGAAATAGTTAAGTATAACTTGGTCTAGTGTAGAGTGAGGTAAAGTGTGTTTTTTTACTATGTACTTTTGTAACTTACAATCAAATGGTTACGATATGTTCTAGACATGAAGTGATCCGACGGTTCATTTCTCCTTGGTATTACCAACACTTGATGTGTGGCTTAACACCCAATTGGTCCATGATCTCTATTTAAAGAGCATGGAGGGTCATTTGTAGGCTGACTGTTCATGAGAGAAGCTTATGTAAATTTTCTTTCTTTTATTAATAAATTTCCTGAAGTGGTCGCGTTGGCTCAGGCTGTGGACTGTTTCCCCCTTTGAGGGTTTTAACCACATCAAGAATATTGGTGTATTGATTTGTGATCTGTTTGTGAGCAGTGCTCTTTGGTATTCTATGTGAGTAACTTACCCTGTAAATTCCTACAATAATGGTTCAACAAATGGAAAAGAGGGATTTGACCATCCTAGTGGAGAAACTCATGCCAATGTGGCCAGAACTCGTCCCTGTGTTTATTCCTCAAACTTAGTTTCTATCTTAGGTTGTTTGAATGGCAGAGTGAAAGGAATACACAGTCTCTTTTAGTAGTGACTTAGCCTCTGATCTGGGCTTGGATATTTGGCTCTCACAAATTTGTCTCCAATCTGAATAGGTAAATGGAGTAAAATAAATAAGAGATAATACCTCTTCCTTCCATTATCTCCAATAAATATTCTTTCCCTTTGTAGGACACTGGTGAAATCTGTGTGATTCCACTCTTGAACCAGCGAGCGTGTCTAGTTTCAACACTGAAACCAACGATGGCGGCTTCAAAACCCTAAGCTTCTTCTCCCAAACTCTCTCCAAGAGCTCTTTTCCCAAAACTCAAATGTATGTACCATTTCCCTCTAATTAAATATTAAAATGCACTTTTCCTTTCTTTATTTAATAAAGTGCCTTTTATAAAATAATTAAAGTCACTTTTAATGTCGGAAAATGCGTAATTCGCCTTTGTGGTCACACTGGCCACCTAAAGTCCCTTTTTATCATTTTGCCTTGTAGATCTTTTCGCCTCGATTCCAACGAGTTATTACACTAAGGTGTTTCTTCATGTAATCAACGCGAAACAACACCTTAAGCGTAAATAATTAAAATATGCCTGTTAATAATGCCATTTTATGGAATTCGTCGGAATGCAACAGAACCAAGAGAAAACCGTGCATAATTGATCCCAATGATGGAATATGCTCCAACGAGCTATTACACTAAGGTGTTTCTCCAAGTAATCAGCCTGAAACAACACCTTATGCATAAATAATTAAAATATGCCTGTTAATAATGCCATTTTAGGGAATTCGTCAGAGTGCAACGAAACCAAGAGCAAACCATGCGGAACTGGTCCCAATGATGAAATATGGTAATCAATCCCAGTCACACTGATAAAATTCCTCTAAAACCCTCTGGGCCCACCAATGGAGTACTCCTACTCCTATGACTAGATTGACACAAACTTTGGAAAAACCTTCTAGCCACCTCGCCAGGGAATCCAAAATTTGGGGACATTACAGTGTCCCCTCCCCAAAATTGCTTGCCCTCAAGCAATGCCATCACATTTTGGCACACCACAAGTTGATCCAAGTGAATACCAGGGTCCCAAACCATCCTAATCATCGTGATGTTGAAGGAAATGTAATTGGGTTCGATCTTCATAAATGTACTTTTGATATTTGTATTTATTCAAAAAAGGAAATATTATTTTTATAATATATGTCAATGAGTTTCTTGCTCATTGAAATTGGTCTAGCACTATTTAAACATTAAACTGCTATAGGTAAGTCAAATAGTCAAAAGAAAAGGTTGAAGACCTTAAGTGCATGTTACACCTTGTATAAATATGTATTAGAGTCAAGAGAATACCTCCAAGAAAAGTCAAGTCTCCTCCTATGATATGGCACCATCAAGAAGCTCCTTCAAGCATGCAACGCCACCTAAAGAACCATCCAAAGTCCACTCTTCAAGTTGGCCTGCAAACAGTTGACTAGTCAACCTAAATGGAGGGACAATCCTCTATTTATAGAGGTTGTCCACTCCAATACAATGCATTCATTCAACTCTGAAATCTGCAAAGGAAAGAAGGAGAAGAGGAACGAAGGAAGCCGAAGAAAAAGGGTCTACAAGAGCAGCGAAGTAAGAAGGAAGAACAACGAAGGTAGGGGACTGTTTCTAGGGCTAGAAACAGTCACACGTGCGAGGAGAAGAAGGAGAAATCTGCGGATATGACAACAAGGACAAGCAGTCAATATTCTTGTGTTGTTTGGGTTTGAAATTAAGGTCTACAAGGCCTCCCTCTAAGAGTGAAGAAGAGACCCTCACAAACGAAGGAAGAAGGAATAAGGCCGAGGAAGAAGAGGATTGTTTCTAGGGCTAGAAATAATCACACGTGCGGAAAAAGAAGAGGACAAGTCTGCAGCTGGTGAATAGTCCATGTCACATCATTGTTTGGGTGAGAAATCTAGCCTACAAAGACTCCCAAGCCTAGTGAAGGAGCCTATCTCTCTAGCGAAGGTGGAAAGGAGGTGGAAGGACCCTAGGACGAAGTGTTGGGGGACAAAGTGCCGGAAGGAGGAAACCTATGTGCTGGGGAACAAAGTGCAGAAAGGAGGAGAGGACTTGACTTGTGCTTGGAGGATATTCTAAGTCAGGGTTCTAGGGTTTGGCATTGATCAACAGAAGCTTTAATAAGAGAAATTCACTAAAGGGTTTTCCTCTCAAGAGAAGAGAGGTTTTTGCCCTGCCAGAGAGCCTATATCTTGTGTTCTTGTTCTTATGTTTTGGTAGCAGTTTGATGAAGTACACAAACATGCATTAATAATAAGAAGAAGATTAAGCTAACAAGAAAAGTAAAAAGACTCCACAAATTGTTATCAAGTAATGAAGAATCACACTACACCACTTTGCCCTAGATTCTTCAACACGTGAAACATCTCTTGCTCCAATCACTCCCCAACAAGGAATAGATACTAGAGGCCCTCTACATACTGCCAATAAGTAGAGTGCCTCAAAAATGCGAAATTCCGACCAACTCCTCAAGAAGCCGCTCTATCGGAAAACCAATCCCATGCACCTCACGAGTGAAATCCTGAAAGTATGATCCAACCCTTGTTGAGAAGGGTCCTCATCCACATGAACTAACCCTTGCCTCCTCCTCTGTTACCATCAGCGAATTGCTGAGAAGTGAAACGCTTTCCGCCAAACTGAAGTCCAATGGAAGATCAAAGTGGTCTCCCCCTGTAAAGACCAGCTCACCCATAATGTTGGCTAAGCAATCAAGCCCTGTAATTCCAGGGTCCCATGCTAAGCCCAAAAGGAAACTGTCATGTTGCGCTGCACCACTCTGATTATAACTAACTACTACGACGAAGTACTGCTAATTGTTGGCGCCCATCTGTGCTTCATCATTAATCCCTATATGCAATCAATAGACGGACACCATGTATCATGAATCAATCTGGCACATGCTAAACTGCCCTGCTTCTGCCTAATCACACAACGGACTATGCTAGCTCATCTCCTAGTGATGTACCCAATTACTTCCTGGAGTCCACATGCCTTCTTGTAAAAGAGGCCTACCATCCACTGTGCCCCATGTTCATACAATGCCTCGGAATGTCCTGTCGAAGGTGTGTCATGCAATTCTCTCCTGATCTTCTCCCTAAGTGTGTACTCAGGGGCAGAACATATGCTGCCTTTGTAGTGTGTAACGCCATCCGTAATCTTGTATCTATCAACTCGCGCTCCAACTATATGCCTCAACTGGGAAGTCATTCTCTTGTCCAGGATATACTGTGTCTCACCGAACTGTCTCAGGTGACCGTCATGTGTCCTTCTATATGTGATGAGAGCATCAAAGAACAACAACAGAAGCCTTTGCAACAGTATGCTGGACTGGAAAGTGACAGATGGATGGGTCAATCCCAAAGGCTTGATCAAGAACCCGTACAAATACTCATGGGTAGTCCCGCGAGTATCTTGCTCTCTAACTCTAATCAAGTGATGTTCCAATCCAGTCATCAAACCTGGGTAACCCAAGCCCATTAGTATGCCCGATGTCCTAAACAATCTGTCTCCCTAGAAGTAATGCTTCGAGATCTCGCTGTGCAGCACCATACATCACTGCATAAAACCATGCATCACCGTACTCTTCTACATACCACTGCACACCATGGCATATCCCTGTACCCCCTTAGGTATCACTGCCTGCTGTTGACGTACCCTGCACTATCTGGTATCCCGCATGCGCCAAGGTATCTGCCATCCTGCTAGTGGACCCATCATGATGTGAGCCATATCACCTCTGTCCTGGTAGACCTAAGTGGCATGACTCACATGCTAATGGGGATGTCATTGTTGTCTGATCCTCGGTGGCTTCTGTGCCCAATACATCTAGTGGCATGCAAATGCCATCCCATTAGAATAACTCCCGTTGGGGCATATTGACCACCCTGCAACCCCATGCATGAACAATGTGCCAAGACATTTCCCAAAGTTTGCACACTCCTGCATCAAACTTGCCACTAGTGCTGACCATAACTTTGATGGAAGTGTGAAGGAATGTGAGTGCTTGGTCACTGGGTCAATCACCCTGTCAACGCCATAGTCATCTTGATTCCTTCACACTTGGTAAATGATTGGAAACCCCACCTGGATCCCAATGCCAACTAGGGTCTCCAGTATCCACTCCACTCGTGTCAATCGAACCTGGATCCCAGATGGATGTATCCTCATCTGAAATATTTGTGTATCCACATCTCGTGGGTGTATAATCAAAAACTTCTGGAACATGCCTCTTTGCAAGTGCTAGTTCATTTGGGTGCTCCTCGTGCTGCATTATCACAAGAGGCTCCTCTATCAAGTCACGAGTGTCCCTAACATCCTCTTGTGTGATGGTTGCCATAGAAGAAGGTACACATTTCAACTCCATACAAATCCGATCAACTTGCAACTTTGATTCGTGAAGGGCCATTTGAGTGCTCTTCAAAGACTCCTGGGAAATCTCAAGCTCATAAGTAAGCCTGTCAACTTCCTCCTCTTTCCCTACTAGCACATTGTGATATATCTAAGTAAGCATGAGTAGGTGATCTTTGTCTAAAAGGAGGTATAGGCAGTTAAATTTCATCTCTACCAATGCCTTCCTGAGAGTCTGAAAATCTACAAGTGAAGCCTCTCCTCCTAAACTGTCATATGCCACCGCACTTCAACAATAATCTGTCACCAATACCAGTGCATCATCATATTGCCTCATGGCTGCCCTAATAATGTCCGCGTTCATCTTCAATTGGGTTTCCAAGTTGTATGCATAGTTAGGCTTGTATCAACTGATGGGTTTGGGTTTGCACCGTTCACTGCTTGTGTGATAACCTTTGCACAGACCTTGGGAATCGTCATCAACTTTCATAGGCTCATGATTTTCTTTGTACCCATCATCTAATTCAACAATCTCGCTAAGTGACAACAAACATTTTGTAGCAATTTCTGATTCCCTTTCATCCCAAACTCTCGTTCCAACCTGTTGGGGTGAATTTGTGATAGCTTTATTTTCAACGGGTGTGACTTTTCTCAATTTCTTCTTGAAGGGTTGGTCATGGTTTTCATCTTCAATCCTTGCTTCTTGGTCCTTGACTACCTTTTCATCTTAGGATTTGCTATTCTTTTTTCTATTTCCTGCATTTGATGATACCCATGCTTCCATGTGCTCTATCACCTTTGCAAAGCTTTTGTTATAATTTTCAAAATTTTGGGGAAATAGTTCTCGACTTGGAAGCATTTTTTTCCCTTGTTGTAATCTATGCTTTGAACCCAACCGTTGTATCTTGGCACCTTTAAAACAAAGTCCTCGAACTTGGCTTTTTCAAAGATAACCCACGACTGAGCCAAGATCAATGCTTTGATACCACTGTAAAATACCAATTTGGAATGCTACCAACTTTCTTGGAAATTTCGAAGTTTAGAATGAGTTTTTCAGTGAGGCATTTCTTCAAACAGTTTGATTACACACTGCTGTAGATGCATTTTCACAATTTCATCTTAAATAAACATGCACAGTAACAACATGCTTTCAAATTCAAGTGTCCAAAGAGTTCAGGCTGATATATATATTACTCAGAAATTTATGAATTGCTGATAAATGACAATATTATCAAGGGAATAAACTAGAGCAACATTCTTTCACTGAGCAAATACTCAAGGAAATAACGTAATAGAGGAACCGGGTCTGTTGATTTTTGGTAGCATCGGATGTGCTCTAGCCATGAAAATTGGTGGAGAGGCTAAGGCACATGAGATCTCCAAGACCCATCAATCGTTTGGGGAAATTCCACCCGGATGGAGAGATATTAAAATAATTAATATTTTTAATGGGGTTCCTAAGTCTAAACTTAGGAAAATTAAACTATTAATGTGTATTAATATAATATGGGTGAGAAAGTTCTAAATAACGAGGATCAAGCCAAATCTAATCTTAGCCATTGATTAGGGACTTAATCTCTACCGTTGATTCATCAACAGGAAAAGTATAAGAGGAGGCTTGAGGGTCAGTTGGAGATACACGAAGACACCAAGAGAGATTAGTCAGTTCGATTTTCTGGGGCGAGGTTTGTTGAGGAAATCGAACCAATGATCAGTTGCAGCAAGGGGCATTTCGGCAGAAGGCCGAGAATACATAGCAGAGAGGTAGAGAGATTGCCAAAGAGACAACGCAGAGGCTAGGAAGGCTGACGTAGAGGCTGGGGCTAGCGCAGAGGACACAAAGGGCCAAGAGGCTGACGCAGAAGCCGCAGTGGCTGATGCAGGTAGCGCAGAGGGCTGCATAGCTGATTAACTGTCGTAGAGTTGTAGGAGGGTGATGTAGTCTTTGGAGGGTGACACAGTTCCTAAGGGTAGTTTGGAGCAGGTTTCGTTGTTCGGCTAACAGAGTAGTCGAAGTCACTATGGGGCTATTCATCCGGTTGCTGATTAGCGAAATATCTGTCTCCGAAGAGGTACTACTGGCACCCTAGTTGTATTCAAAAAACTGCATAATAATAAAACCCTCATATCTGCTGCACCGGTTTTCCCGCGTTGGGTTTTTCTAGGGACGATTGTCCAAAAATAACGGTGTCCCTTGTGTTGTCTCAATTTATTTCAGTTTCTGATTTGTATATTTGTGAATGGCTGCTATTGTGTTTATTTCAATGTTTGTATGATTAAATAACTTGTTAATGTAAATAACAAGTAGGAGATAATAAACTAGAAATAGCAGTAGGGATTTCTGATGTGTTAGATTTAGAAATTTTCACATGGTATCAAAGCGATTGCAGATCATAGGAGGACTGAAGACGCCAGTAGAAGAAATCTGAAAATTTGCAGCGAAAGTAGCTATCCTGAGAGACAACATTATTCCAGAGCTGAAGCGGTAAGAGAAGAGGGTGTCGCAGAGGCTGCGTCAGCATTTCGAGCCAAGGAGAGCCAACGTAGAGACAGAGGAGGCGCAGATCAGGCCTACGCAGTGCCCGATCATCTTTCTCAGATAGGAAGGATTGATGCTGAGGCTAGGAGGAGCTGATCCAACACTCACTATGATTGCACAGAGCCAGAAGGGCTCAGATTCTTCAGTTGCCGGGGCTAAGGGAGTTGTGCAGATTGTGATTTGAGGAGCTGGTGGGACGCTGTTTATGTCTGTGCAGAACAGTGTCTAAGGAGACAGAACCAAGGTAGAGGGAAGCACTACCTCGACAGATTTCTAGCCAAGAGATCCAGATCCGAGTTGCAGCAGCAAAGGGGATTGGACAGTGATTCGACAGTTGGCTGATTTCTAGGAGGGAAGTCGAGACTCAGAGAGAGTTTAGAAGAGGAGCAGAGATGGTGGTGAACGAATTGAGGGATCAAGACAGATTGGGCGGGGCCTCCAATTTTGTCATCTGGAAGGCCAGGATCCTGGCACTCCTGGATAAACATTGCATCAAGGATTATGCCTTGAAAATCGTAGCTGTCCCAGTTGACCCGAATGCTAATGAGAAGTATGAGTTGGCTGAGGCGAAGGAAAAATGCATGATCCTAGACAGGGTCAAAGATCATATCATACCACATATTGCTGAGAAGAACACAGTAAGGGAGATGTGGGAGGCGTTGACCACCTTATACTAGGGCTCTTCCGTGCAACGGAAGATGTTATTGGAGAATCAACCGAGGTCATATCAAATGTAGAAAGGAGAGGAGATGGATCACTTCCTCCTCAGGTTACAAGGAATTTGCGACCAACTTATTTCTGTGGGGTCTACACCGGATCCAGAGTTTATGGTCATGACTGCTTTGAATGTAGTCTCCGAGGATTGGGAGACATTTGTCCAAAGCATTTTCAGCAAGCGACTCTCCCTAGTTGGGAGGAGATGTGGGCAACTCTTCGACAGGAAGAGATCAGGAGGTTGACCAAGGCAGGGAGTAGTGGTAAGGGAATTCAAGTCAAGAAAGAGGAGGATGCGGCTCTAGCATCTGCAGGACAGCAAGGGAAGAGGAAGAAGGACATCTCTAAGGTCAAGTGCTTCAATTGTGGGAAGATGGGGCATTATTCATCTTAGTGCCCCAGGAAGAAAGGCAAGGGAGAACCTTTCGACGCTAAGGCAACTCCAGCAAAGGCGGAGAAGGATATCGAGACTGATGACGATTGTGCCATGAGTGCTCATGCACCTCTAGAGAAGAGGTGGGGAGACATTGAGTTGTAGTTGAGAGGACTACATGTCGGAGGCAGGATCCTTGAGGTGCTCAAACTCTTGGATCACATACGACTACCAGAGCCCTTAACGACAGTAGCATGATCATTGATGATAGGTGTCGGGTGGAGCAAGGTGTGATGGATCAGCAAGGTAGTGTTAGAGTACACAAGTTTGTAGCAGTGCAGTGGAGGTTGCAGCACTGCGAGAGGCACAAAGGTGTTTGCAGCAGCGCAGTGGTAGCAGAGGGAGCACACAATAGCAGCAGAGGCAACTTCAGCATCAGGAAGCTTTCAGACTGACTGGGATGTCAGTACTTGGGTGAAGTCAGTTACTTACTTCTCGGTAATTGAGTTGCAATGCAGCAGTTAGCAGTGGCAGTGCTATGGGCAGCGTGGTGTAACATGTTGAGAGGGAGCTGCAGTACAGATGTGGCAGTGTCATGGGTAGCAGTGCAAGGGATGTGAGGCAACAGGCCAAGCATCAACACGGATACCGATGCGGAAGATCAGTGTGATGTTTCTTTGGTGAAGCATTACTAGAGCACATTCCTCGCTAAGAGGGAGTGTTGATTTTTGGTAGCATCGGATGTGCTCTAGCCACGAAAATTGGTGGAGAGGCTAAGGCACATGAGATCTCCAAGACCCATAAATCGTTTGGGGAAATTCCACCCGGATGGAGAGAGATTAAAATAATTAATATTTTTAATGGGGTTCTCAAGTCTAAACTTAGGAAAATTAAAATATTAATGTGTATTAATATAATATGGGTGAGAAAGTTCTAAATAACAAGGATCAAAACAAATCTAATCTTCGCTGTTGATTAGGGACTTAATCTCGGCTGTTGATTCATCAACAGGAAAAGTATGAGAGGAGGCCTGAGGGTCAGTTTGAGATACATGAAGACACCAAGAGAGATCAATCAGTTTGAGTTTTTGGGGCGAGGTTTGCTGAGGAAATTGAACCAGTGATCAGTTGCAGTGAGGGGCAGTTTGATAGAAGGCCGAGAATTCATAGTAGAGAGGCAGAGAGATTGCCGGATAGACAATGCAAAGAGGCAAAGAGATTGCCGGAGAGATAGTGCAGAGAGGCAGCGAGATTGCCGAAGAGACAACGCAAAGGCTAGGAAGGTTGACGCAGAGGTAGCCAGGACTGACGTAGAGGCAGCCAGGATTGATGCAGAGGCTGAGGAGGCCAGCACAAAGGACGCAGAGGGCCAAGAGGTTGATGCAGAAGCCGCAGTGGCTGATGCAGGCAATGCAGAGCGCTGTAGAGCTGACACTGGGCTAAAAAGGCTGCGCTGAGGCATTTTCGTGGGGCAGACTGAGTGCTGATTAGCTGAAACAGAGCCATAGGAGGGTGACGCAGTCCTTGGAGGGTGACACAGTTCGTGAGGGTAGTTTGGAGCAGCTTTCGCTGTCTGGCTAAGGGAGCAGTCGAAGTCATTGTGGGGCTATTCATCCGGTTGCTGATTAGCCGGAATACCGCATAATAATAAAACCCTCATATCTGTTGCACTGGTTTTCCCACATTGAGATTTTCTGGGGACGATTGTCCAAAAATTACGGCATCCCTTGTGTTCTCTCAGTTTATTTCAGTTGCTGTTCTGTATATTTGTGAAGGCTACTATTGTGTTTATTTCAATGTTTATATGATTAAATAACTTGTTAATGTAAAGAACAAGTAGGAGATAATAAACCAGAAATAGCAGCAGAGATTTCTGATGTGTTAGATTTAGATTTCTGATGTGTTAGATTTAGAAATTTTTAACACACTGCTGTAGATGCATTTTCACAATTTCATCTTAAATAAACATGCATAGTAACAACATGCTTTCAAATTTAAGTGTCCAAAGAGTTCAGGCTGATATATATATATATATATATATATATTATACTCAGAAATTTATGAATCGCTGATAAATGACAATATTATTAAGGGAATAAACTAGAGCAGCATTCTTATATATTCACTGAGAAAATACTCAAGGAAATAACGTAATAGAGGAACCATGACTTTGCTTCAGGAAACTTTCAGAATATCAGTCAAAGTTATCAATGAGACCAGCCTTATTGACTCTGAAATATCAGCTCCAATCTCATGTAAATTGTGGCCCTGTTAGTTCACAGTGAGAGAGAGGCCATGCAAATCTAGAACATGACTGCTATTGGGCTTCAAAATTCATGCATAAAGTACCAGCTACATGTTCAGCAGAATGGGGAGTTATAGCACACCCAAACTGATAATAATAACCAGCAGAGCTACATGTTCTTTTTAGCCAATAATACATTTATAGAAAATCGACCCCTTAAGAAAAATATTCATCCACACACCCAGGACTTGTTGTGGCTCTCAAACGCGGATAAAACTCGTCCTTCAGTTGCTGAAACTCAACCCATAACTGTGGTGAACTGTCCAATAGCTGAGGTGATGAGATTCGATCTCTTATTCCTCAGGGAAATCCCATACAGGCTGTAGCAATGGTTCAGCAAACGGAAAAGAGGGATTTTACCATCCTAGTGGAGAAACTCATGCTAATGTGGCCAGAACTCGTCCTTGTGTTTATTCCTCAAACTCAGTCTCTATCTTAGGTGGTTTGAATGGCAGAGTGAAAGGAATATGCCATCTCTTTCAGAAGTGAGTTAGCCTCTGATCTGGGCTTGGATATTTGGCTCTCACAAATTTGTCTCCAACCTGAAAAGATAAAAGGAGTAAAATAAGTAAGAGATTTAACTGATAATACTTCTTCCTTCCATTATCTCCAACAAATCTTCTTTCCCTTTGTAGCACACTGATGAAATCCATGCCATTCCACTCTTGAACCGGCTAGAGTGTCTAGTTTCAACACCCAAACCAGCAATGGCGGCTAGGGTTCCAAAACCCTAAGCTTCTTCTCCCAAACTCTCTCCAAGAGCTCTTTCTCCAAAACCTCACATGTATGAATGAATGAGGAGAGACCCCCTCATTTTTCTTTTTTTATAACTCACTTACCCTTTCCCTCTAATTCAATATTTAAAATAACTTTTCCTTTCTTTATTTAATAAAATGACTTTTATAAACTAATTAAAGTTGCATTTAATGTTGGAAAATGCATAATTCGCCTTTGTGGTGACACTGACCACCCAAAGTCCCTTTTTATCATTCTGCCCTGTAGATCTTTTCGGCCCGATTCCAACGAGTTATTACACTAAGGTGTTTCTCCAAGTAATCAGCCCGAAACAACACCTTGAGCATAAATAATAAAAATATGCCTGTTAATAATTCCATTTTACGGAATTTGTTAGAATGCAATGGAACCAAGAGCAAATAGTGCGGAATTGATTCCAATGATGAAATATGGTAAGCAATCCTAGTCAAACCCATAAAACTTCTCTAAAACCCTTCGGGCTGACCAATGGAGTAATCCTACTCCTATGACCAAGCTGACACAAGTTGTGGAAAACCCTCTTAACCACCTCCCCAGGTAATCCAAAATTTGGGGACATTACACTTACGTTTGTATAGATAAGCCCAAATGAAAATAACAGAAGTGAAGCACTTGGCACACTTAATTTTGCCAGCAAAATGGGAGGACAAAGTGTTCAACAACAAGATTTGTCATTGCTTGAGGACAAACAATGTCGGGAAGGGGGGTCTGTAATGTTCCCAAAAAATTAATTGTCCAAGAGACGAAGTAGCCTATCGATCCCTGTAGGCTATAGTCATTGATAAAGGGGAAAACCTGAAAATACCCAATGTCTGGGCAAGTTTGGGGTAGTTGGGCATAGAAACCCAAAGTTGGGGTTTGGTGTGAATTTTACTCGATTAATTAAGGAGAGAATCTCCTCAAGGAAATCTATAAAGACAAGAGGGTTGAATTCATTTGGATCATCACTGGATTGGATTATTTTGTCTCTGTTTTTCTTGAGCTTAAGATTCTGAGGGTTTTAAGATGCCTTTTACCCTACTAATTTCGGTGGTGGAAGATTCCACCCTAGTTAGCAAACCTATTTTCTATCTTTTCTCTTTTTCTACTTTGTTCTGGCACAAGAGGCATCTAGCTGACGAAGCAACACAATTTTCAATCTATTTGCCTTTGTTTATTTGTTCTTGCTAGCAGGGTGAATTTCTTGTTTGAGAGATCTTGGTGGATGAGGGTTGAGGCAAGGCATCCAAATTTCCTCTTGAAGATAGACAAATTGTTCCGAGGCAAAAACCGCTGTGAATTCCTGATGTAGGTCAAACCCTTTAGAATAGGAATCCATGCGAGTTTTTCTTAGAGCGGAAACTGTAGGACAAACAGAGGCAGGCCGAGACACCTTCTGAGGGCAGACGCCACTGTTAAAGCAGATGTAGGTTTATTTTGGGGTTACTTATAGCAAACTCGCATCTCCCTGAGGTCGAGTTACCTTGAATACTGGATAGATCATTTTCTTAGGCTAATTTTTGGTCAATGCAGAGTCTTCCCGAGATCAAATCTTTTGCAAAGTCATCTTGTCGCAAAACTATGTTGCATGAAACTTCTAGGAATCTGACGTTTCGGGTTGTACTCGTACCCGAAACTTCGAAACTCGGCCGAAACTTGACCACCATGTAATCATGTATGAGAGTTAATATAGACTTGGTTTTCCTTCTATATTGTTTTTTTTCGTAAGCTTAGGTAGGACCCTCTCATTTTCGAGTTTTTACATGTCCATTATTCACCCCATTTTTGGGGAGGGTAGCACAAGAATCGAACCCAAGATCTCCGGTTCGGTGAGACTTCATTTCCACGGCCATTGCCACTTGAGCTACCCCATGCGGACTGTTTTCCTTCTATATTGTTATCTATGGGTCTTATTCCCTTTTTTTCTTGCAAGATAATGTGTTATTCACTTATTTATAACTTTATATATATATATATATATATATATATATATATATCTATATATATATATATATATATATCTATATATATATATATATATATATATATATATATATATAGACATATATGACGTTTCAATAGACGTTTCGGCTGACGTTTCTGTTTTAGGGAGGTGACGTTTCTAAACGTACCCATTTCGGAAACTTTGAAACGTTTCAACGTTTCGTGTAACTTAGTCTCAAAAAGAAATACATCTACTGAGGGTCGAATATATCCTAGGTTTGACGCCACACTCTTAAAGGACTCTTGAGGTTGAAATTGTGATGGTGTAGGCTTCTGATGTAAATCACATATATTATTGAGATAGGCATTGGAGGATCACTGAGGCAAGATTGAGTTCGACCACAGATCATAGACCAAACCATTCATTTCGTGCCACGTAAGACAAAGGGTCTCTGAGGTCTCCGTCTTTTGCGCTAACATTTCTATAGTCGTAGGAGATGCTCGGGTTCCTGTATGAAGTCAGAATACAAGGCAAGAGTGACCTTGCAACAAATCGGGATAAAGATGCCATGTGTTCTTCTAACATAACATATAGTTGCTGAGGTGGTAGAGCCGAGTTCCTGCAACAGATGCGAATCATCGAAGGGTTCTGCTAGGTCCTATAACAGTTGGGACTACACAAATAATATTGCGTAGGGGCTTTCTGAGAGGTATTCTAAAGGTGCTTTAAGATAAGTGTTGAAACATGGTTTAGTCTTCATCTACAACAGTGGGTGGCACTTCCAAGAGCTTGATTTGTTCAAAATCCTAGGCCACACACTCTATAGCAATTCAGTATTCCAAATTTGCTAAAGTGATAAGTTGTGTATTATTTCAGATTTTGTAATAGTGCTAGGTCATTGGTAGACAAGCCCCATTGCTCATCATTTGGTCCTATTGTTCATCATTTGGTTTGTTGAATACGAATTCTATTTGGACCATTTACGGGATGATTCTAGTACTGTGTTGTTGATCACGTTATTAATTGAGCTATGTATTGTTGAAATGATATTAATTATTGTTGTACCGTGTAATTAAAGAAGTTATTAATTTCATTGTTGAATGAGAAGAGGAAATCTATGCGAAATCTTGTTTATATGAAGAAAAACCCTAGGCAAAATAGGTGTCCCTAGAAAGGAAAAATTTCCCCAAGACACTACATTTCACTTTGCTCATGTCTTTCTGTTTGTCCTTCTGCTTCCCCTTCTGCCGCTTGGCCTCGATAAAAGACCCCTTATTGGCCTTCTTCTTGCCCTTCGCTGCAAGGGCAACATTCTCCTCCTCATCTACCTCACCACGCTGGCTGCCACTCTTGGCACTCCTCCTCCTGGATGAAATCATCCCGCATCCTCCTCCAATCAAGAAAATGCTCTTTGGCAACAATGGCATCTATGAATTCATTCCACTACTTGGGAAAAACATCCAATGCCGCCCTGACCAACTAGTCCTTAGGAATAGCCTCTCCCACTATAGCCAACTCATCTCTCACCTGTGTGATCATAGAGAGGTATGAGGTCACCTTGTTAGTCTTGGTCATCATGGTGTTTCTTAAGTTCTGATGCAACACCATTTTCCTATTCTCATCGGAGCTTTGGTGAAGTGTGACTAGGGAATCCCACATCTCATGGGAAAACTTCTTCCCTGTCACATGAGGGAATAAATGGTCTTTAATAGCATCGTGAATGATTCTCCTTACCTTCACGTTCCGCTTGTTGAAGTCTACCAGCTGAGTTGGATTAGTGGGAGGTTGTGCAACATTCTCTCGGGATCTCCGATTTCTCTTCAAGGGAGAGAGAGTGGAGATTACCAATAACTACACATACTTGGGAGTACAGTTTTCGGGCCCCCGGTTCAGTATGCGGCCAGCTCTGCAACCTCGGATCAATAAGGGGTATGGCTCTCTAGCCATTTTAGAGAGACAATGTTTCCGCCACCACTTCCAGGACATCTCGTCCAAATTGAGCCTTATGGATGCCCTGATCCGACCCACGGCCCTGTACGGATCGGAAAAACCCTTCTCCTCCGACGTATTATCCGTTGCAAGCATACTATCCCACATCAAATCATACTGGCCGAGTTTGGTGCGCAGCCCTTCCGCCTTGAGACAGCCTTGAGACTGGTCTCTTTTCTTCATCGAGCCCGGAGCTTCGCAGATACATTGAAAGGACGCGAAAGGTACCCTTATCTAGCCTACTGCTCTTCTAAAGCCATCGACCGCACCCAACCAGGAAAAGCCAAGTGTTGGTATTCGGGGGTCTCGAAGTTCCTCGAGGCAGTGGGACTCCATATAGATCATCTCCCCCCCTTCCGGTATTCCCTGAATGCCCCCAGAGGACTCCCCCCCAGGCAGGAACTAAACAAGATCATCAAGGAAGACATCTACTGGCAGTTTATCCAGGTCACATGGATTAACCCCCCAGGGAGCCTGCGCCCAAAGATGGCGTTCTATGCAGAGCACTTCTTGAGTATCAGAGACGGGCTTATAGTTCGCCCCCAGTACACGCTTCGACATTGGATGCATGCTCTTCGGATCCCCCTCGGGCAGTTCAGAGTTGGATCACATAGGCTTCGGGTAGAGACAGACCACCAGATAGAGAGAGTTGACAGAACTTGCCGGCTATGCCATACGCAAGAGGTGGAAACCGAATGACACTTCATCTTCGGTTGTCCGATATATTATGAGATCAGAGGTCGCTACCACTGTCTGTTCAAAGTACCACAGAACCTATCCAGCTTCTTCAGCTACACGGACCAGAGATGTGTCGCACTTTACATCCAGGAGACTCTAAAGCATCGGGAGCATATCCTCCAGCCTCCCGTCCGACCCAACACTACTCGTCAGATCACCTCTTTCTTCAGCATACTCCCCTCAGCCCGAGGAGTCAAGAGATCAACCAGTCCGAGTACCGATCAGTCCGGCTCACACAGATCGACAGAACCTCGTTCAGTTAAGATGAGAGGCCCCTTACTTACGAGGGCCCAGCAACATAACCGTTCCAGGCATCTCCCCGAGAGGCGGTCCAGGATCAGCAGATCACAGAGACAACACAATGGGAGGCAACCAGCACCCACCGCTTCAAACCAGCAAACCTTGCTGAACTACCCACAACTCTTTTCTCTCGGCCTCGGATGCTAGGAGTAGCGGACTCCCACATCCGAGTCCCCAGGGTCTTCTTCACCAGTGAGACTACGACGCAGTCTAGAGATCAACAGGCGTGGCCGGGATCGGAGCTCCATTCGCTCTTCCCAACCCGCCTCGTTTTTAGTTTTTAGTTTCTATCTTCCTTTCAGCATTTGTCTTTCTGAGGAGACCGATTGGTTCTCCTACTGGGCACGGCCCCCTTATGTAACCGACAGTCCCTTTGACCTACTTTGTGGTCATTCGTTGGACATTAATAAAATTATCTTATCTTATCTACAATGTCCCACACATCAACTTCCTCAAGCAACAACATCGTTCTCTCCTTCTAGGGGTCAAAAGTCTCAGCCCCACTCAGCCTATCCTCGACCCTCAAACTAGTTGCCATATAACCTCCTCTGTTGAGAAATCAAGTGTAATAGAGTTAGGGTTAGATTTCTCCCTCTTGATAATTACTTGTGAATTACATTGGCTTCTTTTGTATTTTTGTTAAATTATCTTTCATCAAGCAATTATCAAATTATGTGTATGAAGGTCACAAGAACAAGAGACACAAGATGTAGGCACTCTGCCAGGGAAAAACACCTATATAGGGGAAAACCTAGTCAAACATCTTCCTTCAGTAGTTAAGATGAGATAATCCAAGACCCCTTGACCTAGACACAGTCCTTATCCAACCACCAAGTGAGCCTCTCCTTCCAGCAACTATGACCTAGATTTTTGACCTTGCAAACACTTCGACCTAGCGAATCTAGAATTTTGACCTTCCAGCAACAGAATCTTCGACCCAACACTTTTAGAATTCAACCCTTCCAGCAACAGAATCTTCGACCCAACACTTTTAGAACTTCAACCCTTCCAGCAATAAAACTTCAATCCAGCGAATGGCCCAGTAACTTAGCATTAGAGAGAGAAAGAGATAGCGCAAAACCTTTGACTTATATTTCTTCCTTCTTCACCTTGAACTTTGCACTTTTCTACACCTCTTTGATGTAGATCGAACTTCTTGAGATGATGTCTCCAAAGGAAATCGAACTGCGTGTATATATAGGCTTTAGGTGAGGTCAAATTACCCAGTTTGAGGTCGACTTGATCTTCTTGAGGCCGACTTGGTGTGGATGTGACAAATACCTTAGTTGACTCAATAATAAACCTTTTTAGATGATTCAAAAGCTCAAGAAGGGTCTTTTTAAATGGACAATGACTATAATGACTCAGAACAAATCCTAGAAGTCCTCAATGGGGACTTTGACCAAAAACATGATGACCCAAGCATGAAGCCCATGCTTTAATAAGTCATAATAATAATAATAATAATTTCTTTTCCATTCTTTGACTCAAACATAAATATGAAGACCGAACGTAGTTACATTTTTCAACATCCTCAACCAACACATTCTTCAATAACTGAAAACTGTCAAGCTCCTCCCTCTCAACGGTCAACCACTGTTCTCTGGTATTTAAGGCAGGTTTTAGTTTGCTGTTCACTGTTTTAGTAGAAGGTTTGCTTGCTGGTTTCCTTCTTATCAACTGAAAGAACACTGCTGTAGGTTCATAGGTCTGATACCATGTAGAAATTTTAGGTGTTTCCTGTAGCCCTCCCTTGTTTCAGTTTCTTTGCATTTGGTTTAATGCCCACAGCCCCACATGATAAGCTGAAATATAAACTTAAAGCAAATTTAAAAGAACATTACAGGACTACTCTACTTCTTCTAACTTTTCAGCTGATAGCAAAATAGACAAGCATTCACAGAAATTTTGACACACTTATTTTTGGTCAAACTCTGACCCTGGAAAAGCCCACAAGGGGGAAGCCAGTCTAGAAGGAGTTCTTTATTTTGCTTTCTCAGGAAATTTAGATACAGCAAATTAAATCTCAAATGGTACTTATCTCCCATTTAAATTTTGGATAACTGATAGAATGGGCTGCCTGGAAAATTGTGCCACATGCTGAACATATCCCCTCAATTTTCGTGCCTCAGTGAGTAGAGTGTGCCCTCTGAAATCAAGCCGTAGTTCAGCAAACTTTCCCTTGGTTTGTATGCCAAACAATCAGCTTCTGTCCCTTGAAAATCACACCCAGTCCTGAATTTTTCTTCTAGAAAATTGTGCCCAGGTCTGCTCGGTCAGAATTGAAGTTCGAGCCACTGTTTTAGTGAATTTCTTTCCTTGAAATTCACACAGGTCTGCTAGAATCTTGGCCTGTCAGTCCGCTCCTGTCAGATCCTCGTAAATGCGGCGTGTTCTCCTTGAAATCAGTGCTGAAACTTGCCTTGGTCTGCATGCCAGTGTTTGCCTAGGATTTCGGGCCTGTTGGTGACTCTCCTTGCTGTAGATGTGGTCTCTGTCCTTATGCAAAAACCCTGCAATCTCTGCTATCACTCTTCTCTAGCTGTTCTCTTCCTCTTCAACAATGAGCATGAAGAATGAATTGAGCTTCAGCCTTTTTCTCCCTTTTTAGCTTCATTAAGATAGGAGAATGCTAACCATTTTGATCAAGGCTGAGATTAGATCTCAGTCCTCTAGATCAATGGTGGAGACCTTTCCCTCACTTGATCCCCTTATTTATGTGGTCCCTCCCATTAATGAACTCCCTAGTCACTTTAATGTTGTTTTTGTACCTTCTACTTTTCTCCACATCAAGTCAACTTAAAAACATAAAGTGACTTTAATATTAAAAAGTACATAGTACCTCATAAAGTGACTTTATAACATGACTTTAATTTAATTCATAAATCTGGATTTAAGACCTCTGTGGTTTGTTATTTCTTTAGTCATCGGAGAATCCACAGTAAGAACGATTTTCTGCCAACGTTTCGAATCCCAACCGGGATCCATCATCAGGACAACATGAATGCTTTGATAGAAGAAGAGCAGACTATTAGGGTTTAAATAGAAATGAGGGAAAATAAGGGAAGGGAAGGTCGGCTCTCAATTTTTGAGAAGTCGGCTCCTTCATGATTAATTAATTTTAAATTTAATTTTTATATTAATTAATTTTAATTATTATTATTATTATTATTTATTTATTTATTTATTTTTTTATTTAGATATTATCTAAATAATAATTATTAATAAGTACTATTAAATATAATTAATTTTAATAATATATATTTAATAGTACTTATTAATAATTATTATTTAGATAATATCTAAATAAAAAATAAAAATAAAAATAAATAATAATAATAATAATAATTAAAATTAATTAATATAAAAATTAAATTTAAAATTAATTAATCATGAAGGAGCCGACTTCTCAAAAATTGAGAGCCGACCTTCCCTTCCCTTATTTTCCCTCCTCATTTCTATTTAAACCCTAATAGTCTGCTCTTCTTCTATCAAAGCATTCATGTTGTCCTGATGATGGATCCCGGTTGGGATTCGAAACGTTGGCAGAAAATCGTTCTTACTGTGGATTCTCCGATGATTAATTCATAAAGTCAATAGCTAAAAATGTGCTATAAAGTTTTTTCCTAGGCAAGAAGGAAAATGCATCAGGAAACACCTCCTTGGTACCTTTTTCTTCAACATTAGTGTCATAATTGACTACTCTACAAGCTTTTGCTTTCAGATGCCATTAGTTTGAGCTCGCATTGTCTCCACAAGCAAATTGTTAGTCTCGTACACATGGAAACATGATAAGCTGTGCACCTTGGATGTTTAAGGTCTTCTCTGAACTTTAGGGCAGTTTATTGTGTTAAATTTCCTTGAAACTAATAACCTGACAATCTACTACCTAGCAGATTATTACAGATCTACCGAATAAAAAGCATGACTAGGATCTTAGCAAAACTTAAACAGTGGAAGCAAATAAACAACGAATCTGAATCATACATTTACACAGATTTTCTGCCCATCAAACTGTTCTTAATTTAAATAACTTCAGAATCTACAGGGGCTCCCTCACTGGTATAATGGTTCTTTAAGGAAATTACGTATACAACAATAAATCTGAGAGTTATCGAACTGATCAAGCCCTAGATCTGCCCTTTGGTCTATCCTGGCTGCTCTGGATCTCCCTTGCTGCTTGTTGTACCTTACCGGGGCTTGGTACTTTGGATGAAAGCCCTCTACCCAATCACTGAGATGTCCTCTCTATTTCTAGTGTTTGCTGTAATGGGGCAGTATAATTTTGCCCTAGTTTTTTCCTAGGTTTTTTTATAGAATACGCGATTCAAAGGTATCAATCAACACTGTAGTTCATACAGTGGATTCTGCAATTTCAAATGCAACTGTAGAGGAACTACTGTGATGACAGTGCTAAACATGTTCACTGAAATTTCAAGAGTTCAGAAACCAGTTCACAATTATGATACTTGAACCATTCACAACAGCGAAACTATCGATAACAACTAGCGATAATGCACAATAATCAATTTATAATTTCCAATACAAATTCCACAGATTTCTAGCAGACTTCAATTACACAGGTTTCAATATCCATATATTCCTAATTCCCTTACTGTTTCAAAACTCCTAATTATTAGTCTGTCATGGATACTTCTGTTATGAGGCCGAATCCCTAGATTTGCTGATAGAAACCCTTCTTTTTCAAGAACGGCTAACGATAAGCTCTCAATGACCCAGTCCCGCGCAGTAAATTAGTAGAACTTCAGATAATCACTCCAGAGTAGGGGACCGGATCTATGGTGAAAGCCCTAATCGCAGGACTAGGGCGTGGACCTGTATACTTTGGGCGTCCACAGAGAGACGCAACTTGCTTAGGGAGAAACTTGCATCAGACCAGAACAAGATTTAATTATCAATGTCTTTCTTGAATTACATCCTGTGCCGATAGTTAGTTTTCAACAGAAAAGTGCATGACCTCCCGCAATTAGAGAATTTTGTTCCTCTTCAATAATTAATCACATGTCAATCAAAATGCAAGGTGACTTTGCTCATTTTTCCAGGATTGTCCTTGTGCCTGAAGGATCTATGCTATTCTTCAAAGATCTTTGCTACCTTTTAGAAAGTTTTCCTCGCTGCCCAAAATAAGATTCTTGTGCCCAAACTGAGGAATTAATTCAGTAGAGTTTCCGCTTCTGCTTAACAGAATTTCCCGTACCAAACAAGGGAAGAGAAGTCTTACATTGTTTACCAAAAGATCCAGATTACGATCCAAGAAGATTTCGCTGCTTCATACCAGAAAACCCTGTGCCCAAATCAGAGAAAAATTAACAAGTCTTCAACATCTGTGTTCTTTCCTTAAAAGGGTTCCTGTGCCCAAATACAGAAAAGAGAGAATTGGTCAACAAGGGTGGAATCTCTCACTACTGAAATTGACAAGAGAAAGAGTGGGGTCTTAAAACCCTCAAAGCAAAAAGCTCAAAAACAGAATGAAATGAACCACACATGATGCCTCCAAATGAATTCAAGCCTCTAATTATAAATTTCGAAGGGGTTTCATCTCTTTTTAATTGATTGAGTGAAGCTTACTCAAAACCCCAGCTTTAGGTTTTTTCAGCCAACTGACCCAAAATTTGCCCAATAATGGATATTTTGGGTTTATTTGTCCCCTTTATGGAGGACTATAGCCTACAGGGATGGATAGGCTAATAAGTCTTATTTTTTTTCAATTCATAGAGGACATTATACCCTCCCTGCCCGAGATTGCTTGTCCTCAAGCAATTGCAGGTTTGGGTGTTGCAGAAACTGTTCTCGTCCCACGACGCGTCTTATTCCGGTAAGTTTTTCCATCGGATGAGATATTCTGGAATTAAACTTCCTCTTAACTGCTTTTCTCGTACGACCATGATCGCTTCCAGAATCAGTGTCAGTTGTCCCTCTTCATCTAATGGTGGCAATTCGACAGAGGTGATCACTTGCTGATCCACAACCTTCTTGAGGCACGACATATGGAATAAATTGTGGATTTTGCTGTCACTTGGTAGCTCCAACTCATATGACACTTCACCCACTCTCCAAAGAATTTTGTACGACCCATAAAACCTCGCCTTAAATTTTTCTGCCCTTCTCTTCATGAGTGTAGATTGCATGTAGGGCTGTAATTGTAAGAAGACAAGATCTCCTACCTCAAAGCCGTGTTCTGTCCGATGCTGGTCTGCGTACATCTTTTGCCGATTTTGAGGAACCTACATATTCTCCTTGAGTACCTTGAGAATGTCCTGGCTCTCCTGTATCTAGTCTCTAGCCAGGGGTGCCTTGCTGTCTCCAAAAATTCTGTCGATGAAGGAGGGTGCATCATATCCATACAGAGCCCTGAAGGGTGTCATCCCAATGGATAAGTGGTAGGTGGTGTTGTAGCAATGTTCCCCAAGGTACAACCACTTAATCCATACCTTCTGTTGACTTGTCACATAGTTGCGCAGATTCCCCTCAATCCACTTATTCACAATTTCTGGCTGACTGTCGGTTTGCGGGTGATAGCTAGTGTTAGGGATCAATTTAGTCCCTACTAGGCTGAAAAGTTCCTGCCAAAATGCACCCATAAATCTACTATCGCGATTGCTGACTATATTCTTTGGCAACCTATGTAGCCTAAAGACCTCTTTGAAGAACAATTCTGCCACTTGTTTGGTTGAGTAATCAATTGAGATGGTAAAGAAGTGTGCGAATTTAGTCAACCTGTCTACTACCGTGTATATGCAATCCTTGCCTTATGCTTTGGGTAACCTTGTAACGAAGTCCATCGAGATGCTCTCCCATTTTTGTTCTGGAATTGGTAGAGGTTGGAGTAGACTTCCAGGATGTGTATGCTCAACCTTATTCTTTTGACATGTCATGCGTTCCTTGACATATTTCATCACATATTCCTTGAAGTTTGAACCCTTTCCACAAGAATCATTCCCGAATTTGCCGATATGTCTTAAAGAACCCCGATGTCCAATTGAAGGAATATCATGTGTAATCTTCAAAATTTGTTCTTGAGTGTAGACTTAGGAACTAGGTATATGCTATATTTATAGTAAATGACTTCATCAATTGTTTTGTACCTGTGATCCTGGGTGATTTTGTCGACTAATGCACAAGGAAACAGGGTCTTGGCATATTCTGGGAAGAGATGTGCCTTCCAGTCCTTTGTGAGTTCCATGAGGACACATGTTGTTGGTTTTCCGGGAAGGTGAATCGGCCACAACGTTCTTCTTCCCCTTCACATACTCAATGTCAATATGATAAGCTTGGATTTTGCTTACCCATTTCTGATGTCATTTGTTCAGGTCCCTTTGTCCCAAAAAACAACATAGGCTATTGTGGTCTGTCCTGACTACGGACCTATTGCCCACCAAATATTGTTTGAACTTTGCCAATGCATGCATGATAGCCAACATCTCCTTGTCATATATGGAGTAAAGTCTTTTTGTATCTTCTAGCTTCCGACTTTTCAATGCGATAGGGTGGCCCTTTTACATTAAGACAACCCCTATTCCTTCTCCTGATGCATCACACTCTAATATGAACGGTTGACCAAAGTTGGGAAGAGCTAGTACTGGACATGAGCTCATTATTTCCTTGAGCTTGTTAAACGCCTTGTCAAATTCTTCTGTCCACCTGAATGCTCCCTTTTTAGTTAAGTTTGTCAAAGGTGCACTTAACTGGGAGAACCCTTCAACGAACTGTTGATAGTAGCTGCAGATCCCTAGGAACTTTTGTAACTCTGTCAGGGTTTTGGGTGTAGGCCAATCCACTATTGCCTAGATCCTCTCTTGATGAACTTGCACCCTTGTTGCTCTAATCATATGTCCCAAATAAAAAATTTCCATAAACCTAGATTCGCACTTTGATGCCTTGGCATAAGATGCTGTTCTTGCATGATGCTCAAAATTTGATCCAAATGTCCCAAATGATCATCCCATGTCTTACTGTAGATGCGAAGGTTGTCAAAGAATACCAACAAAAACTTCTTTAGTTGTTTGTTGAAGATCTTGTTCATGTAGGATTGGAAGGTAGCGGGGGGCATTGGTTAGCCCAAATGACATGACCAAAAATTCAAATTGCTCATAGTGGGATCAAAATGTTGTTTTTGGCACATCTTATTCTTGAACTTGAATTTGATGATATCCATATCATAGATCGATCTTTGAAAAATACACTGCTCCATGTAGTTCATCCAATAACCCATCGATCCGGGGAATGGGGTACTTGTTTTTGATGGTCTTCTTGTTGAGTGCTCGGTAATCAATACATATTTTCCATGTGCCATCCTTCTTCACCAAGACCACAGACGATGCAAACGGGCTTGAGTTGGGTCTGATATGGCCCATGGCTAACAATTACTGAATGGTTTTTTTATCTCATCCTTGAACTTCTTCGGATGTTGGTACAATGTGGTGATCACACGGTCAAATCCTCTTTTAAGAGGCAATCCTGGAGGAATGTCACCAAACACTGAAGTGTGCTTGTCCAATACTTGTTGAATATCTAACCTGTATTGTAGTTTGTCGTTGTCAGAAGTTTTTTGGGTCATGACCTTACATTTTGCTGCATATAATATATCTCCATGCCTAAAAAGGGCTTCCATTCTTCTAGATGACACGACCCGTGGGCCACAATTTGACATGCCTCTTAATACAACCTTACTACCATTTGGTGCTCTGAATTCCATTTCCAATGCTTGGTAGTCCATCGTGTGCTTGCCCAACAATACAATCATTGAACTCCCGATACCATGTTGAGGTTTGCAAGATCTATTACATAAAATTCACTAGTAAAAGTATAGTTACCAACAATTACACTTAAACCGAGAATCATTCTCGTGCGATCCAAGTTGTATCCATCCACAACTATCACATCCAATCCCTCAAGTTCTTTGGTGGGAAGTCCCCTTTTAGTGACTAGTGCTGCAACATCAATGACATTGTGCATGGCTCCACTATCAATTAGGGTTGTGATGCATTGTCCCTGAACGACTCCCTTGACCTTGGAGGTATGAGACAAGTGTTGTCCTTGATGGCAAATCACACTGATGACAAATCATAGTGCAGAAGGATAACAACAAGGAATTGATGATTCATATACACAGGTTCATTAAGCCCAAGTCGTGTATACACGCAGGTTCACTATATACCAAGTCGCGTATACGCAGGTTCGCTATATACCAAGTAGGGTATACACGCAGGTTCATGAATGAAAAGAGTGTACGTGTCAGAAAGCTTACTTTTGGTCCGTGGTAGTTAGTCCTCGGTACTTGAGCCTATGTTTTTGGACCAAAGTATCTCGACAGACGTGTTGATCCCTAGTATTGAGTTGATGGTATTGTTTTACTATGGTTTTGGACCGTGGTATTATGAAAGGCCTAAACCTATATAAGGAGAAGATCATTAGGCCAAAGTGAGTGAGTGAGTAATGAATATCTGATGAAGTGTGAGATCCAAATGCTGGTTATGGGTTGGTGATCTGAACCATGGTTTCACTCATGTGGAGGATGATGAACTATGGAACGAGATCTCAAGGCTTGGAATGATTATCTTCATAGGGTTTGACTGTGGATAGACTAGATCTATTGACGCATGTTTATTGTTATGATCTGGGTATGTTTTGATGTCTGATATAGCTGCGGAATTATAAGTTAGAATTTGCAGATCTGTACGCAGGTTGTCTTTGGCAAAAGAGCGTATACACGCAGGTTGGGTTTGTCCAAGTAGCGTATACAATGTGATGTATGATATTTGAAGATGAAGTTGGATCTGGTTATTGTTATGTTGTCTATGTTGTTGACAGGGTTTCAGTGATTCAGTATTGGGTGATTCAGAGATTGATGATGCACGTTGTTTTATGGATCCAGTATGAAAATGTTTGAAACGTGGTCCCGGGAAGATCGTAGAGTTCAGTAGGCTAGCACCTACATACTGGTAAACATATCAGCCAGTACAAGAGCCAGGGGGTTGTAGCTCCCTTCCAGGAGCAGCTGGAGAACGAGTAAAGGTTGGAGCATTCTGTAGGCAGGCACCTACGTACTAGTAAATGGATCGGCTAGTACAAGAGCTAAGAGGGTTGTAGCCCTCTGCAGGTTGTAGCCTGCGTGCTGGTAAAGGACTGCACCAGTACATTGTAAAAGAAGTTTCTTATTAAAGGAAGATAGAAACAAATTGCAGCAGGTGGTTTTCACCCACATTGGGTTTCCACCTTATATCATGGTGTTCATGTGTGTGCCTTATGTGTGATGATCTGTTCTGTTATACTGCACCTGTTTACTGTTAATATGGTTAATAATGTTTTGATGCATTTACTGAAGATAAGCTAACTGAATCATAAGATTACTGCATGTACGCTAGTTGCCCTTAACGAAGTCGCGTATATACGCTGATATCCTTAACTGAAGCTGCATGTATGACTCTGAGTATGAAATTGAAAAGTTTTATCTGATCTGATAATACTGATTCACCCCCCCCCCCCCTCTCAGTATTATTTCCAACAATTGGTATCAGAGCAAGTCCTTCAGAAAAGCTTGATCGCTTGAAGGTAGATCGTTCATCATGAGCAACTACGAGAGAGAAGCATCAATCAGGCCACCGGTTTTTGATGGGACAAACTTCAATTATTGGAAGGTAAGAGTTACTGCCTATCTTCAATCTCTTGGTACAGAAGTTTGGGACATCGTAGAAACAGGCTACACTTTTCCTTCAACTACTCCTACAAATCCAGCCGAGAAAAAGAAGTATGAAACAAATGCGAAAGCAATCAGTACTCTATTAGGATGTATATCCTAATCGGAATTCATGAAGGTAATGCACTATAAATCCGCAAAAGAAATATGGGACAAAATTGTCACGAGCTATGAAGGAGACGAACAGGTAAAGCGTGCTAAACTTCAAACTCTCAGGATTAAGTATGAGACTCTCAGAATGTATAATGATGAAAGTGTGGCTAACTATTTCCTTAGGGTAGATGAGATTGTTAATTGCATGAAAAACTTGGGTGAAGAAATAAAAGAGGCTATTGTGGTTGAAAAGGTTCTAAGATCATTGTCCCCCAAATTTGAATCTAAAGTGTCTGCAATAGAAGAAAAAGAAAATCTACGAATTCTTACTATGTCTCAGCTTCACGGAATTCTAACTGCTTATGAAATGAGAAAAGGAGGTCCATCAGACAGAAGAGAAGATGCTTTCAAGGCTTCAGGCAAAGAAGATTATTATGAAGCAAGTCACGTGCCAGAAGATGAAGAAGAAGAATCAAATTTTGTCAGAAATCTTCAAAGGGGTTCTGGAAGGTTCAGAGGTAAGTTACCTTTTAAATGCTTTGCTTGTGGAAGAGTAGGTCATTATGTTGCCAAATGTCCTCACAAAGATAAGAATGACAAGGGAAAGGAACCTGTTAAATGGAACAAGAAACAGAATGAAAAGAAGAAAAGCTATTACACTTATGAAGATAGTGATGGTCTTTCAAATAGTGACGAAGATGAACAGGGTTATAGATATAAACTTTTAATGGCTTTTGAAGATGATGACTACATGGATGCTATAGATGTAGAAGGCTTTTGTGAAGAAATGAATAATCTCAAAGTTTGCTTAGAAGAGAAAAGTGCTATTATTGATTCTCTACAATGTCAATTGGCAGAAAAGGAAAAACATCTTGAAAAATTGGTATCAGAGCAGGTCCTTTGATAGAAGCTTGATCGCTTGAAGGAGATCCGTGGAACAATGGGAAAGAAGCTTAAGAAGAAAGCTCATAAGAAGAAGAAAACATCTCAGAAGGACTATGACAGTGGATTAGGTATAAGAAGCTCTTCAGATTCAGAATCAGATTCAGAATCATTATCAGGTATGAATGTGTTATTCTCTGATGTTCCAGCTATATTTCCTTGTGAAAGAGATGGAAGTGATAGTGAAACTACTGAACTTGCTCTTATGGGTGAACAAGAAAGATATCAAATAGAGGCAGAATTTAAAAGGCTGACAGACAAAATTAGAGATCAACAAGATCTATTGAACAAAAGGGAATGTGACTTCAAAGAAGAAGCTACCAAACTAAAGGCCCAACTTGAAGAAGGAAACAAGGTAAGAAAACTACTCAAGGACAAGGAAGCCCAATGTCAAAAATTGCAGCATGAAGTGACATCATTAAGAAAAGAAGTCAACGAAAGAAGCACAACCATCAAGAAACTCAAAGATAGATCCAGCTACTATGAAAATCTTGAAGCTACAATCCTCTCACTAAAGGGAGATCTTGAAGAATCAAGGAAGCAGAATGAAGATCTACATCAAGCAATTGAAAAACAAGACAATGAAGTCATCAGCTTAAAATCCCAGCTGGAATGTGTCTTCCAAGTTCGTCAAATGCAGCAGGATTTGAATGAAGAACAAGAAAAGGAGATTCTCAAACTAAGGGAACAAATGGAAGAAGGAAGAAAAGCTGAAGAAGATTTGAAAAAGCAATCTCTTGAAAAGGAAGAACAGCTTCAGGATGAGGTAAATATCTTGAAAGGTAAAATAGAAGAAAAGGATAAGCTTTTACGATTTCAAGATAGCTCTAAAGTCTTGGATGATATTCTTAGTAGTCAAAGATCTCCTGCTATAAAGACTGGTCTTGGTTTCCATGAATCTATTGAAGGTGAATCTAGTTCACAAGGTGAGGCAAGGAATTCTAAAGAGAAATCTAAAGTGATCAATGAAGAAATGAAAGATCCATCTCATCATCAACCAAGGAAAGAGCTTCTTCAAAGAAAATCTTTTACTTCTCCTATGAATAATGTTGAATGTTATGTATGTCATAATCTTGGACATGTTGCAGCCAGATGTGGAAGAAGAAGAGTTCAAGACCATCATGCAGAAAGATCATCACATTCAAGGTACTTTAATGGATATTGCTTTGCTTGCAATAAGTTTGGTCACAAAGCTGCTGATTGCTACAGGAGGCATATGAAACATGTAAGATGTTATGCATGTAACAAACTTGGACATATAGCAAAGGAATGCAGGAACAAAGGGCGGACATCACACCAAAAGGAGAAAACATCATCACACTTGAAGATATGGAAGAAGAAGGAAGTTCAGCCAGAAAGATGTGGCACAGCACAAAATACTCAGGTTCAGCATAACAGAGACATAATAAACTCAGAGGGAGCTGAAGGTGTAAAACTTCAGTGTCCTGAAACTCATACGCAAGTTTCATAAATTGAAGTCGCGTATATACGCGAGTTATACACTGCAAAGTCGCATATATGTCAGTCTGTGGAAAAGCAGTGGGGACAGGCTCAGAAAAGGGGTCTGATATGATTCAATCCAGTATCTGCTCTATTGGTTAACAGTTACAGTCTGCTGAGAATGTCTAGAAATGACTTGATACTTGTAAGATGCTAGAAGTGTTTTAATCCTAACTTGATGATGATGATGTCTTGATGCTTACTACTTATGTATGCATGTTAAGATCTAACAGCAAACAGATGGCACAGGTTGAGGGGGAGAATATGCCTTTAATATTGCATTGTTGGCATTATGGATTAATAGTCCTTGGTGATGTTACTTATATGGCTAAATGATATATCTTGCTATGATGTGGTTGCACTCATGGGGATAAGGATTGTTGTTGTTGATGATATCAAGAAGTTTTGTCAAAAGAGTTTGAGCTCAAGATACATAGTGCTGATACATGGATGACTCCTCAAAGTCACTTTGTTGGAGACATGATGATGAGTTCATATCTATATGATGATAGGTTGATACTTACATATGTTGGTTGATGCAGATGTTCCCAAGTAATGATACTTGAATCATGAAGAGCCTGATGAAATGGCTATGGTGGTTTCACACATGATATAATGTGAATGACTCTGAATTCTGGTCAAAGGGATGAATTGATGCAGACATACCTTGTTATAGGTTGATGACTTATTCTCTACTGGACAGGTTGCTGATATGGAAATTTGTGTACGCGAGTTGGATAAGGACTATCCGCGTATATACGCTTGTTTATGTAGATACAGTCGCGTATATGATAATTTGAAGGAAATCAGTGGGTCAAACTCAGAATGAGAAGATTCTGATATGGGTCTAACAGAGACCATCTGGCACAGGTTCAGGGGGAGCAGATTAACATCTAATAATGCATTGTTGGCTTTTGGTTCTAGTTCACAGCTGTTGCTGGTTTCAGGTGGAACAGAGGTAGATGGAGAACAGAAGGAGAACATGATTGCTGATATATACAGTGATTGACAGATGCTGCTGATAGTAGTTATTGATGATTTGCATAGTCTTGATATTTCATCTCTATGTAATATATCTCTTTTATGTGGTATCTGTTTCATGGTGTCAAGGTCATGTAACGGCCTATATTGGTTTCCCCACTATGCCTGGGATGAAGATGTAATGTAATTGGTTGTCATATGTAAACTTCTGATGTATCCCCACTTAGTTGGGAGGTTGATCCCCACTTGGTTGGGTGAAGGATGTATGTATGAGTCTTTGGTGTTAGGAAGGTCACTTATGATGTATAGAGTTGTGTTCTTTCTTGTAGAACATCTTTTTGCAGATCTTGCCTTCAGTCAGGAAGAGCACACTTCAGCAGTACAGAGACTTGGCATGGACAGATTGGTACACTTTGGCATATACAAAGGGGGAGCACATTTGGAGATTTCAGCAGGTACTCAGGGGGAGTATGGACAGCAGAATGTTTATCAAGGAAAGAGAATATCTTGGTCCACCCTTTGCCCTTGATGTCAAAGGGGGAGAGTGATTTGGTGTTGTTGCCATCAAGTCCAAAGGGGGAGATTGTTGGCATTATGAGACAAGTATTGTACTTGATGGCAACCCTCTCATAGAAGAACATCTCAATTACATATAACTAGATCAATCTACAGATGTGACTAAATGCATGAGATGCAGGACAACTCAAAGGAACAAGAAGATCAAGTTCTAAGTGTGACAAGTTAGCTTTGCCATCAAGTCCAAAGGGGGAGATTGTTGGCATTATGAGACAAGTGTTGTCCTTGATGGCAAATCACACTGATGACAAATCATAGTGCAGAAGGATAACAGCAAGGAATTGATGATTCATATACGCAGGTTCATTAAGCCCAAGTCGCGTATACACGCAGGTTCACTATATACCAAGTCGCGTATACGCAGGTTCGCTATATACCAAGTAGGGTATACACGCAGGTTCATGAATGAAAAGAGCGTACGTGTCGGAAAGCTTACTTTTGGTCCGTGGTAGTTAGTCCTCGGTACTTGAGCCTATGTTTTTGGACCAAAGTATCTCGACAGACGTGTTGATCCCTAGTATTGAGTTGATGGTATTGTTTTACTATGGTTTTGGACCGTGGTATTATGAAAGGCCTAAACCTATATAAGGAGAAGATCATTAGGCCAAAGTGAGTGAGTGAGTAATGAATATTTGATGAAGTGTGAGATCCAAATGCTGGTTATGGGTTGGTGATCTGAACCATGGTTTCACTCATGTGGAGGATGATGAACTATGGAACGGGATCTCAAGGCTTGGAATGATTATCTTCATAGGGTTTGACTGTGGATAGACTAGATCTATTGACGCATGTTTATTGTTATGATCTGGGTATGTTTTGATGTCTGATATAGCTGCGGAATTATAAGTTAGAATTTGCAGATCTGTACGCAGGTTGTCTTTGGCAAAAGAGCGTATACACGCAGGTTGGGTTTGTCCAAGTAGCGTATACAATGTGATGTATGATATTTGAAGATGAAGTTGGATTTGGTTATTGTTATGTTGTCTATGTTGTTGACAGGGTTTCAGTGATTCAGTATTGGGTGATTCAGAGATTGATGATGCAGGTTGTTTTATGGATCCAGTATGAAAATGTATGAAACGTGGTCCCGGGAAGATCGTAGAGTTCAGTAGGCTAGCACCTACGTACTGGTAAACATATCAGCCAGTACAAGAGCCAGGGGGTTGTAGCTCCCTTCCAGGAGCAGCTGGAGAACGAGTAAAGGTTGGAGCATTCTGTAGGCAGGCACCTACGTACTAGTAAATGGATCGGCTAGTACAAGAGCTAAGAGGGTTGTAGCCCTCTGCAGGTTGTAGCCTGCGTGCTGGTAAAGGACTGCACCAGTACATTGTAAAAGAAGTTTCTTATTAAAGGAAGATAGAAACAAATTGCAGCAGGTGGTTTTCACCCACATTGGGTTTCCACCTTATATCATGGTGTTCATGTGTGTGCCTTATGTGATGATCTGTTCTGTTATACTGCACCTGTTTACTGTTAATATGGTTAATAATGTTCTGATGCATTTACTGAAGATAAGCTAACTGAATCATAAGATTACTGCATGTATGCTAGTTGCCCTTAACGAAGTCGCGTATATACGCTAATATCCTTAACTGAAGCTGCGTGTATGAAATTGAAAAGTTTTATCTGATTTGATAATACTGATTCACCCCCCCCTCTCAGTATTATTTCCAACAGGAGGTGTAATACTTGGGCGTGCCTGAAAGGGTTGCAATCTTAACCTGTGGTTGTGATTTCTTTTCTTCGCTGGTCCTTTCTTCTTGTGGCGGTTCTTCCTTGTGGCCATTAGGCTTTTCTTCTTCCTTTGCTTCCTTTTGCGGTGGTTTTTAATCGGTACTTGGAGTGACCCATTCTTCTTCTTTGTTGTTAGAGAGCACTTCGATGTAGTGAATCTTCCCTTTTCCTAAGCAACAATGTCCAAATTTCCATCATTCCCTGCAAGTAAAACATAGCTTTTTTCTCCTTAGTTTGCTTCGAGTTTCCTCATCTAGTTTGTCCCTCTTGGGCCCATCATGTTGGAAAGACTTCATCTCCTTATCTTTTGGAGTAATGAAAGGCTTGGATGGAGCCTTAGATTTAGTGGCTGCCTTTCCCATGTCTCGAGTCTTCTTGATGGCTTCTTTAAGAGTGGCGGGATTCAATACCTTGACCCATCCTTGTAGGAGCTCAGCTAATGCTTTGGTGAAAAGCGTAACTAATCACTCTTCAAATATATCTGTTACCATAATTGCTGTGCATTCAAATTCTACAATAAACTCTTCATGTGACCCTGTTTGTTTAAGTAGTGTCGGTTCTCTGAAGTGGATGTTTGGGTTCTTTCTATCGAATCTTTCTATTAGTCTTTGTCTAAAATCTTCATAAGAAGTAATGTTGGCATGACCCAAAGTTACTAGACCATGATACCACCACTCATGTGCTTCCCCTTCTAAGTGTAATGTGGAAAATTGGATTGTGTCTACTTCAGCCATAGGATTGAGCTTGAAGTAGGTGTCCAATTTTTGCACCCAAGCCCTTGCTGTACATTTAGATGATCCATCAAATGAGGGTATAGGAAGTTTACTCACCTTGCGAGCTAGTTCCCCATTAAGCTATCCCCAGAGCTATTCATGTATCGAAAGTTGCTGTACTCATTGAAGGTCATAATTGCTCAAGTATTTTTGTCCAATCTTGCATAATCTTGAACATAGTTGTTAAGAAGTTGATTTGGTTCAACTGCTTCTTGGGCTGTTGGCACATGTTTATCTGTGAATTGTGGTAGAAGTGGTTAACTGCCCTTTCTGTTGTTTGCTTGGTTGATGGGTGGACTAGGATTATGGTTTCCACTTCTCTCCGTGGTAGTTCTATTGGTGGAAGCGACATTTGGCTATCTTGTGACGTGATCCATCAACATTACGATTTGTTGCTGCCCTTGGGTCAATACCTATGCTATCTACTGCTACCCTTGAAGCATTTGTTGCCCTTGCTCATGCAGTTGTTGATGCATTTCCTGCTATCACTATATCAATTCTTGAAGTAGAATACCAGGGTCATGTTCTCCTTGTCCTGTTCTATCTCCCATGGCGGAACGGTGGGTATTCCTCTTTTTCCTTATAGTAACATTGCTTGTATCCGTAGGAACCATGCACGATTCATATACTCATGACTGGCAGGATGCCAGGGTCTGATACCTCTCTAATCTTGAACATAGTTGTTAAGGAGTTGATTTGGTTCAACTGCTTCTTGGGCTGTTGGCACATGATTATCTGTGAATTGTGGTAGAAGTGGTTGACTGCTCTTTTTGTTGTTTGCTTGGTTGATGGGTGGGCTAGGATTATGGTTTCCACTTCTCTCCGTGGTAGTTCTATTGGTGGAAGCAACATTTGGCTGTCTTGTGAGGTGACCCATCAACATTGCGATTTGTTGCTGCCCTTGGGTCAATAGTAAATACCTATGCTATCTGCTGCTGCCCTTGAAGCATTTGTTGCCCTTGCTCATGTAGCTGTTGATGCATTTGCTGCTATCACTATATCAATTCCTGAAGTAGAATACTAGGGTCATGTTCTCCTTGTCCTGTTCTATCTCCCATGGCGGAACGGTGGTTATTCCTCTTTTTCCTTATAGTGACATTGCTTGTATCCGTAGGAACCATGCACGATTCATATACTCATGACTGGCAGGATGCCAGGCTCTGATACCTCTCTAATGGGGCAGTATAATTTTGCCCTAGTTTTCCCTAGGGTTTTTATAGAATACACAATTCAAAGGTATCAATCAACACTGTAGTTCATATTGTGGATTTTGCAATTTCAATTGCAACTGTAGAGGGACTCTGTGATGACAGTGCTAAACACATTCACTAAAATTTCAAGGTTTAGAAACCAATTCACAATTATGATACTTCAACCATTCACAACAACATAACTATCGATAACTGTTGAAAAATGTGTAACTAGGTTCGGTCTTCATAAATATGAAATGTACTTTTGAATCTTGTGTATTGTAAAATGAAAGAAAATTATTATTGTTGTTTTTGTAGCATGGGTTTCATGCTCAAGGCCTTTTATTTTCGAGGACAAGCACACATTGAGTGCTTCTAGGGTTTGTCCTAATGTCAAGATGTCAAAAGAGTCATTGTCATATGAAGAAGACCCGATTGGGCACATTGTAACTTGTAAAAGGAATTATTTTTGTATTTAAAAGAGTCAAAATACCCTCCAAGACCATGTCGGCCTGGCAGTTAAGAAGTCGGCCTAAATTAAGGTACTTCATCCACCTTGGAAGCTTATATATAGGAGGGAACTTGACCTCCTATAGACAATCATTCATCCTCTCATCATTCAAGCGAAGGAGAAGAAGAAGAAAGGCAACAAAGAAGGAAGGATGAAAGGACAAGTGTTTGGGTTGTTTTCTCTCTCTCTCTTTTCACAAGCACGAAAGGAGGCTTGGGTTTCACTGTTGCAAGATCGAACTTGAAGGAATTGTAGAAAGAGGGTCAAAGGAAGGTCTATTAGGTTATCGTCAAGCCCTAGAAGGAGAAACCCAAGCGAAGGTCAAAAGAAGCTTTGGAAGCCCTAATTTGCTCACACGCGTGAAGGCAACAACTGTTATTGGGGGCCAAAAATTTCAAACCTGCAATAGAGGCCGAAATTCTGTAGCTGGGGGTTGAAGTTGTGCTGTTGGAAGAGATTTGATTGGGTTTGACTTGAACAAAGGAAGCACATCATCAAGAAGGTCGGACTTGGCCTTAGAAGGGTATTGGTCTTGGTCTAGAGGTCTTGGAATTTGTCATTTGAATAATCTATAATAAAAGAAGAGATTTGTGGGTTTTCCTCTCAAGTGGAGAGGTTTTGGCCTTGGCTTGCAGCCTATATCCTGTGTTCTTGTGTACTATTGGTCTTCTTGTTTTGGTAGCTGTTTGATCATAAGAATAACATAATAATACGAGAAGAAGCTAATAAGTAAGAAAAAGTAAAAAGACACCACAAGCAGTTATCAAGTTTAAGAGAAGTCATCTTAACTATAGCCCTTTAGATTTCTCAACGTGGTATCAGAGCTAAGGTTGGCTAAGGGCATGATAATGATCAATACATCCTTGAAGAAGTCTTTGAAGCACTGTTCTATGGTAGCAAGTCATCTGAAGAAAGGTATCAAAGCATTATGGAATCTCCTATTATCCATCAAAGATAGAATGACCAAGACTTCTATAAAGGATGAAGGACTATTCTCAACACTTACTGACACATTTGAAGATGAGAATATTAGGGTCATCGACAGTGGAACATCAAGACATATGATAGGTGAGAACAAACAACTAAAGACCTCATCAAGAGGAAAATCCTCCTACTCCGTTGAACTTGGTGACAAGAAGAGTTATCTTGTGAGAGGAATTGGATCAACCTTGCTAGAGCTAGAGAATGCAGGAAATATTCATCTCAACAACATCCCATTTGTTCTAGGTTTACAAAAGGATTACTTTCTATTTCATGTCTAGAAGATAAAGGGGATAGAGTTGCTTTTATAGATGGAAACGTTTTAGTATGGGATAAAAACTCTCACATAAAAAATGCAAAGATGATTGGGATTCATGAAGGAAGACTCTACAGATTGTTGACTCCTCTCTCTCAAGCTTTGGTTCACATTGAAGTAAGTCCATGTGAACTTTGGCATAGAAGGTTTGGACACCTTCACTACAAAATCTTACCAACTCTAAATTCAATGGTGAATGGCATCCCTGAACTCAAGGAGGATCATGGAGGAGTATGCAAGGGATGTGCATTAGGTAGAAATGTTAAGAGACCGTTTAGAAGCAGTGCTTCAAGGTCAAAAGAAATATCGGATCTCATTCATTCTGATGTCTGTGGTCCTGTCTTCAAAGTCTCTTGGAGGTCATCTATATTATGTAACATTCATTGATAACCACTGAAGGAAAACTTAGTTCTATTTGTTGAAGACCAAGGATGAAGTATTCAACAAATTTTAAAAATTCAAAGCTGATGTGGAGAACCTTACAGAAAGAAGGATAAAGATCTTAAGATCTCACAAAGTAGAAGAATACACTTCAAGGGAACTCATAGCTTTCAGGAATGAGGCTGGGATTAAGAGGGCGCTGAGAGACCCATACAATCTCGAACAAAATGGAGTTGCTGAATGAAAGAAGCAATCTATTGAAGAAAGTGTAAGGGCCATGTTACATGATCAAAATTTGCCAAAATTGCTGTGGGGTGAAGCAACAAAGACTGTTGTATATATTCAAAATCTAAGTCCTCACGGATCACTAGACAACACGACTCTTGAAGAAGCATTCATTGGGAAGAAACCAAGCTTGGACCATGTCTGAATATTTGGTTGTCTTGTCTATATTCACATTCCAAAGTATAAGAGAAAGAAGTTGGATCCTACAAGCATGAAGGGAATATTTGTTGGCTACAGTAATACTTCAAAGGCATATAGGATATACGTAAAGGAAGGACATCGAATAGAAGTAAGCCGAGATGTAACCTTTGATGAAAGTATTGCATCCAAAAAATCAAAGGACCTCTCGATGGACTCTGATGATGAAGAACTTCCAATATTTGAGGAAGAATGCACAAGGGAGGAAGAAAACTCAAATCATGAAGATGAAGGTCCCAGAGAACCTGTGCAACTTGTGGTCATCCTTGAAAACAAAAAAAGACTTGATTGGTTGAAGTCTACTCATTTAGATGCATAAGGACATAGAGCAGCCAAAGGCACATTCAGGGAAAGTAAGAAGCCCAAAAGATATTTTGGGTATGCAGCCTATATGACGAAGTTAATAGAAGCAGAACCATTCACCTTTGAAGAGGCTGTGAAACATCAAGAATTAAAAGATGTCATGAATGAAGAGTACCAATCTATAATGAAAAATGGAGTTTCTCTTCAGTTTGAGAATTTCCATGCAACATTTATGAATACCTCCCTAGTTAATAGGGAGTGTTGAAAATTATGTAACTAGGTTCGGTCTTCATAAATATGAAATGTACTTTTGAATCTTGTATATTATATTATTATAAAATGAAAGAAAATTATTATTATTGTTTTTGTAGCATGGGTTTCATGCTCAAGGTCTTTTATTTTAGAGGTCAAGCACCTATGGAGTGCTTCTAGGGTTTGTCATAGGGTCAAGATGTCAAAAGAGTCATTGTCATATGAAGAAGACCCCATTGGGCACATTGTAACTTATAAAAAGAATTATTTTTGTATTTAAAAGAGTCAAAATACCCTCCAAGATCAAGTCGTCCTGGCAACTGAGAAGTCGGCCTAAATTAGGGTACTTCATCCACCTTGGAAGCCTATATATAGGAGGGAACTCGATCTCCTAGAGACAATCATTCATTCTCTCATCATTCAAGCGAAGGAGAAGAAAAAGAAGGGCAATGAAGAAGGAAGGACAAACGGACAAGTGTTTGGGTTTTTTTCTCTCTCACTTTTCACACGTGCGAAGGAAGGAGGCTAGGGTTTTGCTGCTACATGATCGAACTTGAAGGAATTGTAGAAAGAAGGTCGAAGGAAGGTCTACTAGGTCATCCTTAAGCCCTAGAAGAAGGAGAAACACAAGCAAAGGTCAAAAGAAGCTTTGGTAGCTCTAATCTGCTCACATGTGTGAAGACAGCCACTATTACTGAGCGCTGAAAATTTCAGACCTGCAGTAGAGGTTGAAATTCTGTAGCTCGGGGTCGAAGTTGTGCTACTGGAAGAGATTTGACTGGGTTTGACTTGGACAAAGGAAGCACATCATCAAGAAGGTCGAACTTGGTCTTGGAAGGGGATTGGTCTTGGTCTAGAGGTCTTGGAATTCACCATTTGAAGAATCTATAAGAAGAGAAGAGATTTGTGGGTTTTTCTCTCAAGTGAAGAGGTTTTGGCTCTGGCTTGCGGCCTATATCCTGTGTTCTTGTGTACTATTGATCTTCTTGTTTTGGTAGCTGTTTGATGATAAGAATAACGTAATAATACGAGAAGACACTAATAAGTAAGAAAAAGTAAAAAGACAACACAAGCAGTTACCAAGTTTAAGAGAAGTCATATTAACTATAACCCTTTAGATTTCTCAACAATAACAACTAGCAACATTGCACAATAATCAATTTATAATTTCCAATACAAATTTCATAGATATTTAGTAGACTTCAATTAGACAGGCTTCAATATATGTATATTCCTAATTCCCTTACTATTTCAAAACTCCTAATTATTAGTCTGTCATGGATACTTCTGTTAGGAGGACGAATCCCTTGATTTGCTGACAAAAACCCTTTGTTGTCAAGAGCAGCTAATTATAAACTCTCAATAACCCAATGATGCACAATAAACTAGTAAAAATTCAGATAATTACTCCAGAGTAGGGGATCGGATCTACGGTGAAAGCCCTAATTGCAGGACTAGGGTTTGGCCCTGTATACGTCGGGTGCCCATAGAGAGCCCAACTCACTTAGGTAGAAACTCACATCAGACTAGAACAAGATTTAATTATTAATGTCTTTCTTGAATTACGTCCTGTGCTGATAGTCAGTTTTCAACAGAAAAGTGCATGACCTCCTGCGCTTAGAGAATTTCGTTCCGCTTAAATATTTAATCACGTGCCAATCAAAATGCAAGGTGACTTCGCTCGTTTTTCCAGGTTCGTCCTTGTGCCCAAAAGATCTACGCTATTCTTCAAAGATCTTCGCTACCTTTTAGAAAGTTTTTCTCGTTGCCCAAAATAAGATTCTTGTGTCCAAACTGAGAAATTAATCTAGCAGAGTTTCCGCTTCTACTTAAAAGAATTTTCTGTACCAAACAAGGGAAGAGAAGTCTTATGCTGTTTCACAAAAGATCCAGATTACCCTCCAAGAAGATTTTGCTGCTTCAAACTAGAAAACCTTGTGCCCAAATCAGAGAAAAATAACAAGCCTTCAAGAACTGCATTCTTCCCTTAAAAGGATTCCTATGCCCAAATAGAGAAAAGAGAGAATTGGTCAACTAGGGTGGAATCTTTCACCACCAAAATTGACAAGAGAAAAAATGGGGTCTTAAAACCCTCCGAGCAAAAAGCTCAAAAACAGAATGAAATTAACCACACTTGATGCATCCAAATGAATTCAAACCTCCTCTATTTGTAGATTTCTAAGGGGTTTCATCTCTTTTTAATTGATTGAGTGAACCTTACTCAAAACCCCAATTTTGGGTTTTTTCGCTCGGCTGACAGAGAATTTGCCCAATAATGGGTATTTTGGGGTTTTTTATCCCCTTTATGAAGGACTGTAGCCTGGATGGGTAGGCTAATAAGTCCTATTTGTCCTCAATTCGTAGATGACATTACATTTGCTCACTGTGTGTCTAGCTCCCTTGGCCTAACCTTTATTTTATAAGCTTGAGTTGTTAACTGAATCCACAACACTAATCTCCAAAGCAATTGATGGTTGAGATTATATCTCACTTCATTTGAGATCAATGGTTGAGATTAATCTAATTCACCAATGGAAAAACCTTTGCATTTTATTAGATTAACTCACGTTTTTTCTTATAAAAAGAAATTATTTTAATCACTAAAGTAATTGCTAAGGTTAAGGGTGTATTAGGTGACTCCTGCACACTTAAACACTTAGGCTTGTGCTGAAGTACCTGCCTGAGCTACAAACATCAACACATTGCTGCAAAATGCCACATGCTAGCGAATAGTTGTTTCCTAGGGCAATATTGTCCTTGGTTATTCTTAGAGACTAGGGTTTCCAACATAATTTCCTTGCTTGTACAGTAACGAAATATTAGGTCACTCAATAGTAGAGCACATAAATAAGCAATATAGTCCACAATAAATAGCAATGTTCATTCAACTAGTAATATGATATTCCATTTATCACAGTACCGTAACTCAATCATCAACAATTTTGACAACAGTTCTAGTATTCAGTCCTTGCCTAACAGAGTTCTATCAACATTCAATCTCCTACAACATGACCTGAATTAGTTTGCAAATTTGACAAAGGGGTGTCCGGATTCCGAACAGCCTCGGGACAAACTCCGATCTCTGCTACAAAAAATGACCAAGAAACCCACTGAGTTCCGACTCCAGGAAAGAGGGGGTCGAGCCGCCTCTGGAATTGACCGAACTGCTCAGGAAAATGGCCAAATTCTGTCTCCAATCTGCCTCAGGAAATGCTTTCAAACTCTGTTTCAGGAGCACCAATTTGTCTCAAGAACGTTTGGTCTGTCACAAAGTATAAACAACCCTCTGAATTGCCTCAGGAAGCACCAGAATTCTGCTTAGATGGTCTCGGTCTACCTCAGCAAAGTTGTCTCTGTCTCACATAGTCTCAGCCTCAGAGAGTCTCTGTCTGCCTCAGGTAATTAGTCATTGTTTTGCCTCAGAACAGATTCGCATAGCCTCAAGAAGTGGGGGTGCTGAATCCTGTCTCAAAACTAGGCCATGGGGCTGAACTGGCCTCAGAAATGTCCACCAAGAATTTTCCCAGAATGAACCTGCAATTTTGCTACAGAAAGCCAATCCGCATCAAGGAAGTGAGTATGAATACCTGCCCTAAAGAATATGCCATGTGCCAGAACAAGGGAAAATTCAAAATATTCAATTCTCAGACCAAACAGAATAGCTCCAATGATCTGTGCCAGAACAAGAAAAAGGTGACTAGGTAGGGTGGGATCACCTCCACCGAAAGTGGTCAAGAAGAGAAAGGGGTCTTAAAACCGTCAGAGCCTCAGGCTCAAAGAAAGCAGAGACAAATTAGTCCAATCCAATGATGATCAAATAATTCTAACTCTTGTATTTATAGATTTCCTTGTGGGGGTTTCTCCTCCTTAATTAATTAAGAGGGGATCATGGCAACTCCCAACTTTGAGCTTTTCGCCCCAGCTGCCCCAAAAACTTGTCCCTTGTTGCTGAAACATTGGGTATTTTGGGTTTTCCCCTTTATCAAAGACTATAGACTATGGGGATTGATAGGCTACTTCGCCCCTTGGGGCAGTTAATACTCTGGGGACTTTACAATAGGTCTAAATTCTTACACTATTCATCATCAGCTATTAAATCCTTAGAAAAAATGAAAAACATAAACTGCATATTTCTGCGATCAGTGTATATCGAAAATTTAAATTTGATTCCGAAAGACAAATGGATGCCATTGTTCTCATAATGTATAGTATGGATTTGTTTGGATTTTGTTCTATTATTTTGAGAAAGCAAAAAATTTCTAAGGTATAGAATCTAGAATCTAGATCATTGAACTTGTTTTTCCGATCTGATTCTGATATTCATGTCGAGCAGGTTCAGTCCCGAGGCATTGAGTATTCAATTCTCAAAGGGTCTCCTCGGCTGGTTGGCTCAGTTATTTCTGTTACGATTGTCATTATATACACTCGGTGGTGGAGAAGCTCCAATTTTAGACCTCGTTGCATATGGGGGCTATGCTTTTGTGGGCGTAGCTCTTTCTCTTTTGGCACGGATTGTTTGGAATTATTCGTACTATGTTGTGATGCCTTGGACGTGCTTGTGCATGGGAATTTTCTTGGTTAAGACCATGAAGAGAATCTTATTTGCTGAGGCTAGGAGTTATGATAGAGATTCAAGCAGGCATCACTACCTTCTGCTTTTCATGGCAGTTGCTCAATTTCCTTTGTTCTTGTGGCTTGGATATACCATGGTGGCCTAATTCAATTTATTTTGATACCATCTAGTGTTTCTTGACATGATAGAAAGCTGTAATCATATATTCATGTTCTTTGAGGCAGACGAGATATGACTTTGGGGTGCAATTTCTTAGAACGAATTTATAGTACAAGTTAGTGACATTACATTGGACATTAATTTTTTTGAAAGGAATTTGCTATATTTTGTGTAGTTCAGTTATTTATTTGATTTCAGTAGTACACATGCACATGTTCTGAGTCTTGCTAATATCATTTGAATAAACAGTTCTTTACAAGTTTTAAAATATGTTTATTTGCGCTACAAGAACAAGTTTGAAAGATTTGAAAGGTATGATGGTATCCACAAGGTGTTATAATGTTAATATTGATCAAAATCAATATAATCAATATTTTGTGTAGTTCAGTTCTTTATTTTATTTCAGTGGTACTCGTGCACATATTCTGAGTCTTGCTAATATCATATGAATAAACAGTTCTTTACAAGTTTTAAAATATGTTTATTTATGCTAGGTGAGAAGTTGTTAGAGAGATCACCAAGTTAGATTTTAGGTCAATCTTGTCTATGTGTTATGTTTTATCTCCGTTACTTGTTACTTGATAGCCGCTCAGTAGGAATTATTGCCGGATTTATCTTTGCGAATGTGGCTTTCAGATAGCTTCTTTTGTGCCCAGTGGGAATGTTCTGAACCAACTCGAGTCCACAGTGAGCATGAGAATAGCATTGGAATGAGAACTGAACCAACTTGAGTCCACAGTTAGCATGAGATTAGCATTGGAATGAGAAATGATGAGAATAAGGTCAACGTGTACCTCATAATCTTTGATCATTATATAATCAAGTGAAAGAAGCTACAAAATGTATGGTGGCAAACATCTCTCTTGTTCTCTCTTATTGTATTTTGTACAATGTATGAATTTTAATGATGAAAAGCAAGTTATGCACTTAAATCTTGCTCTCTCTCTTATTATGCTGATAGGAGTTTCATTGTGAATCTGTTGTTCGCAGAGTTTTGTCTCCCCTTTTGTTTTCCACCATTGGTTCGAGCAAACAGCTTTCAGCCAGGAATGGTGGTTCGAGCAACAGCTGTCAGCCAGGAATGGTGGTTCGAGCAACAACTGTCAGCCTACATCGACAGAGGTGTGAGATTGTTGCAAGCCTGAACACTTTTCCTCCTCGGAATTGTTGAAGAATGTAACTGGTGTCGGTCTTCATAATTGTATTTGTCAAAAGGAATTTTATTATTAAAGAAATTGACTTATTAAAGCATGGGTTTCATGCTTGGGTCAATGTTTTCTAGGTCAAAGTCTCCATTGAAGGCTTCTAGGTTTTGTCTCGAGTCAATAGTCATTATCATTTTTATTAGACCCTTCTTGGGCTTTTGTATCATGTAAAAATAATTATTTTTGAGTCAAAAAGGTCATTTGTCACCTCCACACCAAGTCGGCCCTATCCTCATGAAGTCGGCCTGGATTAGGGCTATTCGATCTAGCAGAAATGCTATATATAGAGAGACAACTCGACCTATTTGAAGGATTCACTCAACAAGTTCGATCTACAAGAAAAAGAAGCAGAAAAAGAGAGTGAAGTTGCTGGAGAAGGAAAGAAGAAGCTGGGAAGACCTAAATCGAGTTCTTGGGCAATCTATCTCTCACATGTGCGAAGTTTCTGGGCTGTTGCTACAGCTGGAAATCTAAATCTACTGCAGGTTTGAAAATCTGAAGCTTGGGGCTGAAAATCTGTAGCTGGGGGGGGGGGGGGGGGGCGAAATTCTCTATTGTAGCTGCAACTGGGAAGCTGACACTTGGAAACTTTGGCAGGGGTCATCTACAAGGAGGAAGGGCTGACTTGGTGTATGAAGTCTGTGTCTAGGTCTAAAGGGTCATGGATTGTCTCATCTTGATTTACTAGTGAAAGAGTTGGACTGGGTTTTCCCCTAGATAGGGGTTTTGCCCTAGCTGAGTGCCTACATCTTGTGCCCCTTGTTGTGATCTTCTTTGTTTGGCATTTGTCTTGATGAAAGGAACATAATAAATTGAAAGAAGAACTAATAAGAAGAAAAGAGCAATCACAAGAAAATGTCAAAGTCTGAGAGAAATCTTCCTAAAGAAACTAATCTGTATAATGTCCTTGATTTCTCAACAGGAACCCTCTATGCTTTGTTGAATGCTATCACCTGCAATACCCAAACAATATCTTCACAAATTTTCAATGTGACATCACGGCGGAGGGCGGAAGCGGTGGTTTGTTCATTGATTTGCTGCGGCAGCGAGCTGTGCCCTGTTCTTGTCTGTGATGAGATGTTCAGATTCTTGGCAATGCTGCCGGAGGATGTTAGATGATCCAAAAATACAATTTTTATCATAGGTTATAAAATTAGAATAAAATAATTATTAATTTAAGATATTAAATTAATAATTATTATTTTAGAATGTTTAATTATTTAATGGAGATTCTTAGAATTAGCTTATTGTTGTAACTAGATATGACTCTCCAAATGTGTCGTATCTTAGGCTCTATTTTAGGAGATTAGTTAGCTAGTTGGTTTGAATAGCATTTAATGTAAATGGACACTTGTTATTTAATAAGTGATCCATAATTAGAGGTAGTTAGGACATGGAGCTTATAAATAGCTCATTGCAAGAGTGTTTGGTTGTTCGGGTGTAAGCTCTTGCAAATCAATTATGTAATTGTTTTTTCTGATTAATAAAATTACGTGTCTGAGGACACTTCTGCCATTATTGTGGTATCAGAGCTCCAGTAATGCTGCAGTTGATTTGAGGAGGAGATTCCAGCTCTATCAGATAGTGGGAAACTCAACTCTATTGAAGTGCTCAGCAAAAGATTGGTATGAAATTTGCAATTTTTTTTATTGATTTTAGATCTGCAAATTCTAAAATCATTTTTTTTAAAAAGCAGCAAATGCAAATCTATGTGACTTTTTCAAATTGGTTGAGTGAATAAAAATATAAAAAAAAAGGACAGCGCTGTATATTTGAATTGTTTTTAAAATCTTTTCCAAACATTCAATCGATTCTGCAAATCGATTCTGCATTTTTTATGAGAATGGTTGACATCTATTTATGCTCAAATACCCTGCGTTGAGCATTCCGGCATCAATTCAGCGTTGTGGTCTGGCATTTGAACCAGCGTCCTCCAGCGATGAGACTCGGCATTTTATTCCTGCGTTTTTATTGGTATTCACTTATGAATTTTGTTGAAGCATTTCTCCCGCATTAATTAATGGCCCAGCACTAGACCCAGAAACAGGATCCAACGATAATTTTGTGAGACCCTGCATAGTCCAGTCGGTGGCAAACACCGCCCATGGGGCGTAATCAGAAATGTTCAAGTCTGAATAGAATGTGATGCCATTGAAAGAGACGTTGAAAATTCGAGGTCGTGTTGGCACGGCATGGTCGATGTCGTTAAAATACAGAGAAATGTAGTAAGTAGAATTCTCCAGACTTTGCGCCTGTGGCCACTGGATCTCCATTGACTCCACCCCTGAATTGCCAATCCGATCCAGATTACCAAAGTTCTGAGTATCAATTCAATTCGAAGCGAAATGATCAAAGGATTTCTGGCAGTAGATTCTTTTTGCAAGTGAAATAGACAGTAAATAAAGAAATGAAGTGCTGATGTTTGTTTCCAGATCAGAGACGCTTGATTTCTTACCTGGAGGCCGATCGCCGGATCGCAGGAAGACGTTGCTTAAATTGCCCGGAGGCTGCGGTAGTTGCTGCTGTTGCGTGCCTGAGAATTTGACTTAAAATTCAAGAACGTTACTCACTTCTGCCGTTATTGATCATAGTTGCAGGTAATGAAAATGCGAGTGTAGTGGCCGCATTTTTCAAACTGGTCGCAGGCACTACCATGAGAACATAAAAGTGTCACTTTTACATAAATACAAGTTTTAAAAATTGTTAACGCTGGTTAAATTACTTTTATAAAGTAATTTAATAAAAAAAATATATATTTTGTTTTCATGGGGAGTATGTAAAAGTGATTATAAAGGTTTTTTAATGGAGCGATAAGGTGGGAAGAAATTGGGGAGTATGTAAGGTGTGGAGAAATAAGGGGAGCTTTATAAAAGTGTTTTTTAAAAGCTTTGTAATAGAGTGATAAGTGAGGTTTTTAAAAGTATTTTTTTTAAAGTCATGTCATGGAGTAATAAGGATGGTGTTTTGAAATTTATGATTTTTGGAGTAATAAGGAGTTTTATTTGTAACTTGGAGAGATAAGGTGTGTTTGATAATTTGAAGCTATTTTTTAATTGGGATCATCATATTTGTAACTCAAAGTAATTTTACTTTGAGGGGGGGTAAATTTTTTTTACCAGATTGTGCAAAAGCACCCTTGTAAAAATCAAATTTTGAAAGTTGCCTTGTAAATATTTGAGAAATTGACTAGAGCCAAGTGCAAAGCTCAGTCAATATTCTCTTGTTTTGACGACTATTCGAGGGTCAAGGCCAAGCCCCGATAGATCGTGTTTTTTGCGTGGTGTGTTGTGTTGACTATCTTGTCCTTTCTGTTCTGCTTCTTGGTGCGTCTCTTCATCGCTAAAAATGTCTAAGTTGATTAACTTATTTTCTGATTCCGACAAACTTGAGGGCACTAAATCTTATAAAACGTGGCATCGTCTTATTGAAAGCACACTCATTTACAATGAATTATGGCAAGGAATATGTGATGGAGATGTAAAGCCGAATAAACCCACAGATGCAGATCCACTGGCAAAATGGGAAATCAAGAATGCTAAAGCCTTAGCTCTTATTAAATCGTCTGTGAATGATGAAATGTATGTACATATAGAGAATGCCACAGATGCATGGTCTGCCTTGAAAACTTTTAAAGACCTCTTTGATGCTCAACCTGAGTCAAAGAAAGTCGATTTACAATTGAAATTGTTGCAACAAAAATTAACGGAAGACGGTGATATTCTTGAATATCTCTCCAGACTTAAGAATATAAGGCAGGAAATTATTAATGCTGGTTTTCCCGCAATTGATGATAGCTTCATGGTTACAATTGTAATTGCTGGACTTCCTTCTTCCTACACACACTTTTTAGAGACTCTACAAGTAACTGGGAAATTAGAGAAATTAAAGTTTGATGAACTTTGTGAAATGTTTTTTTTTATCGTTAAAGGCTACGCTACTTCTATTATTTACATTAAAAACTGAGAACGATTACATTCAGGTTTACACATTGCGAGAGGCCTGGGTTGGCGCTCTTGCTCATCGAGCTTCATTGAGTCAATTACCCGCGCAGGGGCCTTCTTCCAGTGATTAAGCGCCCACGCAGGGGCCAAAAAGAGACCAATATCATTGTGCATTCTATTGAAACTGAAAGCCCACGCCATAGTAGAGGAGCCGTGAAGACGAAACCATACAAAACTTCCATTCCCACGCAGGGGCAGAAAAGAAACTTGTAGAAAAATCATCAGAGTCCCACGCAGGGGACGGGACACACACTGAACATCGTAATTATCTGACCAAGCAAAAAGATTAACGCCATACATTAAGTATTGGTGGCAAGGTAAACAGCAAACGAAAAAACCTGAGTTCAAGCAGCGAGCTGGAGCTGGGTTGAGCTTGTGACTAGTCATCGGAGTCTTCCTCCGAGTCTTCTGGATAGATCCAGTATTCCCCTTCTGGTGGGGGTCCCCAATCATTTTTGGCTTTGCCCTTTGCTGGTGCTGGTTGAGAAGCTGGCAGAGCAGCTCCTGGCTTAGATTGTGCCCCAGCTTTGTCCTCAGCAGCTTTGGAGCACTCTGCAAGCTGAATTGGGGCATGGGGTATCTCCATTGGTTGAATTGGAGCCTGGGGTTGTTCCCCCTCGTTTTCTTTCGCCTCTTCCACAAATAAAACTGAAACATGAGCTTGAATGCTTGAATTACCTTGTACATTGCTGACAGAGAAAATCGCTGAGCCAAACGCCGGAAGTGGAGCAGCTTCTGGGTTCTGTGGCCTGGCTTCCATGAATTGCTGAGCTTGGATGGGGTTGGCTTCCTCCACCCTGTGACAAAGGCATCGGCAGCAACTCGACGAGGGATTGACAGGGGGGCGTGAGGCACCTCTTCTTCCTGTGCCGCGTCGACTAAAGGGCCTTTGCCTTGGCGCCATAACTTCCCACTTACCAACACTTCCTGTCGCGGCTTTTTCACTGCTACAGAGAATCCGCAGGTGGCTCCGTGATCCCTCTCTGAGCCCTGAAACCCAGACCTCCACCTCCTCAGATCGAACTGACCAACATTCCCCATGTTCTTCAGATTTATGCAGCGGTGGTTTTCTTTGAAGCTGGTGCCCCATAACTTCCCTCTGCCTCTGCGATTAAGGCTCATTGCAGACCATAAATGGCCGTCCCTTCGCTCTATAGCTCTCACGCTCGCTGGCCAGGGCGGTGTGGAGCATTTAAGGAGCGGCTTAAACTCGAGCCCGCCCATGTACACCATGTGGCGTACTGCCTTCTCCAGACGTGGCACCCGCATCCGGGAAACTTTGTGAAATGTTGAGTCAACATGAAAAGACTTTTGGGAAGAAGAAGAAAGTTGGTGAAGATGTTTTTCTCACAGAGGCCAGCAGTAGTAAATCACCAACAGACAGTTCTCGAGGCAGAGGCAGAGGGAATCAGAATCAAGGAGCACATAATCGAGGTCGAAGCCAAAACAGAGGAAACAATTTTAACAGAGGAGGAAGAAATAATTTTCAAGGTAGAGGAAATAACCAAGGAAGAGGAAATTTTCAAGGACAAGGCTACAATAATCAAGGTCGAGGACAATCTTCAAATAGAAGTCAAAGCCGAGGCAGAGGACAATCTTCAGGTAGAGGAAGAGACTTAAGTCAAATTGTTTGTCGAAGATGTAATAAAGTTGGCCATTATGCTGAAGATTGTCGAACTTCACTTAATAAAATTCCCAAGTTTCAGCAGCATTCAGCGCAATTTGCCAATGATCAAGATGAAGATAATTCAGAATATGTTTTTACTTCCTCACTAGCATCACAAATTTCATCTCATCTTAGAAGTGACTATGAAGATGCCTGGATCTTGGATTCCGGGGCGACTCAACATATGACTTATCGACGTGATTTTTTCTGGAATTTTCAAGAGTGCCAACTTAATTCCATTTTTCTTGCTGATGATACAAAACATACTCCTGATGGAAAAGGAGTAGTAAAAGTTTTTCTCCCTGGCATTGGAGAAAAAATGATTTCCAATGTGTGGTATGTGCCCAGTTTTAAGAAAAATTTGCTCTCTTTAGTCACGATTCGACAAGCAGGACATCAGGTGATTATGGAAGATGGTTTAGTGAAGATCAATTCAATGAAACATAACTTGAAAACAGTTATGACAGGTTATGAAGATGGAAAATTGTTACGGATAAAAGGGATAGTTATTCCAAGGAAATCTGATTTTGCAGGGGCAGTGACTACAGGTATTTCACCTATCAGACTATGGCATGTAAGATATGGACATTTGAATTTTGAGAGTCTTTCACAATTGCAGAAACAAGGAATGGTTAAAGGACTTCCCACATTCAAAAGGGAAAATGCAAAATGTGAAGCTTGCATTTATGGCAAACAAAACCGAGAAAGTTTTCCAACAAGTTCATGGCGTGCAAACAGGCGGCTTCAACTAATTCACAGTGATGTTTGTGGTCCACTACAAACCTCATTTGGTGGTTGCAAGTATTTCTTACTATTCATTGATGATTTCAGCAGAATGACTTGGGTTTACTTCTTGAAGAACAAGTCAGAAGCATTTGATAAGTTTAAAATTTTTTGCCAACTTGTTGAAAATGAAGTCAAAGAAAAGATAGGTACTCTCAGGACGGATAATGGGGGAGAATTCACTTCAAATGAATTCAAAACTTATTGCAGTGAAAATGGCATAAGATGACATCTCACTAATGTTTACACTCCACAGCAAAATGGAGTAGTCGAAAGAATGAATCGCACTTTGTTAGGAATGGCGAGATCCATGTTAACCTTCAAGAGGTTAAGTCCAACATATTGGGCGGAAGCAATTCATACAGCTGTCTACTTAAGAAACAGATCTCCAACTGCTTCTTTAGACGGAATCACACCTTATGAAGCTTGGTTTGGTTTCAAACCTCGGGTTAAACATCTTAGAGTTTTTGGATCAGTGTGTTATGCCTTAGTTCCGAAAGAAAAACGAACTAAGCTTGACTCAAGAAGTTTAAAATGCACAATGATTGGCTATTCTGATGAGAAGAAAGGGTATCGTCTTTTGACCAATGAAAAATTCATTGTGAGCAGGGATGTCATTTTTGATGAAACAGAGAGTAAGAGTGCTGAAGAAAATGAAAATCTTCTTCACAAATTAGAAACTAAGGGAAGTAAAAGAAATGGACAAATGCAAAGTCAACCAACTTCACCAAATTGGTATGAACTTGATTTTCCTTCCTCTGAAAATGAGTCATCCAGTCCATCTACATCAACAACATCATCAGGGTCTTCTAGCAGTTCATCTGCATCTCCAAGCAGCAGCAGTTCTTCAGACAGTGAGTCTCCACATTCTTCACCTGAACGACGTACATCAGTTTATATTAATCCTCTTTACAATGATGGGGACTTTACAGAAGCACAAACAAGTGAGCACCAACTTCCGAAATGGGCAGTTCAGCTTTTGAAAGATGTAAAGCCTGATGAACATAATAAAACTGGCACCAGAAGGGCACCTAGAAGTGAAGGCAATTTTGCCTTGATAGCAAATGATTTTACTGAACCTTCCACATACAAAGAGGCAGTAAAATATAAAGAATGGCAACAGGCTATGGTTGAAGAATATAAAGCAGTAATTGATAACAACACTTGGAAACTTGTTGAATGTCCATCAAATGTTAAACCCATAGGATGCAAATGGGTTTACAGAATTAAGTATAATCAGAAGGGTGAACTTGACAAGTATAAAGCACGACTTGTCGCAAAAGGTTTTGCGCAGCAGGAAGGCATTGATTATGAAGAAACTTTTGCTCCAACAGCTAAATGGAACACCATCCGATTAACACTTGCATTGGCCGCTCAAAAAGGATGGAAAGTTCATCAAATGGATGTGAAAAGTGCTTTTCTCAACGGGGATTTACAGGAGGAAGTGTATATGACCCAACCACCAGGTTTTGAAGTTGAAGGACAAGAACATAAAGTCTGCAAATTGATCAAGGCTTTATATGGGTTAAAACAAGCTCCCCGAGCCTGGTATGCAAAGATGGATGATTACCTTAAGAAAGTTGGTTTTCATCGCAGTGAATCTGATGATACTTTGTATGTGCGACAACAGGGAAAATATTTGGTAATTCTTGTTATGTATGTAGATGATTTGATCATCACTGGCAATCATGATGATCATATTGCGCAGGTAAAAAAGGAGTTACATGCAGGTTTTAAGATGACAGATTTGGGATTACTTCACTACTATCTTGGAGTTGAAGTCTTCCAACGTCCACATCATATTTTCATTTCTCAGAGTAAGTATGCCGCAGAGGTTCTTCAGCGATTTGGCATGCAAGATTGCAAGCCCGTTCTCACCCCCATGGAGCAGAATTTGAAACTTTCAAAATTTGAAGGGGGGGGAAAGGTGGACAGTACAACTTACAGACAGCTGATTGGCAGCTTGATTTATTTGACAAATACTCGTCCTGATCTATCTTATGCAGTCAATATTCTTTCACGTTTTATGCAGGAACCACGAGACAGCCATTGGAATGCAGCCAAAAGAGTTCTTCGATATATCCAAGGAACAAAAGATTTTGGTCTTCTTTACACAAAGACTAAAAATTTTGTACTTGGTGGATATTCTGATGCCGACTTTGCTGGGAGTATTGATGATCGAGCATCAACATCAGGTTATTTAATGAACATGGGGTCAGCAGCAGTATCTTGGAGTTGTAAGAAACAAGCTACTGTGGCTACTTCTTCAGCAGAAGCAGAGTACATTTCAGCATGGGAAGCAGCATGTGAAATTGTTTGGTTGCACCGAATTTTGCAGGACTTGGGCATTTCTCAGGGAGAAGCTACATCATTGTTCATTGACAGCCAATCAGCCATCAAACTTGCCAAGAACCCAGTTTTTCATTCAAAGACAAAACATGTGGACACCAAGTATCATCATATCAGGTCGCTCATTGCCAAAGATGTCCTCAAACCAATTTATTGTCCTTCCGAAGATCAGATCTCCGACATTTTCACCAAACCGCTTGGCATAATAAAATTTACTAAGTTCAGGGATGAACTTGGTATTTGTTGTAATGTATCTTTGGATCATAGGGGGGAATGTTAGATGATCCAAAAATACAATTTTTATCATAGGTTATAAAATTAGAATAAAATAATTATTAATTTAAGATATTAAATTAATAATTATTATTCTAGAATGTTTAATTATTTAATGGAGATTCTTAGAATTAGCTTATTGTTGTAACTAGATATGACTCTCCAAATGTGTCGTATCTTAGGCTCTATTTTAGGAGATTAGTTAGCTAGTTGGTTTGAATAGCATTTAATGTAAATGGACACTTGTTATTTAATAAGTGATCCATAATTAGAGGTAGTTAGGACATGGAGCTTATAAATAGCTCATTGCAAGAGTGTTTGGTTGTTCGGGTGTAAGCTCTTGCAAATCAATTATGTAATTGTTTTTTCTGATTAATAAAATTACGTGTCTGAGGACACTTCTGCCATTAGAGGAAAAGCCAATATCCCTTGCAATATCCCTTGTGAATTTTTCAATTATTCATACTGGTCAGAGCTCAAGATATAGAACGTGGCTGGTTCTGTGGTTGCTTTCCTCAATTTGTCTGGAAGTTTTAGCATGAGCTTTGGTGAGCCCTCAAAGGAGTTGGTATATATTTATCATAACAAAAATAGTTTGGCTCAGGATGGTTGAGCGTTGAGGCAATTTGAGATTGTACAGATGGGATGCTAATGTCAGTTCCAGCTGGATTGTAGATTGGGTTGCAGTTTCGAATCCCTGTAGTATTGCTGGAATTTGTGGGAATGGTATCTGTTGCCTTGATGCTAAGGGTAACCCACATTGCAGCTGCCCACCTGGATCAAATCCAGTTGATTCAAGTAGACCATTTCTAGGGTGTTTGCCTGTAAATTCTTCAGCAGATTGCAGTGATGATAATAATAAAGGCCTTAAAGATACAGGATTGTGACTGTTCCACAAACAAATTACTATGGTGGAAGTTCAGTCATTTTCAATTACAGAAATATTTCTGCAATGTCTGCATGTCGGGATCTCTGCTTGTCTACATGCTCATGTGTAGCTTCTGTATATGGGGTTTCTGACCTGAAACCCTACTGTTGGACACTAGGAAACCTTCTTTTTGGAGGTTTGCAAAATCCCAATTACACATTTTTCATGAAAGTCAGCCTCATTAATAATAGTGGAATGGGATCCTCAAATGGGTACCCTCTCCGGCATTCGAAATATCAATCCCATCTGAAGATACTTATTCTAGGAACTATTCTTGGTGCTGTATTTCTGGTGTGCGTGTTTAGTCTTATTTGCAGTAGCAGCATAATTATGATGAAAAATAGACGAAGCTTGGATGCTTCCATTTTTGTTCCTGGGACTCCTGTGAATTTTCCCTTCGTGGATCTGCAGATTGCAACAAACAACTTCAAATAGGCTTGGAACTGGTATGAAAGTCTAACAATTTATCTGCAGAATATAAGGATTTTGATTTTGAAATTTGTTTCTACTAATGGGAGACCGCTTTGGCAGGAGGTTTTGGGACTGTATACAAGGGTTCACTCTCAGATGGAACTTTGATTGCTGTGAAAAAGTTGGAGAGATTGCTGCCACAAGGAGAGAGGGAATTTAAAACAGAGGTGACAACGATTGGTGCCATTCACCATAGGAATTTAGTCCGTCTCTGTGGATATTGCTCCGAGGGATTACAAAGGTGAGTGTTTGTTCGCATTCCTTTTGATTTTTGACATCTTCATCTTAGCAAAGAATAGGCCAGAATCCCAGATTACATGTTAAGGTAACAAATCCCTGCTAAAGTGTGTATCACAGAACTACTACTGAAATTTAACTTGTAAATTACTCATTTTAGGCTCCTTGTCTATGAGTTTCTGCCAAATGGATCCCTGGATAGATGGATATTCCGTTCATCTTCAAATGAGCCAAGGTTTCTAGATTGGGATACTCGCTACAGCCCATGGAATTGCATATTTTCATGAGCAATGCATGGATAGGATCATACACTGTGACATCAAGCCTAAGAACATCTTGCTGGATGAGAACTTTTGCTCTAAAGTATCTGATTTTAGGCTGGAAAAGCTGATGGGAAGGGAGCATTCCCATGCTATTACAATCGTGAGGGGTACCAGAGGCTACCTTGCTCCAGAGTGGGTCACCAATCGCCCTATCACTGTCAAGGCTGATGTTTACAGCTATGGCATGGTCCTACTGGAAATCATAGGAGGAGGAAGAAATCTCGACATGTCACTTGGAGCTGAAATTTCTTCTTCCCAGGATGGGCTTTTCAGGTATATGCTTGCTTTTGCTAATGCTGGTCTATCTTTCAAATTTCCAAATTGAAAATTCTGTAATTGTACTTTTGATTATTCTTCTATATCTATACCGCGATAAGTTATAACATATTGCGATTCTTCTATATCTATTCATGGGTAACTTTCAAGCCATGGTGAGAGCATTGGTACCTTGTAAGCAGTGTTTTTAAAACCGGAACCGGTGACCGGACCGGTCCACCTAATGAACCGGTTTACCGACCGGAACCGGTCTAACCGGGACTGGTTTGGTCTAAACGAACCGGTTTTAAAAAAATACATTAAATAATTAATTTTTAATGAAACAAAACTATTTTTAAGATGTAAAACCATGATTCCAAGCCAATAGAGACAAAATATGCAAAGTTTGCTCATTTATATACCATGCAAAGGTGATTATATCAAAATGGCACTGAGTGCAATACATATCATCGACAAGTCCATCACCAACAAGAAACAGTTCTGTCTCCAGCTATGGAAGATCAACAGACAAAATCACAAAGTAATCCAGCAAATATTACAACAACAAAAGTTGTTGGGATACTTCCGACCAAAGAAAATGAACAGATAGCATACCTGGCAGAACAAATAAATAAACAGCAAAAAGAAACCAGTAGAGCTCTAGCTAGTGATGTGACTACAGAGGGAACTGTTCTACAAATTGATGCAGCAACAGAGGATAAAGGTATGGGATATGAAAACAGTAACAAGAGAAATGTGGAAAAAACAGAAAGCACAGTTGATGATAAGCAACAGTTGACCTTGTCCCCTGCTTTGGAAGAGCAACATAAAAAAATGCAGTCAGCTCCATTTATCAATGAAGTAAGAGATGTAGAGATGCTTCATACAAGGAACAATGCCTGGGAAGCAGACCCAACAATTACTTCAGGTGAACTGCACAAAGTCCTGGATCCAATAGCAACTGATGCAACAAAAGAGGTAGATGTTACAGCATTAAATACAGCAGCACAGGGGCAATGCATGGATATTCAAAGTATTAAGATCAGGAAAGCAGAAGAGACAGCAAGTATATATGATGAAAAAAAGCAGGACCCTCTAGAAGACAAGGGTAAAGACCCATATCCAGCACCACCTGCCAGTGCAGTAACATCAAACGCTAATATTCCAATGATGGATAGAACAAATGCCACACTCCAAACAGGAGAACATCACAAACTATCATGTACAACTACAACAATAAAAAAAGACATTCAGGCTGACAATGTTGCAGCAGAGGCTGTACTAGATGTGGAAATTGAATGCAAGGATATTAAAGTTGACCAGAATAATAAAAATATAGATGTTGATGAGCAACTAAATGTGTCATCTCCATCATTGAAAGAGAAATATGAGTTATCCGACATAGCTCAACCTACTATTTTAGCACTAGCAGTCATTAAGACTTTTAATGCAAAGGATGATACAGTGGAATTAAAACAAATAAGACTACAGGAAGAACTTCATAAAGAATTCAATAGGACTTCTGTCATTGATGCAACAGCGGAGGCTACTAATGAAGAAAGAGGGGATGCAAAAGTTGTTGAACTTGAAAGCAGTGGTGTTCAAGAGCTAAAAGAGCCAGAGAGCAGAAGCATTGATGGGATGCTTCCAACAGTTAGCATGCAGACAACAGAGCTGACAATAACAACAGATGAAAAGAACAAAGAATCCAGTAGTTCTCCAGATGCGAATGTGGAAACAGAGGAAGATCCTTTACTCATTAATATAGCAAGAGAGACTAAAGGCTCAGAACATGGAAGGAATAATGGGGAAAATGCAGAAAGGACACAAAGCACAAGTGCTGAGCAACAATCAAACTTGTCTCCGGCTTTAGAAGAGCAACATGAAGAGTCACAAAGTCTGTGCCTAAAACCGGCCGGTTTAGGACAAAACCGGCCGGTTTGTTACAAACCGGCCGGTTTTGTCCTAAACCGGCCGGTTTTTACCGGTTAGGTCAAAAAATCGGGCAAGTGATGGGTTAAACCGGGTTTTTAGGCCGGTTCCGACCGGCCAGCTAGCTAACCGGCCGGTTTGACCGGTTACCGGTTTTTCAAAACGGTTTTTAAAACTATGCTTGTAAGCATGGTTCATATTCTTTGTCTTCCTATATTTACCACATCCACAAGTTTGGATGTTATCTAATGTCATTCTTGTTTTGGCTCAAATGTATATTGGACTTGTCCATTTGGTTTATTATCCATTTCTGATACAAGAAGATGTTTAATCTGCATGCACTTTGGTACCTGGCCAGTTGGCATCCTTTGGCACAGCAAAAGTAAGGCAATCTTTCAAATTTCTAAATTGAAAATTCTGTAATGGTACTTTTGATTATTCTTCTATATCTATACCATGATAAGTTATAACATATTGTGATTCTTCTATATCTATTCATGGGTACCTTTCTAGCCATGGTGAGAGCATTGGTACCTTGTAAGCATGGAGTTGCATGGATGTTATCTAATGTCATTCTTGTTTTTGCCCAAATGTATATTGGACTTGTCCATTTGGTTTATTATCCATTTCTGATACAAGAAGATGTTTAATCTGCATGTGCTTTGGTACCTGGCTAGTTGGCATTCTTCAGCATAGCAAAAGTAAGGCAATCTTTCAAATTTCCAAATTGAAATTCTGTAATGGTACTTTTGATTATTCTTCTATATCTATACCACAATAATTTATAACATATTGCGATTCTTCTATATCTATTCATGGGTACCTTTCAAGCCATGGTGAGAGCATTGGTACCTTGTAAGCATGGTTCATATTATTTGTCTTCCTATATTTACCACATCCACAAGTTTGGATGTTATCTAGTGTCATTCTCATTTTGGCCCAAATGTATATTGGACTTGTCCATTTGGTTTATTATCCATTTCTGATACAAGATTTTTAATCTGCATGCACTTTGGTACCTGGCCAGTTGGCATGCTTCAGTACAGTAAAAATAAGGCAATCCTGGTCCCTGGAAGGTCCAGTTTGCAATAGGAGCCGAGTAATGGGATGACACACAAATGGAAAAAGCAAAAGACTTTGCAGGTTCCATGTTGATATGTCAGGATTTGCCTTCATACAAGACATCTTCATATGAGTTGATGTTTTGAATCCACATCAAGATTCATATAGGTCGGTGTTTCAAATCCACATCAAGATTCAACTGATTATTCACACAAGACATCTTCATATAGGTCAATGTATCAAATCCACATCAGGATTCATTATTCCCATAACACATCTTTATACATCTTTTTATAGATTGATGTTTCAAATCCACACCAAGATTCATCTACAAAACCAAGAGTCATGTTAATAATCAAAACAATACTTGCAAGATACACCAGAAAATGCATCACAACTGATAATACTACCAGGCAACCACAAACACCGGATTCAAGGCAGATTGGGCCACACAAGCTGATAGCTACTGTGTGTCATCGTCTAATGCTTGAAAGGTTCTCACCTGAGTGCTTTTATCACTCTTTCTTGAGTGGAATTGGTACTTAACTGAACACATTATATGATATTTTAGGAAAGGTAGTAAAATGTCAACTCAGGAAACCATATATCACTCCTAAAATTGGGTTTTTTTTCTTGTCAAAATTCATCTCAAGAAACTGTATATTATTAACTACTTGTCTATCAAAATGCTTAATGAAAATTCCTACAGAGTATTCACATCCTTAATAAAATTTGACTTTACAAAGCATTCATTTCATTATAAAAATTTGACTTTTTAACATTGTGAATTTGTAGCCATGCACATGCACTGGTTGGTAAAACTATATAAATAATTGCAGTGATCCCATGCATCACTAAAATATTGAAATAATATGATACATATTACGGACTTAGCCTCTAAATGATAACAGGACTCTGAAGCATATAGGAATGCATTGGGTCTGTATGCAGGTCTTTCAGGTGCATTGAATTTGGACTTGGCCCTAAATTAAAGCTTAGTGTTCATATTCAAAGAAATGAATGAATGTGGACATTCAACTGAACCCATCTAAACATTTATACTAATCAAGGGCTGGGGTACTTTTGGTATTTGGGCTTTATTTGGTGGGGGGTATATTTCTGGATATATGCATCTAAACATATTTTTCAAAGGGTAGGTGATATAGCGCATACATCAATGGAATGGGCATACAGCTGGCAGCGATGGAAGCAATAAACAAGTGTATAGGTACTGTGTATATGGCTCACAAAATGAGGTGAAAGCCCGTGTGAGGATCTGTGGCTGACAATATCGATTCGGGACCTCTCACACAAAACCATATAATCTCTACCTTGCCAACCATTGGAAACTTTTACCTGTGCAGTACTGCAAATGGAGGTTGCCAGTTCAAACCCTGCTCCCCCTAATTCTAAAACGTCAAAGGTTCCATCCAATTTACCTCTCAGGTTCACATTTGATTATATATGCTTATGATAATAGAGCTTTTCTGTTGTGTGTATCCATCCTGTCCGTTGATACTGGTGTTATGAAATTCAGAAAACTCATTGAAGCCTATATTGACACAACAGCAGAATCTCTTAAGCATTCATGAATCATAGGCATAATGAATGGTATTCAATAACAATATGTTTCTCCCATGGGAGACATAATGGCATAGAGCTATAATAGTTGCCTATTATAGGGCTGAACTTGCACTCAATTCTGAATAGGTATAGTTGAAATGAAGTTTTTAAGCTTTCTCTTTTTTATCACCACTGGTGAGATGCAGAGAATGCTGGAGTTATTGGAATCATATGACTTGGGGGTGCTCTGTCCGCTACCACAGTTGCTTCTGCTGCAGCTAAAGGTAGCGCCCAGCACTCCATCTGGGCTGCCAGGTGTTGGAAATATGGTAGCCATGGTCGGCATTGTCATCATGTGAAGAAAAACTTAAAAGGGAAAATTTGAACTTAAATTTATGCCTCCAAAATACATCAAGTCAGCCTCCTCTTGTACAAGTAGGCAGGGCCCCTTTAAAGGCACCCATTTGACCCCATTTGAAATCTATTTATAGGAGAGCATATCTCCTCATTTGGATGATTGACCTATCTCATGATGATCTCTGTTCCAACACAGAAGAAAGGATGAAGGAGGCCGAAAATCAGGAGAAGAAGAAGAAGGGCTTGGCACTTGATCTTGGTTACTGGTTGGTTGTTCTCTTGATGTTGTTATTTCTGATGTATTGATGAACATTGAATTCTCTCTCTTGCATAAGGAAAGATTTATGGGTTTTCCCCTGGCCTCATGCCTAAATCTGTCTTTTGTCTCATAGTTATTTTACTGCTCTTTCATGTTTAAATGGTTGGAATTTTCTTCTGTATAACTGCTTAATGATATTGAATGAATTGTAAGTGGAATTAATAATCATTGGAAGTAGTTATCTGTTGGAAAAAATTATTTCTAGCTTGCTTGTCCTAGAAAACTTAACATTGTATCAGAGCTTGAGATTGAAGAGCAGTTTGGGATGAGGAGCATCATGATCACTCCTATGCACTCCTATATGAAGTTTTTTGACTCTTTTTTCTGAGGCCAAGCAAAGATCCTGAGGCTATATGAATTCTGGGCTCTGTGATATTCTCTGTTACAGTTGAGCAAATTTCAGAGAGGGACGAGATCTTAGTTTGATTTGATTGGCCGAGACCCTAGTTGAGGTGATAGGTCAAGGTGTTCTTCAAAGGCAGTGAAAGATCTCAGGAGTTATCTATCAAATTCGAAGGTCCTCTCATCCATCTCTGTGCTGAAGCTCCTTGGTTTGAGGTGTCCGAAATGTTGTATCCTTGTGTTACTATGGTAATGTGTGAGTTCTGTAAATTCTGTGGCAAATAATTCTATGACTAAGAGAGATCCGAATGCTGTGCAAGAAGACCAAACCTATAGTAACAAAGGACCGAATATCCTCTGAGTTCTGTGGCACAATTTGTGTGCGAGCCATCTCTTGCAAGTTCTGTGGCACAATTTATCTAAGCACATTCTCTGAGCAAAGAAGGACAAATCATCTACCTTGTGCAAGTAATTCGAGCTCTTTGGTGTGTTGATTGAGGCCCATAGTCTGTAACTTATCTCTGTAAAAGGGGTCCAAAATATGGAGTTTGATGAATACGACTACTCAAGATGACAACAATTATAAAGATAAGCATCCGAGCTTCTCTGTGGCATGGTATGCGAGCTCTAGGGCACATGACACGAAGTCTGAGGCATACTCTATTTGCGGACGTGAGGAAGTTTGAGCCTAATCGAAGTATGAAATTGATTCGAGTTCTACTATGGTATGTCATGGTTCCTATGAACAAGAAGCCTGGGCTCATTTTGTGGATTCATATCTCTGAGGCAAACAAATTTTTTCATCAAATCCTATGTGGCATCCAAGTTAAAGTATTCTACAAAATGCTAGTGAGAAGATATGCATTGACGATCTAATGTGATTCCTAACTCAGTGATTCGAGTTTCTGTGAACCACCTATCTCTGTGCTATGCACAGAGTTTGTGTTGAATCCAAGGGATCCAAGTTCTCTGAAGCTGAAGCTTCAAATTACAATTAAAATCTTAGATGATCCAAAGTAATGTGAGCCTAATCTGAAGTTGGTGTATTTCTTTGTAAGGAGACTAATTCGAACTTCTTTGAAGCCCGTTCATGATCTTTGTTGAAGAAGACCTTCTTTGTGCATAAGTATATTGTGACATCCAAGAAGACAGATCATCTTTATGACCTGTAGTTCGAGGCCATTACTGTGACTCGAGTTTGTGGAAGATTTAGATCTATGATGTGACATTGGCTAATTGAAGGAGACTCTGTTCTATACATAAAGAAAGTACGATATAAGGAGCCAACATTACTTTTGATCTTTGTAAAGTATTATCATCCGAAAAATGTTGTTCTCTTGAAGTGAAGGGAAAGTCTGATATTGTTATGGCTCTGTATCCTTGAAGCATGATTCGAACCTAGAGAAAAGTATGAGTTTGCATATATGAAACCTTGTGGAATTGGACATGTTGTCGCACGTCTAGGCAGCGCGACAACACTCAAAGTAAGCGCTGGCACTCTAATCCTTACTCACTCCATTTAGACTTTTTTCTAGGCAAGTCAAAGGGGGTAGTCCCTAAAGTGAATGAATGAGGGTAGCCTGTGGAACACAGGCTTTAGGAGATTTTAAAGATGAACAACTTGATGAATTTAGAGTAAGTCTCGGTCAATTGAGATAGATTGACACAATGACAAGATAAAATTGACTACAGACTAGTGCCTTTAATTTGAATTAACCAAAGATTAAATAAATGACAAGTCACCTAGAGCAATTTATAATGCGGCAAAGTGACGATCATGAACAATTAAATGTAAAAATGCTCAAAATTTTAACATGCAGAATAATCTAGCAAAATTATCTTTCTTCAACAGTCAATATGATTTAAAACATTATCGCACCTTGACCATAGAAAAATCATGAAAATTGCATTCAATCACCAAATAACACCAAGGAACTTTAAATTAGAATTTTAATTATTCCTTAGGCAATTAGTTGAATGAAAAAATCAAAATCTTTTAATGTGACGGAATTAAAATGAATCAAAGTTAAAATGAATCAAAGGGTTAATAAATTAAAATTTTAATGGGCCACAGGCCACATTAAAATTTTTAATATGAAAGCGCAAATCCCTTTAATTTATTTTGTTTTCAATCCTAAAGTCACAATTTTTTTTTAATCTTTTTTTTTTAGAATTTTTTAATATTTTGGATTTAAAAAAAAAATTAGATTTTTAATTTTTAAAATTTTTTAGACTTCTAGAATTTTTATGATTTTCTAACTGTTATTTTTTTTTGTTAAATCAAAATCATAAAAAAATTGAAAAATGTGAAACTAAATAAAATCGAATCAAAAATCAAAACCAAAAAAAAGAATCTAAAATTTTATTAAACGAAATCGGATTTCCTTTTATTTTTAATATGACCTACCCAAACCCTAACATGAAGACTAACAAACAAGACCCAAAATAAAAATTTCAAATGCCTTTTGCTTTGTGTTTGCAGGTGGAGCGAAGGAGTATGAGCGATGGGCAGCGTGATGGAGCAGGTAGTGGTGGAAATCTGTTGGATGAAGTTCGAGAGGGATGGAGGGTTACACGAGGGATATGGATTATTTGCGGAGCAGTAGAAGCGTGGAAGGAGCATCGAAGATATGAAGGAAGGGGCTTTTCTGAGAGGCAGTGGGTTTAGGCAGAAACGAGACAACATAAAGAGAGGAGGGTTGCAAATTTTTAAGGGTTCAAACAGACAATGAGAATGGAAGATGCAAGCTGCAGAGGGAGGAGTGACATATAGCGAGAGGGAATGCAGGCCGGATGGGGGACGAGGACAACAAAAATGTGAATGCAGGTCGAAGGAGAGGGCATCGACAACAAACACCCAGAGGGTAGGTAGATAAATGCAGGTTAACTCGACGAATTTCATGGCTGCGGATGGAGGGTTTGCAAGGTTTTGAAGAACACATGCAGCGAAGAGAACATAGATGTATGATAGCTAAAAAATGTAGGCAGACCCAAAATTTTCCAGATTTAGAAAACCCAAACGCAGAAAGATTTTTTTTCGAAATCTCCCAGAGGATAGAAAAATGCAGCAAAACAAATCCGAAATTTTTCAGAGAAAGAAATTCCGAATCCAGCAGATGGTAGCTCAAAGAACCCTTGAAAACTTTTCGAGAAACTTTTTATTAGTTGATATATTCTGCTCCATATTTATCAATAAAACCCTTATAAGATCTTTTCCAGAAATAATAAAAAATTTCAAACCCTTGGACTGGAAAAACAGTGCTTCTGCGAAATCCCAGAGATCCAGATCTTACTTTCTAGGCCTATATCTGGACTCTACATAGATTTCTTCCTCAGATCTGTAGCTGCACGACAACAAGAAAACACACAAACGATATATACAATGATAAAAACTAAAACCCAAAAAACCCAAGTCAGAAAACCAAAAAATAATTTACAAATCTATGTACAAGAATTGTAGTTCTGTCAGATTTGAGGAGTGTGAGTTCAACTCCGCTCCCAGATTTGATATTCTAAGGTTCTCAACCACTACATCTATTAATTTCGCACATAAAAAATTTAATTTTTAACTTTTAAAAGAGGTGCTTAGCTCAAAACCCTTCATGCATCACTAATAAAAATCTTATGATAAGCCTGTGATCAAATTAAGACGGGCTCTTCAAAAAACTCGGATCGAGAGTTGGCTGGCCCAACCGAAGACTTCCCCGAACGTCCGATGATCTAAAAAATCAAGATTTCCTTACAAAATTCAATTCAGCTATCAAAATAGAGCAATAAAATAATAATAAAATTCAGATAAATAGAGATACTTGCTATTACATTCAAAATTTAAATTATCATTTAAAATCCAACGATTGAGCAAGACTCCTGTATTCAAATCACTCTTCATAAGCTATTATCAATGGCTAAAAAAAATTTACGCATGAAAAACGACACATCTTATAGTGTTTCCATGAAGAGTAACACCGACGAAAATTAACCCTAAAGTCTTTCTTTATTATCCGAATAAAATTTACACGAGCTTTTCGCTTAGCACACGACTCGAAGGTTGGATCCATTCACTGACAAATGACTTCCTATTTAAAGATAAATCTTCCAATGGCTAATTCGAGTGAGTCTTTCTTTATTATGCGAATAAAATTTACACGAGCTTTTCGCTTAGCACACGACTCGAAGGTTGGATTCATTCACTGACAAATGACTTCCTATTTAAAGATAAATCTTCTAATGGCTTATTCGAGTGATCCTTGTGAAAGCAATCTCGACCGTTGATGATTATCAAAATTTCTTTTAATCTCATCTGTCGAAATTTTAAGTTCTTGAGGAAATTTGAATTTTTCAATTAAATGCATTTTAATTAATTCAAAATTTAAAATTTTGAATTAATTTTCTCAAAATTTTGACTTTCACTCAACCCTAGGGACGAAAGGCTTAAAATTTAGCAAAATAATCAATTTATCTTAGTCCCGAGACTTTTTAAATTTTGATTTTTAAGGACCAACGAATTTTGCCTTCGGAGAATTTAAATTTACCTAGGACCTAGAATTAATTAAATTTATGGGTTATGATTTTAATTAAATTTTTGCTAGAAAATTTAATTAATTAATCTATGAGGGGATAAATTATTTTTCCAACCTTCAAGACATTTTAGCAAAAATTTAATTAATTAATCTATGAGGGGATAAATTATTTTTCCAACCTTCAAGACATTTTATATCATGATTTTTATATTTTTACATCATAAAGGGGAAAACCCATCTGTAATAAACCCTCACAGACTACTCATTTCTGCGACACATATAATCTAGCAGACCAAACGATTTGTAATAAAATAACCTAACCAAATAGTTATGATTTGTTGACATCTAATCCTCAGCGGTTGGGTGAACCCGGAATGTGAACAGTCATCCAGAAAATGAACTGATTAGTCACATTCATGTATATAAACAATAGCTACCTAATGAAATATACGAATAAGATTTTTGCCTAATCTGGAGTTACTCTTGGTCTGACATGGTATCAGAGCCAACCCTTAGAATAGTCGTAACTCCTCTCATTGATTCTCTGCGCATGAATACCTGAGCGCTGCCTCTATCCTGCGTCTCATTGATTCTCTGCGCATCGGTTTACACTGCCAGCACTGCCTCTGTCCTCACATAACGCTCTCTAGCGCACCAGCGCTGCCTCTGTCCTGACATAATCTGCTCTCTGGAATTTCACCAAGAAGTAGGCGAACAATTTCAGCCCATTTATTGCACTGAATACGGAAGCCCCGGGCAGATGCTGGAGCTTTACGAGCTGCTTGTAATAGACTCTCTTTTGCATCTGTGTACTCTAGCTGTATTGTTCGTATTCTACAAATATCGACAAAATTGTTGATTTGAATGAGCTTCAAACCACGGAGCTTTGGATCGTAATTTCTCTGCCTGGTCATAAAGGTTGTAGTGCAAGTAATTTCGAAGCAGGAGATTCAGCAATGTTTCATGACCCAACTCATCATGTCGCAATGTTGCAGTTCGATGTAACACAAGAAGTGTACCTTTTGAGCTTCGGCTGCTATGGAAACTGCAACAGGAGGTATTGAAACACTTTACTAGATAATAATTATCATCTCATCTAGATATCTCATCCCCAATTCATTGTCCCTGCAATCGTTTCGACTGCTCTCTGGCTTAAGTATTTTACACAAATATTGTCTTTGAGGCTGATTTTGGTTTCGTTTCTGATTAAAGGGAGCATCAAAACCTCATCTAAGTTTGAATCCTTGTAGTTACGTTCTGAATTCGGGATTATGATAAGGAATTGTGGTACTTACAATTTACATCATTGATTTTGCTCTGGCATTATTACATAAATGATGTCTTCATGAGATCGATTAAACAATGTGAAGGTTCCATGTTGCGTGGCGGTAGTTGTTTTACGGTGTAGAGCAAGAAGACAAGTGCGCAACACAGACATTGGGAAACCCTTGTATATTCAGATCTTTGAGAATAAACTCACAATAATTTTTGATGTAGCACTTGTTACAAGCAAAGACCCTTTTTCCAATCTAATATTACATCTGAAGTGTATGTTTGCAATCAGTATAGCCCTTCTATCAAAAGGATTGTTATGAGATTTGCGACTTGGTTATGAAATGATTGAAATTTTGGAAGTTCTCATACCAATGCATCTTGCAAGAGACTCAATGTGCTGAAACAGTGAAGACTAAGAGTTTAAAACGTGCAGTATCATTCAAAATTTTTATATATTGCGCTGCTTTCAAAATAGTATTGCATTGATATATATTGAAGTGATATATTGAAGTGATCCCTTATGCGTTTTTTTGCATGATATATGGTTTTTTGCATGATATATTGAAGTGATGCTGATGCTTCTATCAAACGTTAGAGGAAAATAAAGTGCATAAGGCTGTGACATAAGGATTTTTTTTAGCAGAAGAATTTTTACAGAATGCATTCAATCATCTCTATGGTAGGGATAGTTCTCACTGGCAAGGAGAACTATCCTGAATGGTCCCGGATGATAAAACACACCCTCCTCTTCAATGAGTTGTGGAAGGGAGTGTGTGTCGGAGAAGGAGACAATGACCCAGTACAGCCTACATCAGACAAAGAGCTCGTCATTTGAGATAACAAGAACAGCAAAGCATATGCATTAATCGCAGCATCTGTAAATGAAGAAGTAAGTCGCCATATTTCATCATATTCAACTGCCTTTGAAGCTTTACAAAAGCTGAAAGAACTTTATGACTCACATTCTACACTTGAAGTTGTTCAGCTCATGATTAAACTCTTCACTCTTGAACTAAAAAATAATGATCCTCTTGCTCTTGCATCTGAAGTTAAATCCATAATGCATGATATCAAATCCACTAAATTTGAGCTGGATATCCCTCTTATTGATTTTCTCAAGGCACTCTATCCTACTTACTCCAATTATCTTGAGTCTTTACAAGCAAATGGAAATCTTAAAGATATAACCTTTGACTCTCTTGTGAAAAAGTTTGCTGAAAGAGAGAATGCCTTTGGAAAGAAGACAGTCCCTGAATCTTCTGAAGAGACTGTTTGCCTTGCTCATAAAGAAAAACATCCTGCTCAAGATTCTACAAGAGGAAGAGGTGGACGAAGAGGAAGAGGAAGATACTTCAGAGGCAGGGGGGGCAGACACTCTCAAGCAGAAAAAGCAGATGTGCATTGCATTCGCTACAAACGAAATGGATCACATGATGCTTCTACATGCAAGCTACCATGGGACAAAATTGAGCAGAAAAGAAACCAGCAGAAAGGTAAAACTGATGATACAGACAAAGGTAAAGCACCTGAATCCGCTCACTATATTGAGGCACAATGTAACATTGGAGTAAATGAAGATTTGTTTAATGCTTCACTTGCTTCTTCGAAAACTGATTGGTTGCTTGATTCAGGAGCAACCTGTCATATGACTCATAGGAAAGATTTTTTTGAAGATTTCACTGACAATGTTGATGGAGCAGTATACTTTGCAGATCAGTCAAAAATCAAGCCATCAGGGCTTGGCACAATCAGGCTTAAACTGCCTGGTCTTCCAGACTTTCTTCTGGACCATGTTCTATATCTCCCACAGCTCAAGAGAAACTTGCTGTCCTTGGTCCACATCCGCCAGCAAGGTCACTCCATTCATATGTTTGATGGCAAGCTTGAGGTAAGAAAAGCATCTGACCACTCACTTGTCATGAGGGGAATAGAAGAAGAAAGGCTTCTCAAACTGCAAGGAACCTCTGCTCATGCACAACATTTCTCATATATTTCTCATCATGAAGAAGGTACACTTCCATCAAGTTTATTATGGCATGCTAGATTTGGACATTTAAACTATGACAGTCTCCGCTTATTGAAGAAAAATGGTGTTGCTGGTTTGCCTACAATTCCTAGGAAACATAAGCAATGTGATGCTTGCATTCTAGGAAAGCATAACAAACAGTCTTTTCATGATTCACATTCAAGAGCACATAGGAAGCTTGAACTCATTCATTCAGATTTATGTGGTCCAATGCTTGTTCCTTCTGCAAATGGAAATAAATATATCATGACATTTATTGATGATTACACCAGAATGTGTTGGGTTTATTTATTGAAGAACAAATCTGATGTTTTTCAAACATTCAAGAATTTTCATAAATGGATTGAAAATGATGCACAATCTCATATTGGGTCTATTCGCACTGATAATGGAAAAGAATATACATCAAATGAATTTGAACAATATCTTCGCCAACATGGGATTAAACATCAAACAACTGTACCTTATAATCCCCAACAGAATGGTGTAGCAGAAAGAATGAATAGAACAATTTTGAATATGGTACGATCCATGCTTTTCTTCAAAAATGTAAAGATAATGTTTTGGGCTGATGCTGTTCTATGTGCTGCATATATAAAGAATAGATGTCCATCAAATGCTATAAGAAACAAGACTCCTTATGAATTGTGGTATGGACATGTTCCTTCGGTAAAACATCTCAGGATCTTTGGTTCCACCTGTTATGCTTTGATACCAAAGGTACATAGAAACAAACTTGGTGCTAGAAGTCGTAAGTGTATCTTCCTCGGGTATTCAAACACATCTAAAGCATACCGCCTCTATGATGAAGTAAATAAAAAGTTTGTTTTATCTAGAGATGTCATTTTTCTCGAATCATCCAAATCTGACAATGTTGTTGAGCGGCAACTTGATCGCTTGGATAGATTCGCAAAAACAAAATCATTTCAAGAATTTGATAATCAAATTCCACATCTTGAAGGGGGGATTCCTATACTAGAACAACATGTGGAATCTTTTTCTGAAGAACAATCTCCCCTGCATGAAACTCCAACAACGGATGATGCTTTAAGTGATGTAATTGATAGAATTGGGAGACTCAATCTTGATTCAGTCCCAACTCAATCAACAGAGCAGCCTGGACCATCTCAGAAAGGTCCCCCAAAGTGGCTGACAAAGGCACTTGAAAGTGTTCATCCTGATGAAATTGGAAAAACAGGAACCAAAAATACAAACCGACAAGATGGATGTGATGTAGATGACTCTAATTCACCTGTTGATATGGATGTTACTTATGATTGTGAATTGAACTTGTCTACAGATTTTGAACCAACTTCCTTCAAAGAAGCTGCTTCTCATGATGAATGGAAAGAAGCGATGCAAAAGGAGTATGATGCCCTCATAAAGAATGGCACTTGGAAGCTGGTTGACCCTCCATTTGGAACCAAACCAATTGGCTGCAAGTGGGTCTACAAGAACAAATACAAAGCTGATGGCTCACTTGACAAGCACAAAGCTAGGCTTGTGGCAAAAGGTTTTGCACAGAAGGAAGGGGTCGATTATGAGGAAACTTTTGCCCCCATAGCAAAATGGGCCACCATCCGGACACTCTTTGCACTAGCTGCTCAGAACGGTTGGAAAGTCCATCAAATGGATGTAAAAACTGCATTCTTGAATGGAGTTCTAAAAGAGAATGTTTTTATGTCCCAGCTTGAAGGATTTGCTGTGAAAGGACGTGAACATAAAGTATGCAAACTTGTGAAGTCCTTGTATGGCCTCAAACAAGCACCACGAGCCTGGTATGAAAAACTAACAGAGCATCTTCTGAAACTCAACTTCAATCATTTTGATCTTGATGATGCAACTTTATTTGTCAAGAAAGTTGGCAAAACAGTTCTATATCTTGTGGTATATGTAGATGATCTTTTAATGACAGGGAACAATGAAAGCTATATTGCATCCATAAAGAAAGAATTAGGAAAAAGTTTTGAAATGACTGATTTGGGCTATGTTCATTACTATCTTGGCATTGAAGTAACCCAACATCCAAAATCCATATTTCTTTCTCAAAAGAAATACATTGGAGATTTGTTAAACAGATTTGGCATGACAGAGTGCAATCCTCTTTCTACTCCAATGGAACAAAACTTAAAGCTCACATCTATTGAAGAAAACGAATTTGAGGATGCAACAAAGTATAGACAGCTTATAGGAAGTCTCATATACCTCACTACTACCAGACCAGACATTTCGTTTGCTGTTGGAATCCTCTCCAGGTTTATGCAAAAGCCTTGTGAGGGACATTGGTCTGCTGCAAAAAGAGTTCTAAGGTACTTGAAGGGAACTCAAGACCTTGGAATCAAGTATACACAGGTGGACGACTTCAGCTTGATTGAATACTCTAATTCAGACTTCGATGGAGACAAAGAAACTGGAGTATCTACTTCAGGATATGCTATGAGTCTTGGATCAGGAGCTGTCTTTTGGAGATCACGCAAACAATCAGTTCCAGCAGATTCCACAACAGAAGCAGAATACGTGGCAGCAGCGGAAGCAACAAAAGAAATTGTGTGGCTCAGGAAAATTCTTGAAGATTTGCAGGTAAAACAAGTACAATCAACTCCACTCATGATTGACAACACCTCTGCAATAAAGTTGGCCAAGAACCCAAAGTTCCATGATCGTACAAAGCACATCAATACTAAATATCATCTGATCCGACATCATGTTGAGGCCAAAACAATCCATCTTCGTCATTGTTCCACAAATGAGCAAATTGCAGACATCTTCACCAAAGCGCTTGGAAGAGAAAAGCTTGAAAGATTCAGAACGATGCTTGGACTCACCAACATCCCTTCAGATTAAGGGGGGGAATGTTGACACCTAATCCTCAGCGGTTGGGTGAACCCGGAATGTGAACAGTCATCAAGAAGATGAACTGATTAGTCACATTCATGTATATAAACAATAGCTACCTAATGAAATATACGAATCAGATTTTTGCCTAATCTGGAGTTACTCCTGGTCTGACATGATTATTCCCGAATCTCTTTTATATAGACTTGATCTAGAACACTAGGTCTTGCCTAAGATCCCAATAAAAAAATCCATTCCAGCTTTGGAGTAATACTGAAGGAAAACTCTAATGACCATCCGAGAATGAATCGGTGAGACAAAAAATCTATCGGAATGTAGATCGTCACCAAAAAATTAAGTTTACTTAGGCAATTACATACACGACACAGATCTTTTGAGATTATTTACATTTTACATATGCGGAAAGGGTTTACATTATAACATGATGATCAGGTTGATGATGATAATTGTACGACACGAGCACTTCGATCAGGCACTATCTCTTTTGCGAAAAAAGGGGGTGTATTGCTATGGGTCGTTGATACGTAGTGGTCAACATCTGGCTCAACGTGGGGACACGTTGCTGCACCGGAGGAATGTGAGAATCCAGAATCTGCATCCATGCAACACATAACTTAACATAAGTAACGTCCATCCAAAAATCATCATATAACATTAAGCACATGAAAAATAAAAGCTCCTCATTTATTAACTACTCTAACAACATGAAAAACACATCTAACTACAAAATGAAACACTGAAATAATAGAGTATAAGGTTAGAAATACAATACAAATATGCCCTATGGTATCAAATGTGTTCAATATAGTGCATATTGAGCATTTGCCTGCTTTTAGACAAATCTGTCGGCTGTTTCTTAGATGTGCCATGTTCAATCCTACACACGATAGGACTTTTTGCTATTTGAAAATCAAGCTGCTCGCGGCCATCAGATGCATCAAACTGCTTCCTCATTCTCTTTCTCTTGTGCTTTTTCTGTGTGACAGGCTGTATCACTGATGATGTGGAACATTCTGCTTCCAAACTCTCACATGAAGTATGTAAGATATGCATGACATGTCTTTCTTCATTCTGCATATGGTCTGTTAAGAATGATGGATCAGTCTCACAGGTGTCATGAGTTATAACTTGATCTTTTATCACTGGTGGATCAAACATGTAAGCTCAACCTGATTCTTATTAATTTCCATTTTATCCGGGTCACCTTCAATTAGCCACTTTTCAATGGAACAAATGACCTTCTCATAATAAGATGGAGCTTGCTACATCAGATAGGGAGACTTATGATCTGTTGATGTTTACTTGTTTCTTTTATCCTCTAACTGATGCTGAAATTTCTGTACCTATATTGTTATCGCATCCATTTGGTTAGAGTGTTCAACTTTCATAGCATTGACTTCTTTTGCATGGTTTTCCTCCATTGTCAATAACTTATTCTGAAAACACATTTGACCAGCTTCCATATCTTTTATTACTTTGTCATTATCTGCTTTTATGGTCATCAAACAATTTTGCATAGAGCTCATTTCTCTGTCATGATTAGCTTTCATGGTTTCCATTTCCATAGCATGCTAACTTTGCATGTTGGTCCTCATAGCCTCCATATTTTGAGCACACGTTTCTACTACGATGGTCACGTGATCAGAGTGTTTAATTTTCATGATTTCCATCTCCTCATCACGTTTTTCTAGTTGAGTGTACAAAGTTCCATATCCTTGATGTAATCAGTTATAATTTTTTCTTGATTAAGCTCCATATTTTTTACTTGCCGTGTTTGATTGAACTGCATGTTTTCAACCAACTTCTTTAGTTCTTCTAAAGATGCTTATCATTCTCCCTTTTATTGTCGACACTGATTTGACAATTTGCTCCTGCTTTTCCACTATTATGGATTTGTCTTGCAACGGTAAAAGTGGATGGCACATTCTGATATGGAGAACTGTCTTGAAATCTTTCATTGATAGTTGGATGCTTTACAATATCACTTTCATCTTGTTGCATGATATTAGGGGCACAAAGCGAGCTATTTTGATCTTCATATCTATCTTTAAAAGCATTAATGATGTCTTGTAAAGAAGTGAAAGAATCTTCAAGACAATTATGAAACCAATTCAGAGCATCACCTTCTAAAGAAAAGACAAATATAAGCATCTTGATATCTTCGTGTTTATATTGGGAAGAACTACAATATCTGATTATTGTATGAGTAAACCTGGATAGATGCTTTCTAGCAGTAACTGAATCACCACTTGAGAACAAAGACAATTTATGAATGGCCTCTTCCAGCGTATCATGGAGAAAATTAGTAAAATGGCACGGGGTAAACAAGTTATCCATGATGACTTGCTTAAAGGGATAAGGAGAGACCAAATGGATGTTAGAGAGAAACCCCTATTCAAGAAAATCAAAAGATGCACAAGAAGTAAGCTTCTAGTAGAAATTCTTGTAAGAAATGAAAGAAGTGGACTCGCCACTTGAACATGAATTTAGCTCTAGGATCCAAAAGGGAAAAACAACTAGATATGAGGGAGGACTTATTGTCTGAGAAATAATGGATGAAAGAAGTGGGGTCATCACCCAAACAAGAAATGAACTGAAATGTCCAGGGGCTAAAAGTGCAGATGAAACGATTAATGAAATGACGAAAGATAAGGTGATGATAAAATCAAATGACACTAGGAAATGCTGTGCTGATGGGATAAGAAATGATGAAATATTGGATGAACGACGCCAAAAAATGTTGTGCCGCTTGACGGGCTAATGAATGGTAGAAATGATGATATGATTAAAACGATGTCGAGGAAATCAGGGACAGAAAAACGCTATCCCCGGCGACAACGCCAAAAAATGTTGGCGTTGCTGGCTAAAATGAATGATAGAAAGATGAAAGATGAATGTCGTAAAGCCAAGGCCCAATAAATTGGTCCTTGACAATGATGCCAAAAAATGTTGTCGCACAAAGTGTCTAGGCACCGCGACAACGCTCAGAGTAAGGGCTGTCACTCGACAACGCTCAGAGTAAGGGCTGTCACTCAAATCCTTACTCACTTCGTTTAGACTCTCTCCTAGACAAGTCAAGGGGGATAGTCCCTAAGGTGAATGAAGGAGGGTAGCCCGTCGAACACGGGCTCTAGGAGATTTTAAGGATGAACAACTTGATGAATTTAGAATAAATCTCGGTCAATTGAGATAGATAGACACAATGATAAGATAAAAATGACTACAGACCAGCGCCTTTAATTTGAATTAACCAAAGACTAAATAAATGACAAGTCACCCAGAGCAATTTATAATGCGGCAAAGTGATGATCATGAACAATTAAATGTAAAAATGCTAAAAACTTTAGCATGCATGATAATCTAGCAAAATTATCTTTCTCCAACAGTCAATATGATTTAAAACATTTATCGTACCTTGACCATAGAAAAATAATGAAAATTGCATTTAATCACCAAATAACATCAAAGAACTTTAAATGAGAATTTTAATTATTCCTTAGGCAATTAGTTGAATGAAGAAATGAAAATCTTTTAATGTGACGGAATTAAAATGAATCAAAGGGTTAATAAATTAAAATTTTCATGGGCCATAGGCAACATTAAAATTTGTAATGTGAAATTGCAAATCCGTTTAATTTATTTTATTTTCAATTTTAAAGTCACATATTTTTTTTTTTTGAATTTTTAATGTTTTGGATTTAAAGGAAAAAAAATTAGATTTTTAATTTTAGGATTTTTTTAGACTTCTAGGGTTTTTATGATTTTATAAATGTTTTGTTTTTTTGAATTTTTTATATATTTTTAAATCACAATCATAAAAAAAATATAAAAATGTGAAAATAAATAAAATCGAATCAAAAATAAAAAAATCCAAAACAAAAAATCAAAAAAAATAAATAAATAATGAATCTAAAATTTTACTAAACGAAATCAGAGTTCCTTTCTTTTTCTTTAATGTGACCTACCTAAACCCTAACATGAAGACTAACAAACAAGACCCAAAATAAAAATTTTGAATGCCTTTTGCTTTGTGTTTGCAGGGGGAGTGAAGGAGTATGAGCGACGGGCAGCGTGATGGAGCAGGCAACGGTGGAAAAGCTGCTGGATGGAGTTCGAGAGGGATGGAGGGTTACACGAGAGATATGGATTGTTTGTAGAGTAGCAGAAGCGTGGAAGGAGCAACGAAGATATGAAGGAAGGGGCTTTTCTGAGAGGCAGTGGGTATAGGCAAAAATGAGACAACATAAAGAGAGGAGGGCTACAAAATTTTAAGGGTTCGAAGGGACAAGGAGAATGGAGGATGCGGGCTGTAGAGGGAGGAGCGACAGAGAGAGGGACTGCAGGCCGGATGGGGGAAGATGACAACAAAAATGTGAATGCAGGTCGAAGGAGAGGGCATCGACAACAAACACACAGAGGGCAGGTAGATAAATGCAGGTTAACTCGACGAATCTCGTGGCTGCGGATGGAGGGTTTGCAAGGTTTTGAAGAACACACACAACGAAGAGAACACAAATGTATGGCAGCTAAAAAGATGCAGGCAGACCCAAAATAATCCAGGTTTAGAAACCCAAATGGAGACAATAATTTTTTTTTTGAAATCTCCCAGAGAATAGAAAAAGGCAACAAAACAAATCCGATTTTTTTCAGAGAAAAAGAAACTCTGAATCCAACTCAAAGAACCCTTAAAAACTTTCAAAGAAACTTCGGATTAGTTGATATATTCTACTTCATATTTATCAATAAAACCCTTATAATATTTTTTCTATAAATAATAAAAAAATTTCAAACCTTTGCACTGGAGAAAAAATGCTCTTGCTTTACCCCAGAGATCCAGATCTTACCCTCCAGGGCCCAGATATGGACTCTACACAGATTTCTTCCTCAGATCTGTAGCTGCACGACAACAAGAAAACACCCAAACGATATATACAATGATAAAAACTAAAACCCAAAAAAACCCATGTTAGAAAACCAAAAAATAATTTACAAATCTATGTACACGAATGGTAGATCTGTTAGATTTGAAGAGTGCGAGTCCAACTCCGCTCCCAGATCTGATAATCTAAGGCTCTCAACAACCAGATCTATCAATTTCAAACATAAAAAATTTAATTTTTAAATTTTAAAGGATGTACTTAGCTCAAAACCCTTCATGCATCACCAATAAAAATCTTATGATAAACCTGAGATCAAATTAAGTTGGGTTTTTCAGAAAAAACAGATCAGGAGTTGGGGGGTCCAACCGAAGACTTCCCCGAACACCCGATGATCTAAAAAATCAAGATTTTCCTGCAAAACAAAATTCAGCAATCAAAATATAGTGAGGAAATAATAATAAAATTCAGATAAATAGAGATATCTGCTATTACATTTAAAATTTAAATTATCATTTAAACCCTAGTGACTGAGCAAGATACCTGTACTCAAATCACTCTTTAAAAGCTATTGTCAATGGCTAAAAAAATTTTACGCATGAAAAATGACATATCTTACAGTTTTTCCATGAAGAGTAACACGGGTGAAAATTAACCCCAAATTCTTTCTTTATTATCTGAATAAAAATTACACAAGAGATTTTCGCTTAGCACACGACTCGAAGGTCGGATCCATTGACTGACAAATGACTTCCTGTTTAAAGATAAATCCTCCAATGGTTAGTTCGAGTGATCCTTGTCAAAGTAATCTCGACCGTTGATGATGATCAATTTTTTTTTTTTTTAATTTCGTCTGTTGAAATTTTAAACTTTTGATGAAATTTGAATTTTTCAATTAAATGCATTTTAATTAATTCAAAAATTAAAATTTTGAATTAATTTCCTCAAAATTTTAACTTTCACTCAACCCCAGGGACCAAAGACTTAAATTGAGCAAAATAATCAATTTCCCTTAGTCCCTGGAACTTTTAAATTTTGATTTTTAAGGATCAATGGATTTTGCCTTCAGAGAATTTAGATTTATCTAGGATCTAGAATTAATTAAATTTCTGGCTTAGGATTTTAATTAAATTTTCGCCAGAAAATTTAATTAATTAACTTATGAGGGGATAAATTATTTTTCCAACCCTTAAGACACTTTACATCACGATTTTCATATTTTTTACATTATTAGGGGGAAAACCCATTTGTAATAGACCCTCACAGACTATGAATTTCTACAACACAAATATAATCCAATAGACGAAGTGATTTGTAATAAAATAATCTAACAAAATAGTGAGGATTATTCCCAAATTATTTTTACATAGACTCGATCTAGAACACTAGGTTTCGCCTAAGACCCCAGTGAAAATCCATTCCGGCTTTAGGGTAAGACTGAAGCAAAACTCTGCCTACTATTTGAGAATGGATCGGTGAGACAAAAAACCTCACGGAATGTAGATCGTCACCAGAAACTTAGGTTTACCTAGGCAATTACATACACGACACAGATTTGCCGAGATTATTTACATTTTACAAACGCAGAAAGGGTTTACATTATAACATGATGATCACGCTGATGATGATAACCGTACAACACGAACACTTCGAACATACGCTATCCCTTTTACGAAAAATGGGGGTGTATTGCTATGGGTCGTTGACACATAATGGTCAACAGGAGGATTGATCTTTTGGTTAACTCCTAGGAAGTTGACTTGGTTGATCTAATATATATATATATATAGTTTCTCTGTTATAAGTTTGCAATCAAATTATGGAAGGCACTGACATATGTCTAATCCTCCTTTGTGCAATCAACAATGATGCATGGCATTAAAACATTGACATGGAATCCCAAGCATTAAGCAAGGTCTGGAAGGTATTTTATAAGCCATGCTCCTTTGTAGGTCTTCAAGATGGTGATCGGGATTGTTGAAATGATCTCCCTTTGAGTTTTATTTTGACCTTTATGGGTGGCTTAGTATCTTAATTAAGGATCATTAAAAGATGAACAAGTTGCAACTCTGCAAGAATAGCATCAGGACACTGCTTCAAAATTTCTAGTCTTGAGCAAAGGGTTTGCTAAATCTGTATATGTTACTTGTTCCTAAAGTCTGATGTCTGTATTGATGATTTTTTAAAGTTTTGACGTAACTATTTGAGACTTGAATAATTAAATTTATTGCAAAAGGCAATGCAACTAATACATTGTGATCTAAAGCATTGGAAATAAATGCAAGGATGTCAAGATTACTTCATTTTCTAAGCATGCTTCTCTTCTAAGCCTGAAGTCTGATTAGAATATTGCTAAGGATTTGAGATTTGATCAAATTGCAATATTTAGGGTTTGGAAGACTGAACGCCTTGGCCATATTCTAGGGATATTTTGGATTAATAAAATTCTAGCAAGGGTTTGAACAAGGAAGGCCTAGGGTTTGTGAAACCCTAGAATTGATGATGTTGAAAATGATGAAGTTGAGTAAGAATGCAAGGATGTTGATATCCCAATTGAGAAAGATGAAGATAAGTTTTTGTAAACCCTAAATTAAACTTGAAGAATTATTAGAGTTTTGAAGTCATAACCTTAGCTATTCAAATTATAAATCCTAGCTAATCAATTTTTAACCCTATCTAGACAAGAAAGGTTGAGCAAGCCTTGGGCTTATGGATTGATTGCTTCTGCTTGAATGAAGAAACCCTAGCTCTTAGAAGATTTTACATTTTGATGATGAGGTTGATTTGCAGGTTGGATGCAAGAAGACTCAAGATTAAGAGGGAGTTGACATGACCTCAAAAAATAGGCATCTTGTATTTCTTTTATTTTTAATCGTTACTGATGATGTTGACTCCTTGATGATGATGTGGGCGAGATCAACTCCTTGATGATGATATGGACTCCTTTATGTTGTGGAATCCTTGATGATGATGTGGACGAAGTCAACTCCTTGATGATGTGGACTCCTTGATGATGTGGATGAGGTTGACTAGATTTTAGAAGGTTAAGATGAAGAGGGATCCAACACATTCTCAAGAGATAAGTACTTTCTTGATTGTTTCTATTGTTGTTTCATTATGAGTCTCTTGTATTTATATATCATGCTTGGTTGTATTTGTTCTTCCATGGCCTCCGAGTGAGGATTGTAGGTACATAATGAAAACTGCGAAGGTGTGGCAATCGATGGAAATGGATGGAAGAACAATGTGACAAGAAGACTTGTGATTAGACAAGCTTTGCACTCAGAGGGAGCAGACAAGATGAATGTAATTGAAGCATGTCTTGATCCATGATGTAAAGAAGTCATCTCTGACTTCCAATATGAAGATGATTAGAGTGACGCTGATCCAAATTTGCTGAAGATGAGCTTGTGACTTTTCTGCTATGTCTCTAACAAGTGCTGAGGACCTCTTCAGTGTAAGAGGGAGTTGATTGAAAAATTGTAAGATTGAAAGCGTGGCACGAGTCTGGTGAAATCCTTGCCGAGGTTGTGCCGTGATGGATTGTGAGTCCATCGACACTTGCTTGATGAAAAATTTGAAGAAGCTGGGAGACTTTGTTGCTGGCCTGGTTGATTTTGTGATTAGCTTGTTGAACCACTCGATGCATGAAATTGACAACTCTATTTGGACTTGATGTATCAAAGAAAGAAAGAGAACTTCTGGGTGCTGTGTTGGCCTAAATAACATGGATATTTTTGCTGCACTTATCCTGATTGAAGCTGAAAATGTAGAAGTAGTTTGGCTTTCGAAGCTGTTCGCTGATCCATTTTGTTCTTCTGTTGGATTGACCAAGTTCGCTGATGTTTGTTTCTGTGAGAAGCTAGTGGTCACTTATTGGTTGTTGAATTCAACCATGATTGTTGATGTTTGATTATGTAAGGAGCCCTGATTGAAGCTGAATGGATAGATGGATGTTGTCCACTGAATTCAACCATGGCACACTTTTCTCTTGATGAGTAGGTTGCTGATGTTTTCTTCTATGAGAAGTCACTATTGAAGCTGAATGAATAGCTAGTTGTTTAACCTTTTGTTGTCTACTAGAATGATTGAACGAGTGTTGAAATCTGCCATGGCTACTTTTCTGTTTTTGTGCAGGATGCTGATGTTTGCTTTTGTGGGAAGGTTGGAGTTGTTGAGAACCAACATTGATTGTACAACATCATATGATTGACAATCTTCCTTAGGTTGTGTGCCAAGAGACCTATGGATTAGTTGGGAAGATTGTCACTCCCTTAAGTCAGTTGACCAAGAGGCCGGTGAGTCTGGACGGGGAGCATGGTTCTGAGGCATTGAGTTTGCGATCTCTCCCTTGGGTTGTTCGCTGAGAGACCTATGGATTGGTCAGGGAGATTGATCTCGATTTCTCTTCCTTAGGCTATGGATTGAGAGACCTTGTTTATGGTTGGAGATTGAGATTGGGATTCCTCACTTAGGCAGTGGTTCGAGAGACCTTGTTTGTGGTTGGGGAGATGTACCCTATGCATATGATTCCTCCCTTAGGCTATGTGCCAAGAGACCTTGTTTGTGGTTGGGGAGATGGACCATGTGCATATGAGTATGGCTTCATGAACGATATTAATTGACGGGACATGGTTGATGCTATCTTTTCTTATGATGAGACTTGTGATCTCTCCCTTAGGCTATGGGCCAGGAGACTTATGATTGGTTGGGGAGATTGATCTCGACAGAGAGAGAATTGTAGTTGTGATCTCTCCCTTAGGCTATGGACCGAGAGACCTATGAATTGGTCAGGGAGATTGATCTTGAAAGAGAGAATGAAAAGTACCTCCCTAGTTAAGAGGGAGTGTTGGAAATATGGTAGACATGGTTGGTATTTTCATCATGTGAAGAAAAAAGAAAATTTGAATTTAAATTTATGCCTCCAAAATACATCAAGTTGGCCTCCTCTTGTACAAGTCTGCAGGGCCCCTTTAAAGGTAGCCATTCGATCCCATTTGAAGTTTATTTATAGTAGAGCATATCTCATTTGGATCATCGACCTATCTCATGCTAATCTCTGTTCCAGTGCAGAAGAAAGGATGAAGGAGTGTTGGAAATATGGTAGCCATAGTCGATATTTTCATCATGTGAAGAAAAAGGAAAATTTGAAGTTAAATTTATGCCTCCAAAATACATCAAGTTGGCCTCCTCTTGTACAAGTCAGTAGGGCCCCTTTAAAGGCACCCATTCAATCCCATTTGAAGTCTATTTATAGGAGAGAATTTCTCCTCATTTGGATCATTGACCTATCTCATGCCGATCTCTGTTCCAGTGCAGAAGAAAGGATGAAGAAGTCTGAAAATCAGAAGGAGAAGAAAAAGAAGGGCTTGGCACTTGATCTTGGTTATTGGTTTGGTTGTTCGATTGATGTATCTATGAACATTGAATTCTCTCTCGCATAAGGAAATATTTCTGGGTTTTCCCCTTGTGGGTTTGGCCCTGGCCTCAGGCCTAAATCTCTGTGTCTTTTGTCTCACTGTCTCATGGTTATTTTACTGCTCTTTCATGTTTAAATGGTTGGAATTTTCTTTTGTATAACTGCGTAATGATATTGTATGAATTCTAAGTGGAATTAATAATCATTGGAAGTAGTTAATGTTGAAGAAAATTATTTATAGCTTGTTTGGGTTTTCCCCTTGTGGGTTTGGCCCTGACCTCATGCCTAAATCTCTGTGTCTTTTGTCTCATTGTCTCATGGTTATTTTACTGCTCTTTCATGTTTAAATGGTTGGAATTTCCTTCTATATGACTGCTTAATGATATTGAATGAATGCTAAGTGGAATTAATAATCATTGGAAGTAGTTAATGTCGAAGAAAATTATTTCTAGCTTGTTTTCACTAGAAAACTCAACACCAGGGACATGAATATTGATGGTGCTTCTCTTTCTTTTCAAATCCAAAAAGAAACTACCCAAGGATGATGATTCATGGGCAATGAATAGTCTTGTGATTCTTTCACACATTTCCTGCTATAGAAAAACAAAATTACATATAATTAGATCATCTTGCAGGATTCAAAATTACATATAATTAGACCATCTTGCAGGATTCAATTCATTAACGCTAAGGTCATAATTCCAAACACCTAGTAATACAGTATAATGTCAATTTCCTTGTTCACTTTCATGGAACTGAGCGAGCGATTCTCATACTGACATGGATTAACAAATTCTGTTTCCTTGATCACATGCAACATTATTGCAGCAACTACAACAAAGGGAAGAAAGCCCAAAAACTTTGCATCTGTCCACAGTATAAAGCATCCCATTAAAATCCAGTTAAAATTACCATTTAAACTAATTTTATTTGTCTAAATATGTATTATGTCCCTTGGTCCATGAGAAAGGAGAAGGAAATCCAACTATAAAAGATCCAGGTACTATTAATACTAAACCAAATTCAATCAAATGGATTTGCCAGTGCCACTATAGTAAACAAAAATAATCATCCACTGAATTGTCAGAAATGCAATGCTTACCTCTGAGTGTATTCAACAATTTCACCTTATAGGGCATTGTGATAATTTAGCAATGGTGATTCTCCAATCCAATCCTACGACTAACATGATCAATGTAGCTGCAAATCATCTTCTAAATCAATGTTTTTAGGAAAATTGTACTATTCAATCATTACAAAGTTCATTTGAAAGAATTTTTCGTGTCAACTCAATTATCAATTCTCAAAGAAAATTCATTGAAATCAATCTTGGAAAGAATTTAAATATTGGTAATAATATACAATCATCACAAGAACAATAGGTAAGGGCATTATTACATAAATATTCAAAAGATTTTGCATGGGACTATATAGACATGCAAGAAATCCATCCATCACATTTACATAGTTGAAACAATCAAACCGGTAAGACAACCACAAAGAAGAATGAATCCAATGATGAAGGCGATAGTGAAAGAGGAGTTACAGAAACTATTACAGGTATGATTTATCTGCTCTATCTCTGATAGTCAATGGGTTTCACCTTTAGTTGTGGTGCTAAAGAAAAATGACAAATGGAGAATATGTATAGACTATAGGGAATTGAACAAAGCAACATTGAAAGATCATTTCCCACTACCATTAATTGATCAAGTACTAGACTCATTAGCAGGGGAAAAATTCTTTTCCTTTTTTCGATGGATTTAGTGGATACAATTATATCAAGATAACATTAGAAAATTAGGATAAAATTACATTTGCTTGTCCATGGGAAACATATGCTTATAATGTTTTACTTTTTGGACTATGTAATGCACATGCTACATTTCAAATAGAAGTCTTAGCTATCTTTGCAGATCTTATACATGAATGTGTTGAAGTCTACATGGATGATTTTACCGTTTATGGAAGTACATTTGACGATTGTTTAAACAATCTTGAAAAAGTCCTAAAAAGATGCATAGAGACAAACTTATCCCTCAACAATGAAAAATGTTTTATGATGCTAACTAAAGGGATAGTGTTGGGACACCACGTTTTTTCTTCTGGAACTAAGGTAGACCCAACAAAGATACAAGTCATTGTAAACTTAATGCCACAAAAAACACAAAAAGAAGTAAGAAGTTTCTTGGGATATGCATGGTACTACAAAAGATTCATTGAAAACTTCAACAAAATAGCTTTACCCTTGTTCAAATCACTTGCAAAAGACATTGAATTTCAATGGACTACAAATTGTCAAAATACATTTGAAAACTAAAAGAGAAATTGTCTATAGTACCCATTCTTAGAGGACCAAATTGGTCATTTCCATTCCACATATCCATTGATGCATCAGACACAACTATACGAGCATCTCTAGGACAAAAAGAAAATCAGTTTAACTATGCCATTTATTTCATAAGCAAAAATTTAACTCCGGCATAATTAAACTATACAGTGACTGAAAAATAAATACTATCTGTTGTGCATGCAGTCAATAAATTTATGCATTATATAATAGGCTATCAAGTATTTATTCATACAGATCATTCAACCATTAAATATTTAATGAAAAAAACAATTACTAATGGCAGAATTACAATTACTAATGGCAGAATTACTAGATGGCCGTTACTAATGCAAGAATTCAATATCATTGTTCTAGATCGACGAGGAAAATATAATCAAGTAGCAGAATTTTTGTCTGGACTTAATTCTCTTGATGATCTTATCCCTGTTTCAAATTTTTTTCTTGATGATCATCTATTTGCTGTAACAGCTAAAACCCCATGGTTTGCAGAGATAGCAAATTATTTATCATCTGGAATATTACCATCCCATTTTACTAGCAAGTAGAAAATGAAAATAATTAAACAAAGTGCTAGATATACATGGGTCAATGGTGACCTCTTTTATACTAGTTCTGATCTTTTGATAAGAAAATGTGTAAGAGAAGATAAATTTCTTGATATTCTAAAAGCATGTCATGATGAACCATGTGGTGGCCATTTTACAGATACACAGATAACATAGAAGGTGCTCAAACTTAACTACTACTGGCCAACAATTTTTAAAGACTTGAAGACTATTGCAAGAGATGTGATAGCTGTCAAAGAAATGGAAGACTTGTAGTATCATATGAAATGCTATTAAAACCACAATTACTTATAGAACCACTTGAACAATGGGCTTTAGACTTTGTGGGACCTATTAACCCGCCTTCAAATGGAAAGAAGTGCATCTTAGTATGTACAAACTATGTTTCAAAACGGGTTGAAGCAAAAATAGTGGCACGAGCAACAGAGGAAACAATGGTTTCTTTCTTCTTTGAAGAAATCTTTGTAAGATTTGGAGTTCCAAGACATATTGTTACAGACCAAGGAACACAGTTCACTTCTAAACTTTCTGAGATCTTACAGAAAAATACAAAATCAAGCATAGAAAGTCTATTCCGTATCATCCACAAGCAAACAGACAAGTGAAATCTACTAATAAGGCTATGGAAAACATCAAAACAAAGACAGTACAAATGAACAGAAAAGATTGGTCAGATAAATTAAAAGATGCATTATGGGCATACATAATTACATGGAAAAATATCCCTGGATTCAGTCCATATCAACTGGTATATGGTAAATAAGTTCTGCTACCAATCGAATTTCAAATTCATACATTCAAATTTGTAGCAGAATTGGGATTGGACTTGTCAGAAGCTCAACAATAGAGACTTATGCAATTGAATGAACTAGATGAGATCAGACAACAAGAAATTGAGCATACATCACTAGTACAATAACAAAGAATCAAATGGCATGACAAATTTATCAAAAACAAAATTTTTCATAAGGGATACTGGGCACTTCTTTTTGACTTCAAATACAAAGATTTCAAAGCTAAGTTCACTACTCATTGGCTTGGGCCATATGAAATAGAAGAAATCTTTGACAATGGAACAATCAAGATAAAAACAATTGATGAAAAAATAATTTCATTTCTAGTTAATGGTTATTAGTTCAAAGTTTATAACAAACCTATCAATAAAGAAGAATTTCTAAACAGAGTCTCAGCAGAAAACAATATGGAAGTATTTGAACAACATAGCAATATGCCTTCTCTATTTCCAGAGGAATAAAAATAAAAAAAGTTAAAAAAGAATAATGGAGTTTGGTTGTGAAAATCCAGGATACTGACACAATACAAACTCGAATTCATATCAGAAAACCAACTTGTTTGACCAATATGCATTCTCTTTTATGTTTTTCATTTTTATTTTTGCAGGATTGTCCTCCAAAATTTAAAGACTTGAGGACAAGTCTTAAAATCAGCAAGGGGGGAAGATTCATAATAAATCAAAAAATCATGCAATGGTTTAATATCAAGTAGCTGTACTACAGAAAGGACCTGAGACATCATAATCAACATTTATCAGTAAGGGACCTAAACAAGATCAATATCATATACAGAAGGGACCTATTTCAAATCAACATCAAAAGGACATGAGAAGCAACTACAAGCATCTACAGTCTAATATTGACAAGAATTCATTTTGAAAAGGTCAAGTGACAAAAGAGTTAAGGTCATCAATAGAAGAAGAGCATTGACAACGAGCTATCAAGTAAAGGAAAGTACTGTACGTTTAAAACATGCTTAAAGCCTTTGATTTTGATTTTTTTTTTTAAGATTGATAACCTAGTTTAAAAATTGAATATGCAATACTCCTAGCCATGTACATTATATCATTTTACATCACCCTACATATTCATTCATTTCATCACTTAACTATACATTCATATCTCATTAATCAACCATATCATTTGCAATTTTCGACCAATATTGTTGGCCACATCTCCTTTTGAATTTTTTTTTGCATCATGGAAAATTTTATGTATACAACCAGAAAGATAATTTATGTATCTACAAAACAAGAACAAGAAGCTAATATCATTGTAAAAATATAAAGAAAATTTGATTTGAAATGACCTAAAATTATGGTCATTTCAAAATCAAATACATAAGTATATGATGAAAAATGACAAAAGTTGCAATGATAAAAACATGAATATGCAACATGCACATAAGTATGATGGATAAGCAAACATAGTGCATGCAATACGAAATCATAAGCTAAGGTCCTAATGGTCATGAGTATTAAAAACTCTAATATACAAACTATGATGCAACCTTAGAGGACATAAAACAAGTGTCGAAGGAGTGTACAAAGGATAACATAGTCATAAGTAAATGAACCATGATGCATTAACACAAGTGGCAGCCAAAATCGAAAATGGACAAGACAATTAAACAATGAAACGGTCAAAAACATTTCAAAGGTATGCTCTGCGTATTATCCTTCATCATCATAGCCAAACTCAGCTCAGAGTCAAAGAGAAATGCTGCGCATTCACCCACAACATAAGGAAACCCTGATCAAAGGAAAAAACACAGAGAGTAAAGGTAACTGTGTAGGAGAGAAACCCTGTGCCGTGGAGATATTGTGTGAAAGAACAACGTGGAGAAATAAGGAGAGAAGAACCCCAAGCAGTGTGGAGAAATAAGGAAAGAAGAACCCCATGCTGCATGGAGAATTTAAAGGAATCTTGTTTGTTTAAGGAAGGAGAAAGTGATTGAGATTTCCTCTGCGCCGAGCTCCAACAAATTCTACAAATTATGCAGAGAATTCCTCAATTGACGCAGTGACTTCGAGTGATAAGGTAAGCATCAATTCCAAAGACTCCTCAACAACTAAAATGATTTCGAAATTTGTTTAAGATGTGTCACAATGAGAGAAAATTAAGACTTTAGTTCTGTATTTTGAATTTTCAATGCTTTGTCATCTTCAAAATCCTCTGCCACTTGTAGAATCCACGATTTTTCAAGATGCTAGAGAATAATTTTAATTGAAACTATATGTTTACACAGGAAAGAAAAATCATTAACAAGAAGTTTCTACAAGTTTTCTACAACTCTTCTTGCAGTTCAGGTATCAAAACCACGATTTCCTCATGCAATTTTTGTCAAAAACTTTGCACAATGAGTGTTATTTCAAATACACAGTATGCAGTTTTTGAAATAGAGAGGGATTTTCATAAATTTTTATGAGGAAATTTTGCAAAAGGAGAGATTTAAATACGATTTGCAAAACAGTGAGAGATTTTTCTTACAGTGGAGATTTTTGTTTTGGGTCTTTTACACAGTCAGAATTTTTCTTCACTCAGATTTACAAATAGAGGACCTTGTGTTGATATTATTTGCAGCAGAAGTCAAGGAAATTGAAGATTTATAGGCAAAGGAATTAATCTCATTTGTTTTCACAGTTAAGGAGATTTGGTATGTGCATTTACCAAGATTATTATTGTATGAATAAGGAATATTTTTCTTGTTATCTTCATAATGAGATTATTTACTAGGCAAGGTTATATCAATTGGTATACATAGTATATGAAAATGGCATAAAAAATTGAACCCAAAGACTTCAAAGTAGAAAATTGGAGTAAGGATGAAGTGGAGAATTATTCCAAGCAGGACTATTAGAGTTTATTAGGAAGTTTAATGGCCATAATGACAAAATCACACAAGAATTCATAGAAAATTTTGAAAATGGGTGAATTTCCTATACTAGTGAACCCAACTTTTATATATCAAGCATTAGAACTTCCTTTAATAGGAGAAGAATATCACAAAGGTTTACATTTTAAGGAGAAATGATGGATCTTTTTCCTGGATAAACAAAGGAAGGGGACCTTTGATAGGACAAAAGGAATTTTAGGATATTGGTTGAGAGAGCCGTGGTCAGAATTGATTTTGATCATCAAAAAATAGTTTACTTGTGACAATAGGCACATTATAGTCTACCTTTACGATATAAAATTGCTTCAACATATCAAGGGAAACTGTAAAATCAATATTCCTTATTTCTTTTCAAAGAACTTAACTAAAATGATAGAAAATGTCAAAAGTAGAACAAAAGCTAACATTAGGGGATTTTGAGGTCTAAAATGGGCCTCCCAAAGAAATTATAAAATAATAGTGGAAATAATAAAATAAGATTAGATTACATCATCAAATTTCAGAAGGAAAAAAGACAACTATTTTTTCAACTTGTGTTTTCAACTTATTTTCGTATGGGTTTACTCAAATTTCAAGCGGAAAGACTCGTTGGATGCATAATTTGATTCCTCATCCAAGGAGTACCCATGTTGCATACTTTTGATGGGCCTTACTACATGAAAAATGAGAAATATGTTGCAATCACATTTTTCATGTATTTCTCATTTTTCGTGTAGTAGGGTTCATCAAAAGTATGCAACATGGGTATTCTTTGGATGATGAACTAAATTTTGCATCCAATGAGTACTCCCACTCGAAATTTGAGTAAAAACTTACGGAGATTAGTTGAAAATACGAGTTGTAAAAGTAATTTTATTATTTTATTATTTTTAATCTTTGTACTTTTTTACTCCAAAAATGGTGAATCATCCCTCATGGTTGACATCATCATATTGAATCCTATTGGTACTTATAAAGTAACTTATTTTGGTTGTACATTTTTCTTAGGAGGCCCATTTTAGACCTAAAAAATCCCCTAATGAAAAGTTATTATCTATCATTGTGGTTTAATCAAGATACTTGTTGAGTATCAGGTAAGGAACAAAGAGATATTTTAGAATGAGTTTTTGGCCAAACATCACTTTGAAGAACAATTAACAAGGAATGAGGAAATGCTTGAGCAATTACATGTCACAAAAAGTATCATGAATTCTCCTTTATATCCTGGGACAAGATTGAAAAAGAAACAAGATAGTGTTATGATTGAGAAAGAGAAATCTTTTTTGTCCATTCCTAGGAGATCAAGAAGAAAATCACAAGAAGAACCAAGCAACCAAGGGAAAGACCCAGAAATCAAGCCTCCACAAACCTCAAAACAAATTGATGAGATTATACAGAGATTGGAGGAGGAAATTTGGGAAGAGCCCATAGAAAAAGGCTCTTATTTTGAGGATGATTGGGTAGGAGCCACCTCATCTCATTCATATGCCAAAGAGGCAAGGGAAGAATCCAGAGAATTGCACAATGAGGAATATCTGAAGAAAATAACAAAGTTGACAAGTGAGCTAGAAAACAACAAAATCATGGAAAGACACTTGAAGAGGGAGAACAAAATGTACAAAGAAAACAACAACATAGTTAAAGAAAACAAGAAATTTAACAAGAAAATAAAAAAGCTTGAAACTCAGAATATGCTCATTTCCAAACAAGTCTACAGATGGCTAAAGGAAAAGAAGTTATGGCAATATAAATATGAAAAACAAAAAGTAAAAATTGCCATCTACAAAGTAGAGGAACATGAGGGCATTGATATTCTACTTCGATCTACACAAGAAGGGGCTACAGGTTTAAGTACAACAGGGGTATCATCACTCAGAAGGTCTAAATGGAGGAAGCAAGCATGAGGACATGCTTGAACATCAACAAGGGGGATATGTTAGCCCTTAATTTTGGTCATTTTTGCCTATATTAAACCCATTCATTTACCACCATATTCCATCCTATTTCACTTACATATGATTCATTTTACTCTTATTTTGCATATTCAGGTAACTAAATTAAGTTTTTCAATTTTTATAAATTTTTGTAAAAATTGGGTTTTAAGCGTAAATCTACACTGCATTAAAAATTCCCGTAATAGCTCTGTTAAAGTCATATGTGTAGGAAACTTGGGCGAGAGTTGAACACATATTTAGAAAGTTTGGGAACCACAGATGGAGGAACACCTATTGGTTCGGTCAAACTGAGCAAACACATGCCCGACCAACGCTGGCCAAACATGACCTGCCATTCATAAATCCTTATTAAAAAGGGGTAGAATATTATTTTTTGGGATTTTTCCTAATTTTGTGAAGCAGACTTGATGAGTTCGACCTGAATGGATGGATTAGGATAGATAACACTGTTAGAGCCATTGTAGCAACGTTTTTTGATGATTTTATTATTTAAATTGAGTTTATGAACCATTCATGTGTGCAATTTTGTATTCAGACTATTGGAGACTCTTTGATAATTTGAAGAATACTTTCTACTGTTCTAGTTTCTGTTTATGCTGTGGATATTTTCATAAGTTACCTGTAGTTGAGAGTTTTGTAGGTGTACAAGGTGTTATCACTCAGGTTGTCCTTAAAGCTCCTTAAAGGATACGGCCGAGGTAACCACAAACCAATCTTTGGACTGCAGGGCCTAGCCTACCTGCAATCAGAGAGGGCTCTCTCTTTATAATTTAGCTTTGTTTTGGGTTGATTTTTAGGCTAGTTATGATTTTCTTGGGTTTTGTTTTGATTTTGATGGGATGGAGGATTCTTTCAAACAGAGTTGGGATGCATAGTGTGAGAAGTTCAAACCATTGGGAATGGAGTCGTGGATTAGGCTTGCTGTTGCGTTTTCTTGGTCACAAGAGGAATACAGAGCAGGATAGCTACACATAAAACAATATCTAGCTAGAATAAACATGGAACGAAGGTCAGTGAATGAAAGGCAACTAAGTAGCTCTCATTATGCTAACAGAGGGAAGGTGAATGAACATTTATATAGGAGCAATCAAGGATTCCTAAACAACATTCATATCTGAAGGAACTAGTGTAAATATAAGAAAATCAGTATTCATATTTAGGACTAATTCAGAGGAAAACATAGATAAATCACAGAAATTGAGAACAGAATACAACTAAGTGAGGTCTGAACTATTCTTTCTTTCTGCTATTTAGATAGTGAAACAATGATGGCATAAAACATATAAACTGTAAACAGAGATAAGAAACACTTATTGGGCTATGTAGAAGCGTTAGGATTCCATAGTCACTCTTCAGACATTAAAACACAACAGTCAGTTCATCTCCCAAACATTCCAGCGATCTTTGATTATAGAGACTCTCAGAAAATACAATGCAAGTCTAGAGGAAGTTATCGACCAACCAACCCTTAAAACAGTGTAGAGGATGGTTTAAATAGAAAATATTTACAAACATCCCTTGAACAGGTGTCAAGGGAGAAAATATCTCAAAATATCTATCAAAACAGGTTCAAAAGAGATCTGTGCAATAACTGCTTCTAATGCTAAGTCGTGCTGGAAATAAATGCAATAAAATATCTAAAACAGGTGTTCATGAGGGAGCAGCCTCATCAAAATGGCTCTTTAGGGTTGCGCATGGTCCTGCAGCTTCAAAAATGGACTAAAAGAGTTCCTTGAGCCACGCACTGTCCTCTGTGTGATAACTGCGCATTTAAGGAAGCAATGCTGCTCCAAAATATGACTGGGTTCATTGTGTTTGCCAATATCTGCTTTGAAAACCCGTTACTTGTGCCTTCAAGTGGTCCTGCTGCCTTAAATGGCCAAAATATGTGAGTTGGTGAGCTATTACAGCTCAATGATGCCTTGCTGAATCTGCTGGGGTCCCTTTTGCTTCATCTGCCTTGGAAGAGCTTCACTGACACACTCCGCCGCTTCCCTGATACTCTTTGACACGCACATGGTCCCTTCTTGACCTCCAAATTCCTTTGAACTATCCAATCACCCATTTATGGCCGCTGCTCAGCCTTCTACCGCCTTTGGAGTCGTTATCAGCCCTTGCCGATCAGCGAATGCCTCAAAAATTGTAAAAAATTGCAATCTGGATGACTAGAGGATCATTGGAGGACCGCCGATGTGAAAACCATGCATTTAGAAGTATTTTGGGCCTGGAGTGATTTGAAAATGGCTGAGGAAAACATCGTTCCTTTGTAATTGGGCAGGAGCGGGCACCGCATGATTAAATCTTTGAAAAAGGCCTATTTCATTAAACTGGCAGAAAAGCCTTAAAAATTGCAAAATTGATGAATTTTTGGCTCTGCCGCAACACTATTCATTTCTTTAAATCGTGGCTGTTGGATCCGGCGTGGGCCGATCCAACGGCCCAGATCATATCGTTATATCGCATTGGGGCGGACTAGGGGGTGGCACATAAACAATCGCCGAAACTGCGCGGACCCGATATGCTAATATACCATGCTTTATTGTTATTTCGGCTCCGCCAGTCGGAGCGATACATGGGGAGTGCTGCGATTAAATCAGGGCCATTGATCTGGGGGCCCGATCCGATGGCTGGCGCTAAATCGCATCGGGGCAGACCATTGGTCCCAATATATAAAACCTCCGAAATGTCGCGGACCCGAAATGCTTATATGCCCTTTCTTTATGGAGATTGGGTCCGGTCCGTCGGCGATTTCATATCGACGGATTTTAACAAAATCAATATGCGGACCCGAAATCCCTTAAAATTGCCCTTTATAACTTTTCGGCTCCGGAATATCGGACCTTTCCCATTTCGGTGTACAAAGGCCTCCTTTCGGACCCGATAATTTTATATGCTTCATTTTATTAATACTTCGGCTCTGGAATAAGTAATGCTATATATGGGGCCGCGACTTAATAAAGACCGTTGATCTGAGGGCCCGAATGGGCGGCCGCGATTAAATCGGCATTTCGCTATCGGCAGGGACATGGGGCAGGACTTTATACAATTGCGATCGCCGAAATGGGAGATCGCCGACAAGATCTGGGCCGTTGATCTGAGCGGGGGTGATGGACGGCTGTGATGCGATATTGTTGAAAAATGCGGGTTTTTATGTTATAACTTAAGTTTTATAAAAAACTTGAGTTTAAACGATAAAACAAAAAAAAGGGGAGTTGCGATAAAAAAGAGTATATGCGGGATATATGGGAAAATATGATGGAGGAAGCCTCTGATAGCGATATCGCATCGGGGCAAAAAGGAATGGGGGCATATATATATGGGCCAGCACTGTTATTACCTCCGACAGCGATATCACGTCGGGGGGGGGGGGGGGAATCCATCGGAGGAGGGTTTATATGTATAGAAGGGGGTTATAAAGCATCAGAAGGGTTTTTTGCCTTTGAAGAAAGGTAAAATGAAATCAGAGGAAGGTTGTTAATGCATCGGAAGGGGTCTGAAGCATGGCGAGAGGGTTTTGAGCCTTGAAAAAAGGTTAAAACATGGATAATGGAGGGTTTGCATAGATGAAAGGAGGGATTTTATGCATAGGAAGGGGTCCTAATGCATTTGGAAGATGGTTTGAGGGGGGAAGTGAGGGCTCTTGCTTAGTTTCAGGTAAACTTAGCAATTCCCAAATGTACTTATGGTTATATTTTCAGCCAGGGGGAGGGGATAAGTATATAGGGGAGTTATTAACATAGTTTTAGTAGGGGAAGGGGAAATAGATAGGGATCTACATAGTAAAGTTAATAGTTAACATGAAAAATGATCAGAGAGCGCTAAGTATGCAGATCTTAGGCTATTAAGGGGGAAAATGATTCATAGAAGCAGTATGGACATTACTTGAGTGAAGCAGATCTTCACCAAGGTAAATGATATGGAGAATGATGAAACTAAGAGGTACCAAGCAGATCTTGACCTCTTTTTAGGGAAGTTAGTGAGTGATTTGGGGGAGAGGAAGAAGGGGGAAGTTAGACATGCATTTCTTGAAGTCCTCCAACTGAACAACTTCCTTCAACTTGTGATATGATAGATATAACACTTGACAATATGAAATGGGTCACAAGCCATGATTCTGCAACCACAAAGCAACCCACCCGGCCTATTCACCTAGTATTTTCTCTTCATTTTGGTTTGGGTGCACTTGAACTAGCATACCCAGCTTTTTGTTCTTTTCTTCTTGCTGTCCTCCTATCTACAACTACACTTATTGCATCCAGGGGCTCAGATTAAGCTGTTGAGCACCCTTGTTTCTCTACCTATCTACAAATCTGCCAAGATTAAGCTGTTTGGACAGATGTTTATTCTCTATATTCTACAACAAGAAATTGAAACCTAGGGAGGCCAAGATTAAGCTGTTTGGACCTCCTTTAGCTGAAAACTCATGAAAATGGATCAACTCATTAAAAATGGAACATAGCGGTGGCATTTAGACTAGCACACTCTCATGGATACTTCTCTGGCCATCTGTAGCAAATATGGAGCATTGCAGCAAGCAAAGTATGACATATTTGGCATGTAAAAATGTCGATCATGAAAGATGATTAACCTGCTACAGCAGGAGGCTAACAATGGCTCCACTTGGGGATGGCTTTTCCTTGTGACAAGCCAAGAACAGCAGGTCAGAATGCCTTGATCCTCTGTAGTTGCTGTTAATTGAAAATTTCTTCTGTGCTAACTGTTGAATGACTAGAACTTTAACTTCTGAATGCAACACTCCTCCTTAACTGAAATACTGTGAAAATAAAGCATCGCCTGCTTTCTTCTGCGTGCTTGATATTGTATACACTTTTGCTTGAGCACTGCCTTGTGAAATACACACAAAAAGGGAACAAAACTGGAGCTCTTCTTTTCTTGTCTTTGAAAGGGTGCTGAAGTAAACTGAAAATCCTCCTTTCTTTTTGATACTGTTGACTTGAAGACTACAAGCTGCAAACAACTTCTCTTTAACATAAATCACTGTGATATGACAACGCTGCTCTTGTTGTTTTGCTGAGATTACTGTAGAGACAGAGCTTAAAAATAGAGGACTTGCATTGGCTGTGTCTTCACAAACTTTGTTGCTGCTCCGCTAACAATCGGACTGTTTATACAAAATAAAAACAAAAGTGCTGATATATACAAATATCAATGTACAAATAGATATTTACAAAGCTGTGTTATGTTCAACAAAAGGGATCATGATGATGCTTCAACATACGGCCATTTACAGGGCCTTCTTCAGCAGTGCTGCCCTCTACAAATTTGAGGAAGTATGTGTTATTTCCCTGAACAGCAGAAATAACAAATCGCCCTCTCCAAAGGAAATCGAATTTTGCATGTTTTCCCTTGTCTTTTCTTCGTGAGTCCCACCTTAGAATTTTGTTGCCAACCCAGAAATTCTCAGCCTTAGTCCTCTTATCAAACATCCTTTTGAGCTTTTCTTGCATAATTTGAGCTCTGTCATAGACCTGCTCTCTTGTCTGCTGCAAATGGATTGTTTGGTTTATCCTCCTTTGTATATCATTTGGCTCAACCTGAATCTCTTGCAGCAGCTTGATAATAGGAATGCCCAGTGATGAAGGAAATTTGGCCTCCATGCCATATACTAGCTCATAAGGGCTCATCCCAATGGATTTCTTGGTTGATAATCTGTCTGCCCATAGGGCATTTGTGAGCTTTCTATGCCAGTTCTTCTTGTTTTCTTCTAAGATCTTCTTGATAATACTGATCAGGCTCTTGTTAGATGACTTAGCTAAGCCATTACCTTGAGGGTAATAGGCTGTAGAGTGGCCTAAAGTGATATGGAATTTATGGCAAAAATTGATCATCTTTTTGGATTTGAAAGCAGCGGCATTGTCAGTGATGATCTTCTCAGGGCAGCCAAATCTAGACAGGATATTTCACTCAAGGAATTGGATAATGGTGGTGTCATTGGCCTGCCTGCATGGAATGGCTTCAATCCACTTGGTGAAATAGTCGGTGGCAGTTAGAATCCACTTATGCTGGCCTGAAGAAGAGGGATGGATTTCTCCAATGAAGTCAAGACCCCATTGTTGAAAAGGCTTTTCGGTTGAGATGGGCTTAAGAGGCAAGGGAAACAACTTTCTTTTGCCCTCAAAGATTTGGAAATTGTGGCATGAGGTGGCAAACTTCTTTACATCTGCAAACAAAGTGGGCCAATAGAAACCAGCCCTTAGAATTTTATTAGCAGTGGATTTCCAGTAAAGATGTCCTCCACAGTCCCCTGCATGGAATTCTTTCATGACATTATTAGTTTCATTCATGGTCAAACAATTAAGCAATATGCCTTCATGATTATTCCAAAATAAAGCACCATCTAAGACGCAAAATTTCAAAGCCTTCATTCTTAAAAATCTCTTCTTGGTCCTGGACAATCCTAGGGGAGAAAACAGGTTTAACAATACAAAGCATATATCAGCATACCATGGGGATTGCAGAAAGGTGTCACTGATCTGTGGAGTCGCCAGCTCCTGTTTATTGTCCAATTGGTTGATGTCTAAGGCTTGAAAGTTTGTTTCGGACATCAGTTGGCTAAACCTTGTCCTTTTATTAGCTTGGTTGGTTTTATTTCAATGTCATACTCAAGAATGTTAGCAATCCACTTGCCTCTTTTTCCTTCTAACCCCTCTTGGGTTAATATGTCTTTTACAATAGCATTTGGCACATAGGCAATCACGTCTGAATATAAAATGTAAATTCTGAAGTCTTTGATTGCTTTAACAAGGGCATAGGCCTGCTTCTCCATGATTTGGTACTTCAGGGGTGCATCTCTTAAGGCTCGGCTGAAAAAAGCAATTGGCTTTTCATTTCCTTGGTCATCCTTTTGCAATAGGACAACAACTATGGTATTATCAGATGCAAATGAAAATATGATAAAGTCCCTATCAAATTGAGGACTTGTGAGGACTGGGGCTTGAGTTAAGGCAACTTTGATACTCTCAAATGCTTGCTTGGTTTCAAGAGACCATTTTACCTTGGCATCCTTCTTTAACATGTTGCTCAACAGTCTTATCAACTCGGCTAGATTTGGGATAAATCTCCTTAGGAAATTGATATTTCCTAGGAATGCTTGCAGCTCTTTTATGTTTCTTGGATATGGGATTTGGAGAATGGCTTGGATCCTTTCCGGATCAATTCTAATCCCGTCTTTTGAAATGATATGTCTAAGTAATTTTCCTTCTTCAAGGCCAAATAAAGACTTCTTGGGGTTCAAGGAAATGCCATATTTCCTACATGTCAGGAACACTTGTCTCAAATGTCTTAGGTGCTCTTGATCAGATTTGGAGAAAGGGGTAAGATCATCAAGATTGACAACCAAGAAATCATGGATTTCCTTGGCAAATGCAATTTCCATGGCCCTTTGAAAGGTGGCCCCTGCGTTCTTTAGGTCGAAAGGCATTTTCACATATTTAAATGTTCCCCACGGTGTTGTAAAGGCTGTCTTGTCTTGATCATCTGGGTGAACCAGTATCTGATTAAAACCTGAAAAGCCATCTAGCAAAGAGATTCTAGATGACCCCACTACTCTTTGTAGGATGTGGTCCATTTTGGGCAATGGGTAGTGGTCTTTAAGGGAGACTTGGTTTAGGTTTCTCAAATCTACACAAAGCCTAATCTCACCTGTTTTCTTTCTTGTGGGAACAAGATTGGATACCCATTCAGAAAATCTAATGGGTACTATGATACCTGCTTCAAACATTCTTTTCACTTCTTTCTCAATTAAAGGGAGAAGCACAGGATTGATCTCCTCAGTTTCTATTTAAAGGGCTTTTGATTTGGCTTTAAGGGAATGGTATGTTGAATAATTGAGGTGTCATAGGACTTCAAGTCCTCATAACTCCAAGAAAATACATCTTGGAATTCTTTGAACAAATCAACATATTTGGGCTTTTGATCGGGTGGCAAAGATTGAGATAGTTTAATCATTTTGGGCTTCTCTGCTGTCCCAATGTTGTGTTCTTCTATGGCAGTATTTATAGGCTGCATTTTTGGCTTTTTGGGCACATCATTTGCATCAAACATGTCTTCTAGTGGAGTGAGGCCAACCGGGAGAAAATTATCCTTTAGATCAATGTTTTCGGCCTCTGTTTTGGGTATTTCCTCCAAATGCATCTGTTTCAGCTCTTCTATGTTTTCTTCATCAAAGATGGTTGGCTGTAGCAATTTTCTAGCTGTTTCAGCTGTTACAGTTTGCTGGATTTGGTTTATTGCTTGCAGTGGATCATCCATAGCATCCATATCAATGTTTAGGCCTGAAAACTCATGCTGTAAGGTAAGAAAATTGTTGATTTGCGTATCATCCTCAAACACTTGCCAATCTTTAATGTTATTTGGGACAGCAGGCCTATGTTTTATTTCAGCAGTGAAATGGTGATTTGGCTCAAAGGAAAGCTTGCATGTACTAGCAAAAGTAGCTAGGCTGTGAGCATGCATGTTATTGCTTCTAGAAATCTTAGCAAGTTTGGATTCAGTAAAGGTATCAAGTATTGCAGTGGCAGCAGTCCTATAAGCTCTTAGCCTTCTATCATTGGTAACAAAGTTGCCTTTCATTTGTTGGATTACTAGGTCTGAGTCACCTAGAATGGAAACTTTGGCAGCTCCTAAAGCTTTGAGCAGCTTAAGGCCTAAGAGGAGTGCCTCATACTCAGCCATGTTGTTGGTGAATTTGAAATTCAGCCTATAAGCATGACCCTCTGCATGGTTGTTATGTGTATTGTGAATCCATATTCCTGCCCCTGCTCCTAACTTGTTAACAGAGCCATCAAACTCTAAATAGCATGTGATTTCTTGCTTGTGGTTGACATTAAGAGTTTCAGTCATTTTAGGATTGGGCAGACCTAGGTTTTGTGCTTCATGTGGTTTTTCTTGTGTTCTGGTTGCATTGGCTGTTGTAACAGTCTCATGGGTATGTGCAACCGATTCTTTATTGATGTGCGCTTGTTGTACTAAAGCCATAGGCTTATCATCAGTTGGAGGACTTGTTTCATCATTAAACAAAATAAAAGAATCCATATCAGAATGGATTGAATAGATATGGAAATTCTGGGGCTTTTCCTCACTACTTACCACATACTTCATCAGTGTTTCTCTATACAGTCTCTTTGGTTGCCCAAAGACTGAAATAGTGGCATAGGAGAGGTCTATTTGGAGAGATCCTTGGAGTTTTGTCCCCCAAGATTTTGACAAGAGCATGCCATACTTTGGTGGGATGTCAGCAACCACCACGTCCATTAGGATTGTCTTGTTGGGAAATTGGACTAAGGAGACACATAAGTCTTTGATTAAGCCTAAACACTTGACCTGACTTGAGTCAAAGGAGAATAGATCTTTGTAGGGTCTTGTTACATCAAGGTTTAGCTTCTCCATTACAGCTTTGGGCATAAGGTTGTGTGAGGCACTTGAGTCAAACATTGCATTATGTAAAACTTTATCATGTATGTGCAGACTGACATAAATGGGTAGAACAACTCCATGTGCTGATTTTCCATTAACTTCAGGACCGAATAGCAGCTCAGGGGTATCATCTAAAACATTCACATCATCCCTATTCTCTGGCATTTGCAGTGATCTTTGGATTTGTTGCCTATACACATCATGCTTTGCAAGTTTAGATAAGGGGATGGAAATCTTAAGTTTGCTTATTTCTGCTTCTAAGTTGAATGGTTTCTCCAATGGAGTCTTTGTGTTGGCAATAGCAGATTGCCCCTTTTCAAGTGTATTTTCTGCGTTTTCCTCTTGATTAGTAGTGTTATGGTGAGTGGTACCTTGCTGTATTTCTGTTTTGGGAAGGCTTTTAGGAGTGCTATTCAAGTTCTATTTCGAGGAAGAAGGTGGCAGAGGCTGATCAATAGAAGGCTGTATGTCTGTTATGTCCTCTACAGTCACTTGGTGCGGGTTTGGGACAATTATATCAGCTGTTTCTGTTATAATAGCCTTGCCTCTAATCTGGTTGGGTTGTTTGCCCTCATTTGGTTTAACTCTTTCGGGCACATCTATGGTTCTTGTCCTCATCTTATACTGTTTGTGGACTTCATAAACAGCTGAATCATAACCTTGTTTAAAGTCAAAAGACTCACCAGACTTAGTCTGAAATTGATTTATCTCATGGTCATCTTGGTCTTCTTGGGTTAGAAAAATTTGTTGCTCACCCTTCAAATCTATTAAGTTCATGTGAGTGTCTTCTATGGGTTCATTAGAAGTGGATGCCTCTGCGTAGTTTTCTTGAAAATGAGGTCTTATATCATGGTCTGGGCTAGACCTACCAGCGTTTGGATTTTGAATTTTCCTGAAATTTGGGTTCCTTATGGTATTGGGCTATTGCCCTTCCCATGATGATTTCCTCTCAACACTCTCTACTCTGTCTCCCAGCCTGTGCATGCCATTGATAATAGCATCTAGATTTTGATCTAAGGCTGAGGGTTCTTCCTTGAAGGTGGTTCTTCTCTCAGTTCTAGCTCTGTTTCTTTTGGCAATTAAATTTGCCTCCACAGTGACAGCCACATTTTTCATGTCTGCAAGGCTGTTAGGGGCTCTTTCTTTTAATTGGTAGGCCATATCTGGGTCGAATCCATCAGGGAATTTATATAAGGCAAGGTCAGGTGGGGGCCTTAAGTTTTGTGGCATAACATTATAAACGCTATTGAACCTTGCACAATAGTCCAAGACTGTTTCTTGTGGACCTCTTTTGATAGTATCGTATTCAGCTAGTATGTGCAAGGGGTCTTTCTTTTTCTCCCATCTGTTGATAAATGACTAGTATAAGGCTTCTGGGTCTGCTATGGAATTGACTGGAAGTGCTCTAAACCAAGTCCTGACATCACCTGACAAGCTTTGGACAAAAATCTTCATTCTCACACCATCATTGTCAATCTCATAGCTTTCAAAGTAATCATGCATTTTCTTTGTATGTTGAAGGGCTGTGCAGGCACTTGTGCCATCAAAATATGTGATTTTAGTTTGGTAATCCTGAGGCATAGCCCCGGGATTTGCAGGCAGCTGTAAAGGTGCATATCTATTCGCCATGTTGGCAGGGATAAATGGAACAACAGGGATAAACGGAACAGATAGAACAACTGGGATAATAGGAGTAGTAGTGCTAGTATGTGTAGTGAATGGAGGTGTGGAAGGAGTGCTTTGAGAGGTGGATGAAGAACAAGGGGAATTAGGGGTTGAACGAAATAAAACTTTGATAGGGGTTGGGCCACAGTGTGGGTGAACTTCTTCAGGACTATTATCAGCAAAATCCTCTCTTCGCTCTAGCTTCCTGAGGTTCCTTGGGATTATATTGGGATTTTCAAAAGCTGCTGGGGGATTTGGGTCTGGATTTGACCTTGTATAACGTGAATTCTTTTTGGGAGCCAACTTCTAGCTTGTTTTTTGGGGATTTTTCTAAGAATATAAGGGTTAGAAAGAAACTTTTGAAGGTCTCGTTCCTTCCCAGTGGAGCTTTCCAACTTGATTTGTGAAATTATCTGAGGATTGTCCCCAGTGGAGTCACCATTATGTTATCACTCAGGTTGTCCTTAAAGCTCCTTAAAGGATACAACCGAGGTAACCACGAAACAATCTTTGGACTGCAGGGCCTAGCCTACCTGCAATCAGAGAGGGCTCTCTCTTTATAATTTAGCTTTGTTTTGGGTTGATTTTTAGGCTAGTTATGATTTTCTTGGGTTTTGTTTTGATTTTGATGGGATGGAGGATTCTTTCAAACAGAGTTGGGATGCACAGTGTGAGAAGTTCAAACCATTGGGCATGGAGTCGTGGATTAGGCTTGCTGTTGCGTTTTCTTGGTCACAAGAGGAATATAGAGCAGGATAGCTACACATAAAACAATATCTAGCTAGAATAAAGATGGAACGAAGGTCAGTGAATGAAAGGAAACTAAGTAGCTCTCATTATGATAACAGAGGGAAGGTGAATGAACATTTATATAGGAGCAATCAAGGATTCCTAAACAACATTCATATATGAAGCAACTAGTGTAAATATGAGCAAATCAATATTCATATTCAGGACTAATTCAGAGGAAAACATAGATAAATCACAGAAATTGAGAACATAATACAACTAAGTGAGGTCTGAACTATTCTTTCTTTCTGCTATTTAGATAGTGAAACAATGATGGCATAAAACATATAAACTGTAAACAAAGATAAGAAACACTTATTGGGCTATGTAGAAGCGTTAGGATTCCATAGTCACTCTTCAGACATTAAAACACAACAGTCAGTTCATCTCCCAAACATTCCAGCGATCTTTGATTATAGAGACTCTCAGAAAATACAATGCAAGTCTAGAGGAAGTTATCGACCAACCAACCCTTAAAACAGTGCAGAGGGTGGTTTAAATAGAAAATATTTACAAACATCCCTTGAACAGGTGTCAAGGGAGAAAATATCTCAAAATATCTATCAAAACAGGTTCAAAAGAGATCTGTGCAATAACTGCATCTAATGCTAAGTCATGCTGGAAATAAATGCAATAAAATATCTAAAACAGGTGTTCATGAGGGAGCAGCCTCATCAAAATGGCTCTTTAGGGCTGCGCATGGTCCTGCAGCTTCAAAAATGGACTAAAAGAGTTCCTTGAGCCACGCGCTGTCCTCTGTGTGATAACTGCGCATTTAAGGAAGCAGCGCTGCTCCAAAATATGACTGGGTTCATTGTGTTTGCCAATATCTGCTTTGAAAACCCTTTACTTGTGCCTTCAAGTGGTCCTGCTGCCTTAAATGGCCAAAATCTGTGAGTTGGTGAGCCATTACAGCTCAATGATGCCTTGCTGAATCTGCTGGGGTCCCTTTTGCTTCATCTGCCTTGGAAGACCTTCACTGACACACTCCGCCGCTTCCCTGATACTCTTTGACACGCACATGGTCCCTTCTTGACCTCCGAATGCCTTTGAACTATCCAATCACCCATTTATGGCCGCTGCTCAGCCTTCTGCCGCCTTTGGAGTCATTATCAGCCCTTGCCGATCAGCGAATGCCTCAAAAATGGTAAAAAATTGCAATCTGGATGACTAGAGGATCATTGGAGGACCGCCGATGTGAAAACCATGCATTTAGAAGTATTTTGGGCCTGTAGTGATTTGAAAATGGCTGAGGAAAGCATCGTTACTTTGTAATTGGGCGGGAGCGGGCACCGCATGATTAAATCTTTGAAAAAGGCCTATTTCATTAAACAGGCGGAAAAGCCTTAAAAATTGCAAAATTGATGAATTTTTGGCTCTGCCGCAATACTATTCATTTCTTTAAATCGTGGCCGTTGGATCCGGCACGGGCCGATCCAACGGCCCAGATCATATCGCTATATTGCATCGGGGCGGACTAGGGGGTGGCACATAAACAATCGCCGAAACTGCGCGGACCCGATATGCTAATATACCATGCTTTATTGTTATTTCGACTCCACCAGTCGGAGCGATACATGGGGAGTGCTGTGATTAAATCAGGGCCATTGATCTGGGGGCCCGATCCGACGACTGGCGCTAAATCGCATTGGGGCGGACCATTGGTCCCAATATATAAAACCTCCGAAATGCCGCGAACCCGAAATGCTTATATGCCCTTTCTTTATGGAGATCGGGTCCGGTCCGTCGGCGATTTCATATCGGCGGATTTTAACAAAATCAATATGCGGACCCGAAATCCCTTAAAATTGCCCTTTATAACTTTTCGGCTCCGGAATATCGGAGCTTTCACATTTCGGTGTACAAAGGCCTCCTTTCGGACCCGATAATTTTATATGCTTCATTTTATTAATACTTCGGCTCTGGAATAAGCAATGCTATATATGGGGCTACGACTTAATAAAGACCGTTGATCTGAGGGCCCGAATGGGCGGCCGCGATTAAATCGGCATTTCGCTATCGGTGGGGACATGGGGCAGGACTTTATACAATTGCGATCGCCGAAATGGGAGATCGCCGACAAGATCTGGGCCGTTGATTTGAGCGGGGGTGATGGACGGTCGCGATGCGATATTGTTGAAAAATGCGGGTTTTTACGTTATAACTTAAGTTTTATAAAAAACTTGAGTTTAAACGATAAAACAAAAAAAAGGGGAGTTGCAATAAAAAAGAGTATATGCGGGATATATGGGAAAATATGATGGAGGAAGCCTCTGATAGCGATATCGCATCGGGGCAAAAAGGAATGGGGGCATATATATATGGGCCAGCACTGTTATTACCTCCGACAGCGATATCGCATTGGGGGGGGGGGGGAAATCCATCGGAGGAGGGTTTATATGTATAGAAGGGGGTTATAAAGCATCAGAAGGGTTTTTTGCCTTTGAGGAAAGGTAAAATTAAATCAGAGGAAGGTTGTTAATGCATCGGAAGGGGTCCGAAGCATGGCGAGAGGGTTTTGAACCTTGAAAAAAGGTTAAAACATGGATAATGGAGGGTTTGCATAGGTGAAAGGAGGGATTTTATGCATAGGAAGGGGTCCTAATGCATTTGGAAGATGGTTTGAGGGGGGAAGTGAGGGCTCTTGCTCAGTTTCAGGTAAACTTAGCAATTCCCAAATGTACTTATGGTTATATTTTTAACCAGGGGGAGGGGATAAGTATATAGGGGAGTTATTAACATAGTTTTAGTAGGGGAAGGGGAAATAGATAGGGAGCTACATAGTAAAGTTAATAGTTAACATGACAAATGATCAGAGAGCGCTAAGTATGCAGATCTTAGGCTATTAAGGGGGAAAATGATTCATAGAAGCAGTATGGACATTACTTGAGTGAAGCAGATCTTCACCAAGGTAAATGATATGGAGAATGATGAAACTAAGAGGTACCAAGCAGATCTTGACCTCTTTTTAGGGAAGTTAGTGAGTGATTTGGGGGAGAGGAAGAAGGGGGAAGTTAGACATGCATTTCTTGAAGTCCTCCAACTGAACAACTGCCTTCAACTTGTGATATGATAGATATAACACTTGACAATATGAAATGGGTCACAAGCCATGATTCTGCAACCACAAAGCAACCCACCCGGCCTATTCACCTAGTATTTTCTCTTCATTTTGGTTTGGGTGCACTTGAACTAGCATACCCAGCTTTTTGTTCTTTTCTTCTTGCTGTCCTCCTATCTACAACTACACTTATTGCATCCAGGGGCTCAGATTAAGCTGTTGAGCACCCTTGTTTCTCTACCTATCTACAAATCTGCCAAGATTAAGCTGTTTGGACAGATGTTTATTCTCTATATTCTACAACAAGAAATTGAAACCTAGGGAGGCCAAGATTAAGCTGTTTGGACCTCCTTTAGCTGAAAACTCATGAAAATGGATCAACTCATCAAAAATGGAATACAGCAGTGGCATTTAGACTAGCACACTCTCATGGATACTTCTCTGGCCATCTGTAGCAAATATGGAGCATTGCAGCAAGCAAAGTATGACATATTTGGCATGTAAAAATGTCGATCATGAAAGATGATTAACCTGCTGCAGCAGGAGGCTAACACAAGGCAAGGTTGGAGGGCCCCCATACCAAGATAAGTACACTTTGATTAAATTAACATAATTTTAATTTCAGTATTTCTTGTTTCAGATTTATGATTCAGTTATTTAGATGTGTGATGCTTTTTGTGTGATTTTTGGATGATGTTAGTTTAAAGTCAAATTTGTATATGAAAGGACAAACAAGAATTTAAGTTAAATTATCTTTCTATCAAGTTATGAATCATAGGTAAAATCATCATTTTTGCATTTCCTACATTATTTCTTGAATTCTAGTTTTGATTTGATGCAATAGTAATGTTATTGGAGTAGAGCTGTGAGAAACGAAAACCATGACCTCCAAAGTTAGGAGCCTCTTCTCTTGCTATCTACACATTACAAACCAATGTTCTTTAGTTTCTCTTCTTGGGGACAATACTATGAGGAAGGACAACCAAGACCTCCTAAGCTAGGAGCCCCTTCTCTTGCTTGCTGCTTCTTGAACCATAATTTTTTGGGTCTTTTAAAACTTGAATATATTTGCAATATGCAATTCCTTTAACCTTGTAGTATTTCCTTCATAAATTGACTTCAGTTGAAATCCATATACTTTGGACATGCTTCCAAGTCTACAAACCCGGATTAACAAGTAAAACACGTGTTAGTTTACTTAGTAAATTGAACTTATAGCTTGTAGCTGAAGCAACAGTCTCTGCTTCTCCTCTTTCTCTTCTTGTAGAAGCCTCCTTAATTCAAACTCTTTCTCTTGCTTGAAGGCTTCGGTCGTTTTGCTTCAATTCTTAGAAGGCTGCCTCTGCGGCTTGCAATTGAAGCTGCAATTGATGCTTCGCTTTCTCTTCTCATAGAAGCATCTTCAATTCAGTGTTATCTTCTTGAAGACTATGGTTGATCTCCTCATTCGAATGATGAGAAGATGATGAAGGCGATGAATGTACACTGGAAGGTGTGGATGGAGCATCATTCTCTGCTCTTTCTTTCTCTTGTCTCTCATAAGCTTCATAAAACATGTCCACCATTTTGGACATCCTGAGCATGGCCTCGTACATGTCTTTGTCATCCTCTATCGCTGCACGTTCAATCATTGTTCACGCTCGCAATTCACATCAACGAGAAGACCGCTCTGATACCAAAATTGATCCAGGTTCCTTAAGCTTCGGAATCAACCAAGACTTTTTACTTCTATGATGTTGTTAGAATTTCATTTTAAAGAGCATAGAAGAACATATGTGCATGCTTAAACAAGAGGAAACATTACAACAATCAACAAATCAAAACACAAGACATTTGATAATGAAGTTCGTCTAGTGTGGACTATGTCTCCGAGCCCAGTGTTAAGATGGTGTAGGCCGCTTCATTTAGTGCTAGAAATGGTGATGATGTATATGGACTATTTTTTCTATCATACAACGACATATGCCCTCAACATGAGTGGTTAGTCTCTCCACGAGACATTCCGCTACAGGACCTCTCACTCACAATAACCCTTCTATCAGCATGACATAATCCCACACATGGTGACAATGAGTATCTCGTCATCATGGTAACATAGGGATCTCAATCAAACATACATAACAATCCATGATGAATACATCTCACATGAAGTGGAAACAAAGATCCTGCATACATCAAGTAGGAATCTAAACAACATAATACATCTCACAACAAATGATAAAAGAAGTACATGACATCAATACTTCATATACCTCAACTCCTAAAGTTGACTGAAGAATAGGATGCTCAGCTGCTAGATATGGCTGCACCATTGAAATCGTGGCATCGAATAACATAAAATCGACTATCCACACTTTGGATTCTGACACTGTCACTCCAATATGGAAAATGGCCGAACAATTGAGAGCCCATCTATAGAAACAAACATCTCCATTGAGTTCTTGTTGTCGAGAGGCGTAAAATCGACATAAAAATTTTCAAATTCTATCTCTGGCAAGTTTTGGCCTCCAGGGAATCTTTCTGATGCCCCTCATTATTCTCTAGGCAAGGTTCCGCTCCTCTAGCCGCTCATGGTTCCACATTTGCGATTAAAATAATATTATTCGTGGAATTTCGCGCCCGTCCTCTGCCCTGTCGCCTCTTCCCCCAGATCTAAGAAATTTTGGGTTTAAATAGAAATCGGTGACGAAGCTTACCACACCCAACTGTTGGGCGCAGTGGTAAATTGGGGCATTGGTTGAGGAGAGTTTGGGGGATAAAATCTTGCCCCTCCTTATTTAGCATGTAGTTTGTTTTGTGGAGCCACCACATGGGTGGGGCCGGTGGAACTGTTGACAGTGGGTTTGACTCCCATTGGTTTTTGGTTTATATATATATATAACCAACCGACTGCTTCTCCTTTGCGATTGCGATATGTGATCACATCGCATTCTGGCTCTGCCGGGGCCGATCATCGCATCGCACTTGCCGGGACCGATTCCTTAACCACTTCTCCTTTGTGATTGCGATATGCGATCACATCACATCCTGACTCTACCGGGGGTCAATTCATAACTCTTTCCTTTTTGCGATTGTGATATGTGATTATCACATTGCAATCTTTTCTTGCCTAGGGCCGATTTGAAACGACTGACCTCTGCCTTCTGGGATAAGCAATATGTGGGACCATTGGGGGCCTGCCACTTGGCGCTTCCCCATTCAATAAGAGATTTCTGCCACATCACCTTCTCCTGCTCATGTCCAAGTTAAACTCGAACTTTGACTTGCTCTATCTTATTCATATGAACTCGGATTTGAGTGCCATTCACACTGTTAGAATCGGGATGACAAGCACTTCGATCTGATTCTAAGTTTATAGAAATTTGAACACTTTGAATTTTGACCATTTCTGAGCCCTCTTGGACTTCTACATGTGTCTAGAGCCACTTAGATCATTTGGAGACATGCAGAAAATAAAGGCTTCAAAAATCCCAAAATGCGACACATGCGACTTCTTCCCCAAGAAATCCTCCTTCGATATGATCATGCCAAGAATCCGATGATGACACCTGTTCTACAAATAGACCACTGTGTTTCATGCTTCAGCCCACAAGTGCATAGGTAGGCTCGTGCTGCTCCCATAATTCTACGATTCTTCCTCTCAACCACCCCATTCTGCTACGGGTTGTGGAGTGCTATCAACTCTCGTCAAATGCATTCTTTTTCATAGAATTTTTTAAACTCATTCGACACATACTCACCTCCATTATTGTTCCCAAGAGCCTTCACTTCCTTGCCTGTTTTTTCTCCACTAGTGTCTGTTGAAAATGCAATAATAAAATCTTAATTTAATTTTGCCCTTGAGCTAAATTAGTAATTAAATTGTAATTCCACATCTCATGACAACTTGTAATATTTAACTAAGTTAATTTGACTTAGTTGGCTTAGTTAATTCGAGTTGGGAGTCTAACTAGAGTCATTCAGAGTGTCTCCTACTTTTTAGGAGACTTGGTTGAGTTTATTTTGAGTTGTAGTTATTTAATTTAGTTTAACTGAGTTAAATTCAGTTAAGCTAGTTCCAAATGATGGAGAAATTAGTGGGAGATCTAGTAATGGGGTGTAACCAACATTGCTCAACTAGTAAAATGAAGATTCACTCATAATTAAATCATGCATGTCAGAGCAGAGAAAGACCCAGTTGAGATTGGAGTTCAAGGACAGTGTACTATCAATTGTATAATCATCCGAATTGTACACGTGGTGCATGCAATCAGAGGAAGGCCTATGATGGATTGCGTAGTTATGGATGAGGAATTTCCTAATTAAATATGGGCTAATTCCCTAGGAAACTGCACAAGGAAATAAGAGCTTGGAAGACAACATATTTGGCTAATTATTGGTTGGATCTTGTTTGTGATGTAGTGAGATAGATTGAGATTATGTAGAGGTTGCTCGGGCTTTAGAAAAACATTGTAATCTTCTCATATTTTTTGATTAATGCAATATACAGATAGCATGGGTTTTTAACTGTGGCTTTCCATAGAAAATTATTGTGTTATGTGTGATTTAATTCTTTCTCTTTTATGCTTCATGATTTCATTGATCAATTATTGTTTCCGCTGATGAATAGAGTAGATTAAATTCAACACCAAACAGAGAGTGAGGCCTGTCATAGAGCTTAGAAACAACATTGAATAATGTCCTAGTAAGCTGTTGTAAGTACACCCTGTTAAAATCTGGTTTTAAGTTAGACAATTGCAACTTTTAGTGTAACCCTCTTTTATATAACCCGAACTAGATATACACCAAGTTTGCTAGCATACAAGCTTTGACTATGTGATATTTCCAACAATAAAAAGTGTGCAAGAAAAACCTATTATCTCAAAGTTTTTATAGCAATTCAATTATCAACCATAGAGTCTACATCTCCCATTGTTTCTTCTGACATGAATATAACCCTTTAAATATTTTTATAGTGGATAGAGGGAAAACTCATCATGGACATATATGAGATACATATTCTCTAAAAGTTCCAAATCTATAATTTTCTAACATCTTTCAAAGTAATATATTTCTTTATTTCAAGATCGGGAGTTGTTCTACGAGAATTGTCACCAAACACAACAAAAAATTCAGAAAATCGGATAGCCAATGCTTGAATACTTACTTGATGGCCCCTATTTTGACTATAATTCAGATTCCCTCCTATTTGAATACTTAGTTGCAACAACCATGGATGATTTTGAAACACAAAGGATTTTATCCAAATCTAAATGCCTCAAGGATCTTGGCCTTTAAGAAGTTAGAAGACCATCCTTTTCTTGATCCTGATTGGGATATATGTTGCTTGCTTGCAAAGTTATCTTATATGAGGATTTAAAACCATTGTTTCCTTCACATAAGGTAGCTATATGATCAAAGTCAATATTGACCTCCATGTTTTCATTACATTATAGAATAAACTCTGAGAACTTTTAATTGTCAAAATTCATATGAGCATTTTGTTGGCGGTATGTTTATCATGAAATTAACATTAATTATTTTCTCCTTTTAAGTTTAGCAAGGATTAAGTAGGACTATGAAACAAGTTGACTTAGAGTGTTTTTTCTACTAGAGAAAACTCCTGTCAATTTTTTTTTTTTATAGATATAAAAGTATATCCATATATGCCCATGGCATTTCTGATAGGCCAAAAAGCCCCTGGCAATTGTCCAATTAGATAGGGGAGCGGAATGAAAAAAGGATCTCAGAAAAAAAATGAATAGACATCATTCCCTGTAAAATCTTTTTGAAACAGTGTTATAGTGATGCATAAAAAAAAAGTAGCCTATAGTCTGCATATATTTCGATGATGCAAAAAAGTTTTCAGGATCAGTCTTGTTGCCGTATTCCTAATTAGAACCATAAATTATGAAAAATTCTTGTTCGGTGACCTTCTTTGTCTGTTGAAAAATGGCAGGATCCGAGTCCAGGCCAGTATGTGAGAGGTGATTTGCTTGATTCCTATCGCTGAAAACATGATCATAAATTGTATTTGAGAAAGAAGAGACCAAATGTTGAATATTCTAGAAACATGGCTAGATATTGTAATTCTGAAGCCTGGAGGAACTCTTCTTCCAGTTTCTCACAAGCAGAAAATCTCCATAGGTATGGAGATGAGATACCTCCTGTTCTTGAGAATGATGGAGTAAAAGCTTTAGAGCCATAAATTCCGCATAATTGTTGGTTGATGGCCCAAGTCCTGCCGAGAAGGAAAAGAAATCAGCCTTCCTCTTAGCCTGAAGGCAAGAGTAAGGTCACTGGTACCGTTCCACCACCACATTATATACTCATTAAAGAGCACCACATAGATGATTTTTTTTCAAGAGCTTAATATGTCATTTTATGGGTTTTGAATCTAAGTGGGGAAGATAACTATTTTACCCAATTACCCAAGCTAAACCCAATTGAGAAATTTGTGGCCCTTTATGTTGTAGTTGGCAGCAATTAACCTCATCAAATTACTCTATGATCTTGAAAAATTACTGTGTGATCTTGAAAAGTGATCCAGTATTCCAATATTTCTATTACTATCTATTAGTGCTGGTGTGTTCTACATGCATGGTTTAATAGTGTTATTAAATATTTTGTTCAATGTATGTTCCGTCATGAAGGGTCATGGTACAGTTGGACTTAGGAACTGACAGAAACACACTATTTGTGGGAATGTGCAATCGCTGTGTTGATGCGCTCTCAATGTTATGGGTTTTGAAGGCCATCTTTTGGTTTCATTAGATTCCTTTCATTGTAAGGCTATTTTCAACTATAGATGGGTGTAATCGACAGAGAGCAAAGAGTTCAAAGAATTTACTCATTTATGTAAATTAATTTTGCTAAAATTGATTCAGTCACTGGTGTCCTTGCTAGTAAATTTATTCTTTCGTTCCTTTTAGTATGGGACTTACAATTTGGGAACCTACATTTAAGAATGTTGAAAGAATGTTGCGTCAAAAGATTTTTTGCCCTCTGCCGCTTGGGTGAGTTGAGAAATATGGTTTATATGTTTGTGGTCAAGTCTGAATGTGGTTTGTCTAATCATACAGATAGAAGGATTGTTCCATGATGGATAAAGTGCATTTGAATCATTTGTATATGTTCAATATACAAAAAAATTTGTCTATGGAAATAGATCTTGAAATATACCCCCACTTCAAGCTATTATTATAGAGTTGCATACATCATATTATTTGTATCTTGTCTTTGCTGAACATCTTGACCATTCGGTTGTAAAGAAGAGATTATAATATTGTAAAGCTTCCAACTATAAATCTCCTTAGCCATAAAAACTTTGGTGGCAAAGCTCTTACAATCCAGTACATTTGTTAAAAGTAATTTGGTTTTGCAGATCATGTTGATCAGCTCACATCAATTATTATTTTCAGTGTTCAATGTGAGAATTGATCTCAAATTTTGAATGCATATTCGTATCAACCAGTCAATGTATAATTCTCTGAAAGATCGGTATATTTTCTGTCTATCAGCTTATTTTCACATGAATTTTGCCTTGAGAATCTTGTGATACCATGCTATGATGTTAAACATATCTTGAAAGATGGTCATTTCTGAACATTGTAAACAACTGAATTTCACATCCTAAACATTCATATATCTTGAAAGATGGTCATTTCTGAACATTGTAAACAACTGAATTTCACATCCTAAACATTCATTTCTTGTGATTGAACAATACACCAACTGACATGATTCGATCCACATTGGATGGCATTTTCCCTAAATTTTTGAGCACTATTGATACAGTATATTGGCATGTTTTCGTGGAGGAACAAATCTTTAATACTGGTGTATTTTCTTAACTACTCACCATTGGTTCATTTTACAACACAGTTTACATAGTGCTTGAAGTATTTGGATAATTGATGTTGAAATTTTTAATATCGTCACCATTTGAAGTGCTCTAAAATAGTGAAATCTGTTCCAATTCACAATAGTATAAACTCTGATATCTTATTACCTTTAGATGATCATTGTTTATGTGGCAAAATTGCTGACTCTGTCCACTGGCATCTGTTCATTATTTTATGGTTTCAATCTGATCTAAAAACATAGAGATAACATTCCTTGAATGCTGATCATATTATTCACTATTTATTTGGGTTGGATTGCTGTTTCCATTTTCCTTTAGCGATAACAGTTTGCTTGGCATTTTTCTGGTCTATTATTGCAAGAACACAACTCTCTGAATATGATCTTCTAACGATGACAACAAATCCTTAATGATTAAGATGTGGTGAACTAATTAGGAGTGCTTACTTAGCTAAGACAAATACTTTTACGGAGCATCTAAATCATGTTTTATTGTTTAAACTTTATGATACATCTAAATCGTACACTATGATTTCAGTTTAGTTTAATTAACTGTTATGATGTTGAGTATAATGTTACATGAGGTTTCGTGATATAATGGTAGGAGGATAATGATGCACATGTCGTTCTTATAGTGATGATGTATTCTTATGATGATGATATGCATAGGTATTATGATGTTATATCAAGGTATATTGACATATTCATAGGTATTTAATGTCGAATACTCATGATGGATATGATATGCACAATGTGGCATAGGAATTATGATGCTATAATATGAGGTTTATTGACATGTGGTTCATTTATTATGTGAAGTCATGCAAATATGTTGATGTTATAACTTATGATGGTATTTCGATGTGAAGCATGTGATAGTTGCGTACAAATTTAGGACATGTATGAGCATGTAGTTCGTTATTATTCATAATGTTGCGATTAACAATTATGAATGTTCTCATGATGACATGCAAGACTTGGCATGTGGATTATTTTCTATGATACTATGATGGTATAGCTAATGCATTGCTTGCATGTTAAGGTGTGATGATTGACAAGACTCCACAAATGGGCCAAGAGGGCCATTTTATTTGATGATCTCATGCGAGCCCATACGCATGAGGGAGAATAAGTAAAACCATATGGGCTTGGCACAAACTCAATCAACACTACATATGCCAGTGGTTCCTTTTTCTTGTATAGCTCTTTATGGATACCTCTTGAGGGCTAGGGGACCATCTTGAGGAGGCCAAGTGCCTGATATTGAAGGCTAGGTGCCTAGTATTGTATTGGGATGCCAAAGTCTGGTAGGGGTGTAAGGACTTCGATGCCTGGGGTTGTGCGCCTTAGTGAGTTGTGGAGGGAGTGGGCCAACCTTGCGAGATGCCCAGTGACATTGAGAACTGTACTGGATGCTTGCCTTGGGGCAGATGAGGTCTGAGTCAGGTGCGAGCCTTGGGGCTAGCCTTGGACTAGGATATAGACTGAGGAGGCTTATGCTTGATTCCGAAAGTGGAAAAAAGGACAAAGATTCCGTGGGATTTCCGAGTGTTGTGAAACTTTCGGTGCCTGCTGGTTATACTAATTGGTGCCGAGACTGTTACATGAAGTAATAAATAACAAAATAAATGTAATGCCCCTTAATAATAAATAATAAATAATAAATAATAAAAACTTAACTTTGGGACGAAGTTTCTTAAAGTGGGGGAGTACGTAATGTCCCTTAATAATAAATAATAAAACATAATATTAAATAAATAATAAACAATAAATAAAAAAATAGTAATAGTAAACAAATAATAAATAATAATAAATTAATAAATTAATTACATGCTCTAAATAAATATAAATAAGAATAAATAGAAAAATAGTAAAAATCAGTAAAGCTATAAAAAAGTTAAAAAAAACAAAAGAATAAAACAAGAAAGCAGTAAAGTTGCATGTTGACACATGGAGTGTGTGCATGTGGTTCCCCTTCCGATGTTTGCTCTATTTAATAGATGGGGAGGAAGATGAGAGGCATTCCATAATTCCATGATTCCACCATCCATTCTCTTGGGAGAATAGTGTTGTGAGACAAATGATTCCCTGGCAGTAGTACGTTTATTGAGGGCTCGGGGGTGGCCAATTGTAGCAAGATTTTGTGCAATTGAGCCTACGGTTGGGTGGAGAGTCGTCCCCAAGACTTTGTTGTAGTTAGCAGAATTCAACTAGCGTTCAACTCTGAAATCACAAGTGAGAAACATCATCGCCACAGGTAAGTTATGTCTACTCATATTTTTGTAATTTGATGTTAATTAGTTGATAAATTGCGTGTTGATTATAAACAACATGATTAAACTAATTAATTACATGTTTTTATTTCAGGGTTGTTACAGTAACTATGCCAACTTTTGGGAAGGCCTAGAAGAGCTAGGCTCACCAAGTCATCATCTGCAACATTCACACCAACCCCTCCAAGTTCATACCAAACTTGTGTAAATATGGTGAGATATTGCGGAATAGTGTTATTCTTTTGCATCTTAATGTTTCAAGGTTTGTCTTTGAGGGTCAGTTTTCTATGATCACTGCTATTCTCGAACAATTTTGTCAATACCTTCCACATTTCAAAAGGAGTTTCTTTCTCATGGAGATTTGAGACAATGTGGTCTCACACTCCCTCTAATATTATTCTCCTCGTCTTGGCTACATCTTTCTTCCAATGGGCTAGGTTCTGGGCATCATATTCCATTGGTTTTTCAACATCTCTCTTGATGTATTCTAGCAAGCCATTATCATCAAGCATTGCCTCCATGCGATCCTTCCATGCAATGAAATTCGTGCTACCTTCCAAGGCCTACTCTAATCTTAGTCCTTTGAAGGCCATTCTCCCAACTCTGAAGAGATCCTGCTACAATGAAGATGCAAATTTGAAAATCCTACGAAACAACTTCGAAATTCCTATTCTAATGTGAGTCATGCTTTGATACCATGTAGAAATTTAGTGATAGAATTACAACTACGCAAGAAATTTTAGTCTAAATTAAGAGATACAATTCTACTCTACTGTTATGCATAAATTAATTCACAAACATGCAATAAGAAGCTCTTAACCAGACTTAGTCAATTGTTTCCTCTACGCGAGCCCCTATTTCCTTGTGCAATTCCTAAAGAATTAGAATTTTCCTCCAATTGATTCTACAATTCCCAAGGCTTTTTCATCTAGTTGCATGCAACACATGTACACTCAAACTAGTTTACCACTACTTGTTACACTGCCTTGGAATCTCCATGATACGGATTTAAACAGGAACGCAACAACTTACAGAGATAACCATATACACAAAGATGCAGCGGAAATAATACTTCATTTCATTAATGGAAAATACTGAAATGTGCTTACAAACAGAAATGGAAATAAACCAGCTAGGGCGATGGTAGCTTATCTCTGAGAAGAGATGTGATGGCTACATGCCTTTGAACTGTGTTACAATGAGGCTCGAAGGCCTATTTATTGTTGAGAAACAATGGAAAACCCTTAACATTCCAAAACCTAACCCTAGGAGATGAAACGCCAAACTGTGGGCCTCGTTTGGGGTAAATTGGTACATCAACTTCCCGGGGTCGTAACTTTGGCATATTATCTCCGTTTGACGCGTACAATAGCTCATTAGAAAGATCTATCCGAGCACTATCATTGTTGGAAATGACCCATATTGCCCCCGGATTCCCCAAAAAACGTCGTTTAGGGCCTCAAAACGGCTTCGGAAGTTCAGGACCCGAAAAACTGCTAAAAATAGTAAGTTGTGCTACAATTAGGGAAACTGAAAATGCTGAGAAAGACAATGGTGGGGGTCCAGGTGGACTTGGCAGGTGGCCACCAATATCCACCTGGATCATTCCTCCCCCCTCAGGAAGCAATGGTTCCCATTGCGTTGAGCTCCTCCATAAGATGAGGAAACTTCTGCTGAACTTGTTCCCTGGTGAGCCACTTGCCCTGCTGAAGGAGTTGGCCTGCTTTGACAACTCGATACAGTTGGATATTCTGTTGGCGAGTGTTCTTGATCTGTGTGTCCATGATACAATCAGTTGCAGCTTGTTCCATGCAATCTGGATTTAATTCTGTGGGTTTGAGCTGTTCTGCAATGTCGGATGTGTCTAGCAATGGTGGAAAGTATGGCCGAAGGCGGTCCACATTGAACACTGGGTGCAGGCCAAGGAATGGGGGAATGCTGAGCTCAAATGCATTGTCTCCCATAGCCTTAGTAATGATGTAAGGACCATATCGGAGTGGTCTCAATTTCCGATAGGCTCCAGTAAGGCGTTCCTTTTGCAAATGCAACCAGACTTTGTCGCCCACCTGAAACTTGTGTGGCACCCGATGTTGATCATGTCGCTGCTTGTACTTGGCATTTGATTTCTCAAGAATGTCATGGACCTGCTGGCGAATATGTTGGATGCGCTCAATGAAGTTGGTGGCCTTATCTGTTTCGGACTGGACATGAGCTGAATTCATGTGAGTAGCTGCAAGTGGCATGGCCACATCAATGGGGCATAGTGGCTGGAATCCCAAACCCACCTGAAAAGGGCTATGGCTAGTGGAGCTGTGAAGAGCTCGGTTGTAGCTGTGCTGAACATAGGGGAGGCTCTCGTCCCATGTGCGTGGATGCTTTGAGTTATACATGCGCAGAATGTGCACAATCATCCTATTGACAACCTCTGTCTGGCCATCAGTTTGAGGATGGAAGGCTGTGGACTTCGTGAGTTTGGTGTCCAGCATTGACCAGAGACTGGACCAAAATGTGCTGAGAAACCGACTGTCCCGATCTGAGATGATAGACTGTGGGATCCCAAAGTGCACCCACACTCGTTCAAAGAAGAGTTTAGTAGTGGCTTCTGCTGTGATATTCTTCTTGCAGGCCACCATAATGGCCATCTTCGAGAACCTGTCGACGACCACAAAAACACAGTCATTTCCATGCTTAGTGGAAGGAAGGCCTGACATGTAATCCATGGAGATGGATTCCCAAGGTCGACTAGGGGTAGGCAACGGGGTATAGAGGCCGTGCTTCTTAATGGTCAGTTTGGCAATGGCACAGGCAGTACATGATCGGATGTACTTCCCAACATCCTGTCGAAGATTCGGCCAATAGAAATAATTTTGTAGTACTGCCACTGTTTTCTTGACCCCGAAATGCCCAGCAGCCCGACTGTAGTGTGCTTCCCAAATCATCTTGGCACGCTCGCTTGAAGGAACACAAAGGTGACCGAGGTGGCATAATAGGGCATCCTGGAGGTGAAAATCTGCAACATGCCGACCCTCCAAGAGTGTCTGGTATGTGTGGCTGAATTCTGGGTCGCTTTTGTAGAGAAGTGGCCAATCAGAAGTCTCGTGCCCACAAGAGTTGAGCACGGTGGTCAGCGCCATGATCGGTGGTCGACTGAGGCAATCTGCAACATTATTGGTGCTACCCTTTTTATACTTGATATTCAAGTGAAACTGTTGCAGGTATGTAGACCACTTCTGATGGCGATCATTCTGCAATTTCCCTTGGGTCTGTATGAACTGCAGGGGTCGGTGGTCTGTGTGGATGACTGTTTCCTTCCCCAAAATGTAATGCTTCCATTGTCGGCAGGCCTGTACAATGGAATACATCTCTTTATCATAAGTGGGGTACTTCCGGACTGTGTCTGAAAGCGTTTCACTGTGATATGCCACTGGATGTCCATGTTGAGTAAGGACTGCCCCAATAGCATAGTCAGAGGCATCTGTCTCGACCTCAAATGGTCATTGTAAATCTGGTAACGCGAGCACTGGTGCCGTGCAGAGGCGATCCTTCAACTCCCTGAATGCCTTCTGTTGAGATTCAGACCAAACGAATTTTGCTTTCGCCCCTCCCTTGGTGACTTGACTCAAGGGCCAAGAAATATGAGAAAACCCCAACACAAACCTGCGGTAGAAGTTGGCAAGACCTAGAAAGCTGCGGAGCTCTGTTAGAGTGGTTGGAGAGGGCCAATCCCGAATGAATTGGACCTTGGCTGGATCGACATGCACCCCCTGTTCATCAATGATGTATCCCAGATACTGAACCTGGGTCATGCCAAAAGTGCATTTCTCCAAATTGGCACATAGCTTGTGTTGCCGCAGTGTTTGGAGAACCTGTCAGATGTGGTGGAGGTGCTCTTCCCAACTCTGGCTGAAGATCAGAATGTCATCCAAGTATACTACTACAAAGGAGTTGGTGAATGGCCGCAAGATGTCATCCATTAGCCTCATAAAGGTTGCAGGAGCATTCGTCAATCCGAAAGGCATGACCAACCATTCGAAGAGGCCCTCCTTGGATTTGAAGGCAGTCTTCCACACATCTGAGGGTTCGATTGGTACCTGGTGATATCCTGACTTCAGATCGATCTTGTTGAAATATTTCGCCCCCTTTAGTTGGTCTAGGAGGTCATCAATCCGCGGGATCGGGTACCTATTACGGACAGTGATCTTGTTCAGCGCCCGATAGTCAATACAGAGTCTCCACGTCCCATCCTTCTTCTGTACCAACACGATCGGGCTCCCACAGGGCGATGAAATCGGACGGATGTGACCTTTCTGCAGGAGCTCCTGAATCTGCCTCTTGATTTCATTGTTCTCCAGAACGGAGCACCGATAAATTGGTCCATTGGGTAGCAGCGCACCTGGGGTCAGATCGATGGAGTGCTTGACTTGACAGTGCAGAGGAACCCCTGTCGGGGAGGTGAAGATGTCCTCGTACTCCTCCACAATCTTGTCCATCTGTAGTTGTCGTGCAGAGGGACCCCGTTTGGAGGCCGCGGCCACTGTCTTCTTCTTTCCTTGAGGGCGTATCATCAGGAAAACAAATTTCCTGGTTTTGGAAATGATCTTACTGCATTGTTTTGCAGTAATCAAAGAGATGGCGGCAGGTGGTGCTACCTCTGGTATCCTGAACAACTTATTTCCCAGTGTAATAATAACAGCGTGGGGCCTTGATTCATACACAGCATGTCGCTTCCACAAGTATGGTTGTCCTAGTAATACATCACAAACTTCAAGGGGAGCAATGTCACACAATACCTCATCCGTGAAGGGCTTGATGTTGTATGGAAGGCGACACGTCTGGCTCACGCGAAGATCTCGTCCTTGGTGAAGCCACCCAATGGTGTATGGTTGTGGATGTGCTGTGGTCGGTAAGCCCAATCGCTTCACGACCTCTGCCGAAATGAGGTTCTTTTGACTCCCGCTATCAACAATGAACTGTATCGGGGAGCCCTTTACCCACATCTGGGAGTGGAAGAGACGCTCCTCCTCCTCTGGATCTTCGGGTTCATTTTTCTGGATCTTTGCGGTAGCAACAGTGGCGCTGGGATCCGCATCAATGATCTGCTTCCCTTTTTCATGCCCCTTATCGGGTTCTGACTCAGAGTCGGAACATGCATATGATTCTGAAACCTTTAGCTCAGCGACCAGTGACTGCTTGGCCCGACACTCACTTGTGTTGTGAGTGGAGCTCTTATGGAACTCGCACCATTTTCCAATGTCCTTTCTCGGCTTCGCGGCGCTGTTCTTTGCTTGCAGCTTCGGCTGGTTGTCTTGGGCTGTCCCGCCTTGGCTTTGTCCTTTGTTCTGTGGTTTAGGAGCACCTTTCCCCTGCTTTGGATTCGCAGATCCAAAGTCTCGCTTCTTTTGTTTAAACTTCTGCTCGACCTTGAAGGCATATCGGTATGCTGCGCCGAGCGAGGGGATGTTTAGGAATTGTATTTCTTCCTGGATGTACTTGTGCAAGCAGCCACGGTATTTGAGTATCAAATGTTGCTCCGAATCCTTGATACCCAACTTTTTGCGAAGGGTATGGAAAAGATTGGTGAACTCTGGCACGTCTTGGTCCCTTCCCTGCCGTAGCGTGGTCCACTTTATGTATTCATCCTCATAGCTTTCGACAGGGTAGTACTGCTCCTTGATGGCATCCCAGAACGAATCCCAGGTGGGTACGGCTGAAAATAGTGAGCCAATACTTTCATCCTTCTGCTCGCAGTAGGTTTCCCACCAGTCCTTGATGTGGGGGGCTGCTTTGAGAAGAGCAAAAACAATCTTTTCTCGACTCGAAAATTCATGAACAGAAAAATAACCCTCTAGCAGATTTAACCATTTATCTACGGCATCTGCATCTATCTGACCCTCGAATATGGGGATTTCAAAATTAACTTGTACCTTAAAGGGTGTGTCGTTTCCAGAGTAGCTGCTGGAAGCCGATGCGTCGCTTCTGGGTAGCCGCTGAAGGATCTGGGCAAAGCTGTCCATCGTCGCATTCCGTTGTCGCTCGAGGGCTTCTTCGAGCAAGATTTTGATGGGATCTCCTGCCCCCTCATCTTTCTTCTCGTCCGCCATGGGAGGCCGTCGGGATTTGCGAGGCTGGTCTTGCAAAGGTTCAACCAGTTCAAGCCCTAACTCCTTATATCTCGACCTTGTTGGGGACATGCAAAGAAAAATAGAGAAAAAGCAGACCGCTCTGATACCACTGATCCGGATTTAAACAGGAACACAACAACTTACAGAGATAACCATATACACAAAGATGCAGTGGAAATAATACTTCATTTCATTAATGGAAAATACTGAAATGTGCTTACAAACAGAAATGGAAATAAAACCAGCTAGGGCAATGGTAGCTTATCTCTGAGAAGAGATGTGATGGCTACATGCCTCTGAACTGTGTTACAATGAGGCTCGAAGGCCTATTTATTGTTGAGAAACAATGGAAAACCCTTAACATTCCAAAACCTAACCCTAGGAGATGAAACACCAAATTGTGGGCCCCGTTTGGGGTAAATTGGTACATCAACTTCCCGGGGTCGTAACTTTGGCATATGATCTCCGTTTGACGCGTACAATAGCTCATTAGAAAGATCTATCCGAGCACTATCATTGTTGGAACGGGCAACATGGTCCATTCCATGGACCCATGTTGCCCCCAGATTCCCCAAACAACGTCGTTTAGGGCCTCAAAACGGCTCCGGAAGTTCAGGACCCGAAAAACTGCTAAAAATACTAAGTTGTGCTACAATTAAGGAAACTGAAAATGCTGAGAAAGACAATGGTGGGAGTCCAGGTGGACTTGGCAGGTGGCCACCAATATCCACCTGGATCACTCCACCACAAGTGGGGAACTTGAATTATCTGCATGCAATAGCTATTTTGAGCTAATTGATCAATTAACTGGATGATCAATGAGTTAGACTGTTGTCCCATTGCACAACCGACCTTCCACTAGCTCCATTAACTATTAAAACTAGTTTAAATGAACACAACTTGATACAACTAAAATGGATTACTAAAATTTAGCAATCACACATGCTTAACTGAACTCTATGCCCTCTAACTCGAATTTACTGAGCTAACTAAGTGACAAGAACCATGTCAGACAAGTTAACTACCTCCAAGTTGTCTACTGATGTGGAAATTCGAATTTTCTCAAGTTGACCAAGGCAAAGTCAAATTGAGCCTTTCTTTCTACACTTCTCAACAAATGGTATCCGAGTGGAAGAGTGACAAGGTCAAGTTTGGAATCAAATCGAAGTTTTAAATAGTCTGTAACACTAGTTTGAGATGGTATCTCTGTAAAATTAGATCAAGAAGTCTGAGATTATCTTCACATGACCAGTAATATGAGCTCTTCTCTATGACATAAGTCTGTGATCTATGGTATTACCAATATAGTGTTTTTAGGAGACTCTCTTTTATACATAAAGGAAAGTCGAATTACACTAGCTAACTTGATTCATTCTATTATAAGTTGTATTAAAGTTTGATGGCACAAATATGTTAAAATTCTTGAAATCAAATTATGAAAGGCTTTGTCATGTAGAGAAATTAATCATGATGGATGACTCAGTATATCGTTAAAGGATGATCAAGTTGAAAGTCTACAAGTGAAAGAATTAGTGTTGTGACAATGCTTTGAAATTTCAGGTATTAAGAAAACAGGTTTGCTAAAGATGTTATCTCTCTTGATGAAGTCTAGTAAAGAAATGATCGAAGCTTAGCCTCTCTTCTCTATGAATCAATGTTTGTAAGAAAATCCTTTTTTGATGATTGAAGCTAAGCCTACTTAATGGAAATCCAAGTTATGATCATCTAACTCAAGCCTATTGGACATTGTATCCCAGTGGAATCTAAAGTGAGGTCCAATTTACCTCAGTCAAGTCCAAATGTCTAAGCGTCAAAGCAAATTTTGAAGGCAGAATAATTATCTTTGAGGTGCCTCAGAAGATCAAGTTGGTTATGAAAAAATATCTAACAAAATAATTTGATGATATGAGCTCTCTATGGCATCCCAATTATGTAAAATATTTGAGGCCTTCGAATCTCCTTTAAAATAGATCCATATTAGCTCTGAAGAGGATATTATAAGTTGAAGTTCTAATCACAATCATGTACTCAAGTTAGTAGTGTCATTCGAAGCCTGATCATATCAATAGTTTAATTTGAACTTTGTCTTAGTCTGTGGTCATGTCCATGAGAATTTTGATTCTATACATAAAAGAAACATGGCATACACAACAAAGGAAGGCCGACATTATTAATTATGATATGAAAGGAATAAGTCACTTGCATCTCACCAAATCTCAAGAAGTCTAATGAGAGTATGAAATAAAGAAAGAAAAAGGATCATCAAGAAGTCTTAAGGAAATCTACCAAGGGAAATATTTGTTGATATGATGCCTTAAATGAAGTCTTATCACCGAGGTACAATACAAGAATGCAAGGATACACCATCTACTGAGTATGGTTTTCATACAATGACCCTGAAGTCTAATCAGATTTTTTTTGAAAGATGGAATCTTGATGATGGCTTAGAAGGGTTTGAACAAGAAATCCCAAGGGTTTGTGAAACCCTAGGATTGCTGATGTTGAAAATGATTAAGTTGAAAAAGAATGCAAGGATGAATAATTCGTAATGTTGATATAAAAAAAAAGAATGATGAAGATAAGCATTACTCATTTAGGGTTTGTAAACCCTAGACTAAACCTGAAGAATCATTAGGATTTATGGTTGAAACCCTAGCCAAACAATTGTTAACCCTATCTAGACAAAAATGATTGGAGAAGAAAGCATTAGGCTTATGAATTGATTGCTACCTCTTGAAAGATGAAACCCTAGCTCCCATAAGAAATGACATATTGATGATGAGGTTGATTTGCAAGTTGGATGCAGGAAGTCTAAGCTTAAGAGGGAGCTGACATATTCTCACGAGATAAGTAATTTCTTGATTATTTCTATTGTTGTTTTTATTAATAGTCTCTTGTCTATGTATATCTTGCTTGGTTGTATTTGTTCTTCCAGGGCCTCCTAGCGAGGATTACAAGTACATAATGAAGATTGCAAGGTTGTGGAAATTGTTAAAAAGGATGGAAGAACAAAGTGACAAGAAGACTCATGATTATATGAGCTATGTCTTAGAGGGACTAGACAAGATCAATTTGATTGAAGCATGTTTTTGATTTATGTGATTTCCAAGATGAACATGACTAGATGTATTGAAGAATGATGTTGATCTAAATATGTTGAAGATGAGCCCATAATTTTCCTGTTATGTATTGATGATATGTTTTTGACAAGGGCAGAGGACTTATGTGTAAAAGGGAGATGTTTTTTGTAAAGGCATGAGCCTGGTGATATAATTGTATGTGGTTGTGGAACAATGGATTGCGATTCAATGGAAATCTCCCTAATGAATAATTTGAAGAAGCTGTAAGGCTCTAATGTTGACTTAGTTGATTTTATGATTGGCTTGTTGATTTATCTATTGTATATTTTGATGTTTGCTTCTGTAAGAAGCCACTTGTTGTCCAATGGATTTGACCATGGTATACTCTTCTTCTGTTGAGTAGGTTGTTGATGTTTTATTTTGTAAGAAGCCTGGAATGGCTGATAATTCCTCTTAGAGAGGGAACCTTAATTATATAGAATCATGAATCTTCCTTGGGCTGCGACTGAGAGACCAATGGATTGGTCGGGAAGATTGTCACTCCCTTAGGTCAGTTGACTAGGAGGTCAGTGAGTCTAGTTGGGGAGCTTGGTTCCGAGGCATGAAGTGATCCGTTAGGTCTTCACCGAGAGACCAGTTTAGTCAGGGACATTGATTTTTTTTATCTCTCCCTTTGGAAGTTTCTCAAAGACCTATGGATTGGTAGGGGAGATTGATCTCGATTTCTCTTCCTTAGGTTGTGGATTGAGAGAATATATAGTTTGGGATTGAGAATGGATTCCTCCCTTAGGTCATGGACCAAGAGAACTTGTTTTTGGTTGGGGAGATGTACCTTGTGCATATGATTAGTTTGTCCTCATTGATTGATCCCACTGGCCAGTAGGACACTAACCTAGATGCCATACAATTGTGGATTTTGGGATGTGTTGGATGCTATGTATCTTTATTTACGATGAGATTGATGATATTTCCCTTTGGATGTGGCTAAGATACCTATGGATTGGTTGGGGGGATTGATCTTGACATAGAAAGAGAATTGTACATCTAATCTCTCCCTTAGGTGTTTACGGGGAGACCTATGGTTTGGTCGGGGAGATTGATATTGAGAAAGAGAATGAAAATTACCTCCTTAGATAAGAGGGAGTGTTGGAAATATGGTAATCATGGTCAGTATTCTCATCATGTGAATAAATAGAAATTTTGAATTTAAATTTTCCTCCTAAATACCTCAAGTCAACCTCTTATTATTCAAGTTGGCTAGGCCCCTTGGAGGCACCCATTCGATCCCCTTCAAATACTATATAAATGATACCTCTCCTCCTCATTTGACACATCAACTTGTGATGTAATTATCTTTTTTTCCAACAAAGAAGAAGAAGAAAGAGGGGATTTAAGAAGGAAGGAAGAGAGTCTTGGAAGCTTTTAATTCTGGTAAATTATTATGCTTTTTGTTTTTCTAGATGTTTTGATGAAATTTGAACTCTCTATATTTCTGGGTTTTCCCCTTGTGTGTTTTGCCCTGGCCTCAAGCCTAATTTTTGTGTCTCTTGTCTCATTGTCTCATGGTTATTTTTTCCACTGCTCTTTCATGTTTATTGGTTGAAATTTTCTTTTGTATAACCGCTTAATGATATTGGATGTTATGTAATTAAGGCTAACTGATCATTGGAAGTAGTTATCTGTTGAAGAAAATTGTTCTAGCTTGTTTGTCCTAGAAATATCAACAAATATTGATCAAAATCAATATAGTCAATATTTTACGTAGCTCAATTATTTATTTGATTTTAGTGGTACAGATGAACATGTTCCGAGTCTTGCTAATATCATATGAATAAACAATTCTTTACAAGTTTTAAAATATGTTTATTTGCGCTAGGTGAGAAGTTGTTAGAGAGAGCACCAAGCTTGATTTTAGGGCAATATTATCTATATGTTATGTTTGATATTTGATACTTGTTCCTTGAGAGCCACTCACTAGGAATTATTGCCAAATTTATATTTCCAAGTATGGCTTTCAAATAGATTATTTTTTTTCTTAGGTGGCATGTTTTGAACCAATTCAAGTCCACAGTGAGCATGAGATTAGAATTGGAATGAGAACTGAACCAACTCGAGTCCACAATGAGCTTGAGATTAGCATTGGAATGAGAACTGAACCAACTCGAGTGCACAATGAGCATGAGATTAGCATTAGAATGAGAAATAATGAGAATAAGGTCAACTCATAACTCCTAATATTTGATCATTGTATAATCAAGTGAAAGAAGCTATAAATTGTATGCTAGCAAACATCTCTCTTGATTTCTCTCTTATTGTATTTTGTACAATGCTTGTATTTTAGATGAAAATCAAAGCTATGCACTTAAATATTTCTCTCTCTCTTATTTTATTTTGTACAATGTATGTATTTTAATGATGAAAAGGCATGTTATGCACTTAAAACATGCTCCAGTTCCTAGATTGAAGAGTATCCTTCAAGTTTAAAAGATTTGAAAGGTATGATTGAAAGAATCCTTCAAGTTTGAAAGGTATGATGGTATCCGCAAGGTGTTATAATGTTGATATTGATCAAAATCTATATAATCAATATTTTGTGTCATTTAGTTCTTTATTTGATTTCAATGGTACACACACACACACAACGTTTTGAGTCTTGCTAATATCATATGAGTAAACAATAATTCTTTACAAGTTTTAAAATATGTTTATTTGAACTAGGTGAGAAGTTGTTAAAAAGAGCACCAAGTTTGATTTTAGGTCAATATTGTCTATATGTTATGTTTGATCTCCAATACTTGTTCCTTGAGATTCGCTCACTAGGAATTATCACCAGATTTATCTTTCCAATTGCGGCTTTCAGATAGATTCTTTTGTGCACTAATGGCATGTTATGAACCAACTCGAGTCCACAGTGAGCATGAGATTAACATTGGAATGAGAAATGATAAGAATAATGTCAACTTGTACCTCATAATCTTTGATCATTATATAATCAAGTGAAATAAGCTACAAATTGCATGCTAGTAAACATCTCTCTTGCTCTCTCTCTCATTGTATTTTGTACAATGTATATATTTTAATGATGAAAATGAAAGTTATGCACTTAAATCTTTCTCTCTCTTATTGTATTTTGTACTATATATTTTAATGATGAAAAGGAAAGTTATGCACTTAAAACATGCTCCAATTCCTAGATTGAAGAGTATCCTTGAAATAAGCATATGTTCCCATATGTTTTGTTTTTTTATTTTACTTTTGGTTTTATTATTAAAATAAATATTTCAAGGTTTTTAGTCCTATTTGCTTATTTTTGGGCCCCACCAATAGTGTTGTGACATTGAAACAATGCACAAAATGTTCTTGTTGGCCTTTTTTAAGGGTCCACATGGTCGTGTGTGGTGTACATGTTTCCATTTTGGAAGCACGTGGAGGTGGTGTAAGTGTTTCCACTTTGGCAGCACATGGATGTTCTTGAATAAAAGGAACATGGTAGGATTGCACTCAAGAGTGGTTCCATCCTCAATCAAGATCTCCTAGGATGTTCCCCAATTTCTTGGAACAACTCTTATGCACTCCAGAATATTTCATTCTAGAGTGCTAGGTACAAGGAGCATGGAAATGAGATCTCCAACCCTAGAGAGTAGTCCTTATGCAACTATGATAAAAAGATGATTTGTCGCCTTCCTCTGTATCTTGCTTTTCTTTTTCAGCTTGCTCTTTTGCAGCGCGCTCTTTCTCCACCTATTCCTTCTGTACAGCTGCCTTAGCAGCAACTTCCTTCTTCTTCTACTCAGCCAAGGCATGCACGACCTTCTGAGTTGCGTCCTTTTGCTTCTGCACAACTGAGCTTTCTTCACCTTTGCTTGTGCCCACATCAAGCCCCGTGGGTTCGCGCCATTATGCTAGCTAGTACCCCACGATCTCATGCACATCCATCTTAGAGACCAAATAGGGCAACTTGTGCCATGCATGATTTGGGCCCTTCCGTGCTTTGACTGACACATTGTGGAAGTTGGCCTTGGCGTAGGCCATGAGTTTCTCGAACAAGGTTGGGGACATCCTTGGCCTATGATTTATAACCATCCGAAGGTCCATTTCCACGAGAATCCAGAAATTTTTGACTCCTTGATCCTTTCCGGATCCTTTGTAGACCACAACGAGGCAAACTACGCTGCTTCGGGTAACTCTTCCTTGTTTGGGGGGGAATTGACTGTCCTATGACAACCTCCAAGTGACTAACACAATAGACAAAAACAACCATGCATAATGGAATGGTTTTCTTTCTTCCTAAGCTTCTTGGCAGTTCATGAGGAACTCCTTGTACATATATTTTTCCCATTTGTATTGGACACCCTTCGCGCATTGTGCTGCAAGTGACACTACCGTTGCCGGAATCTCATCCATGCTGCACTTCCTCAGGATTTTTCCCGCAAGAATTTGGGCAGAGAATTGCACTGCCTGGTCCTAAATAGAGCGGATAGAATATACGCGCGGCTTCTTGACAAGCCCATACTTTACCTTCATCTTATCTGCCAATTATTTTTCCCTAGTTTTCCTTCCAAACTCCTTGGCAAGGTTCGCTCCTTTGTAAGGTAACTTCGTGATTCGTTGAATTAACATGTTCATGATCGGGATGGGCTCCCCCAACCATAGACACCCATCATGCACCAGCGCAAGGAGCTGGTGCATACATACTATGTTGATAGTCGATCTATGATAATGTGGTACATAGAGCATGTACAACAGCCCAGCTTACTCAACACCTCTGACCCACTTCATGGGCTCCAACTGCATAACTCCCGTCTCTTCATAGTATATCTTTGTCATATACTTGTTTTTTGCTAAATGTGGGAAAATCTCATGGTCCGAAAGGTCCCAATCCTCTATTTTCAATACTAGAATGCGCGCTAGCAGAGGACCTTCAAATACCACCTGTTCAGGCAATAGGGGTCTCGAAACGGTGAAGTTCCTGGAATCAGGGTCTTTGGTAACCTTGGTATTTCTCTTCTGCAGAGGGATATACTCGGGGAGCTGTGAGATAGGCTCGACCTCTTTGGCATCCAATTCCTCTATGCCTTGGTATTCCTCCTCCTTCTGTTGAAAATGCAACAAGATGATGGAGCTTAGTGGAAAGGAGTCACCTTCACTAAGTGGGCCCGTAGGCTATTTTTGGTGCAAAGTCTATTTTTAGACATATGGATCATGGTCTATAAGTTGCAGGATGCTATTTGTGGAAGATTGGTCATGTTGGTAAAAATAGATGGACTTCTATTTTTAGACATATGGGCGGAGTTTATTTTTAGACTGCCAGGCTAAAAATAGAACAGTCGAATATTATTAGCTCTTAATAATATTTGGACTATAAACATTATCTTATCCTCTTGGAGCACTTCAGTTCAAGCTACAGATGTGGCACATGCAACTGTTAGAAGGAAATATGCTTTTCTTATGGATCAATTGAGCTATTGCATGATGGACTTCAGTTAGAACTCAAGTGATTGAGTTTGGTGGAGTTGATTGAGGAGTTGATGGAGTTGTTTTCAGTTTGACTTGGTTGAACTAGTTGTATTTAGTCTAACTGCAGAATACACTAGTGATGGGTGATGTGAATTAATTATTAATTAATTCACTAATTATTAACTCATAAATCAACTAAAGAATACATCAGTTAACTCAGTGCATGGACAGTTCAGTGGAGACAGGTGTTAGAGGTGAGTGAAAGGGAAAGATATCTGTCAGTTGTGACTATAGTTGTGCATGAGATTTACACAATCAATGGATTGAGTATTTCCAATGAGGATTGTGTGGTTCAGCCAAGGGAAATACGAGTTTGGATCAACCATACTCATTAATTCTCATGCAGGATTGCGCAATGGAGGCAGGCAAGAAGTGGAGGAGATTTGAACCTGTGATTGATTTAGATCTGAGCTAGTTTGTGTGTAACAGGTGGAGATAGTGTTGAGTACTTGTGAGGAGTATTGTACTATGTATTGTTACATGTTCTCAATCATTATAATATACAGATAGTGTGGGGTTTTCAACTGTATGCTTTCCCCGGGTTACATATTGTGTTAATGTACGCATGCGATTGATGTTTCATTGTTTTTAATTCCGCAAAATTGATGATCAACGTAGAGGAGGTTATGTATTATGCATGAATTCCGCAATAGTGTATAATCACGATAATATCTGTGAATAAGTGTCATATTATTCAAAATTTCTACATGGTATCGGAGCGAAGTTGATCATCAGATCTATTATTCAGAAAGTGATTACATTTTATTTCTTTAGGCAGAGTCTGTAATCGGGCCAGGTAGCCTCTGGATTCATCCTTATTTTGGAAGGTGAGATATCCGGTAAAAGTCCATACAGTCAATCTCTGTACGAGAAATACTTTGTTCTCAAAAATTTTAGATCAGAAACAGTTGAGTTTTGAGCTGGTGGAATTCGAATTTGCAGCAATGTTTTCTTGGTGTCAAAGTTGAAATGTCTTTCAACGGATTGCGATTGGAGTATGCCCTTGAAGGCAGCTTGAATTATATTGCATGGAAAGACAGGATGGAGGCGGTGTTAGATGACAATGGGTTGAAGGATTTCATAGAGGCTGAGGTCCCAAAGCCTACTGATGCTGCTCACGTTGAGGTTTGGCAAAAGAAGACAACAAAGTGTCGAAGGATTCTGTTGGAGGGCATAAAGGATCACATTGTATCTGACCTGCATGGAAAGGCTTCTCCATACTTGATGTGGAAAGCGTTGACAGATCTATTCCAAAGCAAGAGTGACTAGAGGAAGTTTGTGCTCAAAGATAAACTCAGAAACATTAAGTGTGAGAATGGAGGCAGTATGCCCCAGTATCTCACGAAGTTCACCCAATGTCGAGATGAGCTGGGAAGTTTGGGGGTCACTGTCGATGATGAGGAATTGGTGAGCTTGGCTCTCCTTGGTCTTTCGAAGAGTTGGCATTACTATCAGGAGTCTGTCAATGGTCGGGAGAAATTTCCAGGATGCGAGAGACTTTGGTCAGATCTTGTGCAAGAGGAGATCAGGTGGAATACCAGGGACGGATCTTCATCAAAGGCATCTGATGAAGAAAATTGCGATTTGGCTGCCAAAGCAAAGAAGGGGAAGGAGAAGGGTTCTCTTTCTGAATCCAGTTCTTCCAATGATGGGAAGAAGGTTGACAAGTCGAAGGTGAGATGCTTTCGTTGTCATGAGTTGGGCCATTATGCTACTAATTGCCCAAAGAATAAATCCAAGAAGGGATCCGGGGAAGGATCTGAAGGTGAGGCACTTGCTTCATAGTTTGAGTTGGATTTCACACTCTTCGCATGCATTGTTTCATCCATGGTGGGAAGTGGTTGGTTTCTTGACAGTGCAACTTCTTTCCACATGACTGGTGACAGGAGTTTGTTCAGTACTTTGGAGGAGAAAGATCTCCAGATACTCATAGCGATGGGTAATGATGAGAAGTATAGTGTCTTAGGTGTAGGCATGATTATTTTTCAGAGGGAGCATGGAGCTCGCCTTACCTTGACCGATGTCAAGTATTTACCAGGACTGAAGAGAAACTTGGTGTCGATCGCGATGCTGGAAGACAGAGGCTATGATGTAGTCTTCAGTAAGGGAAAGGTTTTCCTTAGGCACATCATCACTAGACAAGTGAAGCAGATTGGTTCATGGGTCAAGATCCTGTATGCTCTTGAGGTTCAAGATGCATGCAAAGCCTTGAGAAGCGAGGCAACTGAGGGAGACTTGGTGGTTGAGGGGGAGCGTATATTACCTCTCAACATGCAAAGCCAGAAGAAGTCTCAGACGATTATGGAGGAGCCACGATTGGTGCAGTAGCTTCAGGGGGTTGTGGAGCAGCCACAATAAGGGAAGCTGAGAGGAGATCGAGTAGAGACATCTACTCATGTAGAGACCTCCAATAGGGGGAAACTTTGAGCCAGGTGGGTTGAGGGATTGCATGCAGCCATACCTCCAGGTAGGAGGTGGGGTGATGTGGATTGATCGTCCCAAGGAGGAGGGGCAGGATCCTTGAGGTACCCAACCTCATGGATGAGAACTTGCTACGGGAGCCCCGAAGTGGAGTAGAAGGAACTGATTGATTGGGTAGAGAAAAATGCGGATCGAGCAGCAGAGAGAGCGACAGTGTAGGGAATCCCAGGACAACGCATAGCTAGCAGGCTGCAGCAATGCGAGAGGCACAAGTGTTTTGCACAGTGCTAGGTGGCACAGAGAGGTGTGCAATGGTGCGAGATGCATGGAGATGTTGCAGTAGCATAGATGTCAGAGAGGGAGCACTTGTCAGCAGCAGGAAGAGCTTCAACATCAAAGTATGTTCCTAGCCCAACAGAGTGGTCAGTTGGGAGTGTTTTTGTTCCAAGTGTTGTTGGTGCAAGTGGACCGGGCAAATGTGTTGCATGCAGAACATTCTAGAGTGGCAGGATAGGGGTTGCAGATAATCCATATCTTGTTGAGAGGGAGTGTTGAAAATGCAACAATATGATGGAGCTTAGTGGAAAGGAGTCGCCTTCACTAAGTGGGCCCACAGGCTATTTTTGGAGCAAAGTCTATTTTTAGTCTATGTCTATTTTTAGACATATGGATCATGGTCTATGAGTTGCAGGATGCTATTTGTGGATGATTGGTCATGTTGGTAAAAATAGATGGACTTATATTTTTAGACATATGGGCAGAGTCTATTTTTAGACTGCTAGGCTAAAAATAGAACAGTGGAATATTATTAGCTCTTAATAATATTTGGACTATAAACATTATCTTATCCTCTTGGAGCACTTCAATTCGAGCTACAGATGTGGCACATGCAACTGTCAGAAGGAAATACGCTTTTCTTATGGGTCAGTTGAGCTATTGCATGATGGAATTTAGTTAGAACTCAAGTGATTGAGTTTGGTGGAGTTGATGGAGTTGTGTTCAGTTTAACTTGGTTGAACTAGTTGTATTTAGTCTAACTGCAGAATACACTAGTGATGAGTGATGTGAATTAATTATTAATTAATTCACTAATTATTAACTCATAAATCAACTAAAGAATACATCAGTTAACTTAGTGCATGGACAGTTTAGTGAAGACAGGTGTTAGAGGTGAGTGAAAGGGCAAGACATCTGTCAGTTGTGACTATAGTTGTGCATGAGATTTGCACAATCAATGGATTGAGTATTTCCAATGAGGATTGTGTGGTTCAGCCAAGGGAAATACGAGGTTGGATCAGCCATACTCATTCATTCTCATGCAGGATTGCGCAATGGAGGCAGGCAAGCAGTGGAGGAGATTTGAACCTGTGATTGATTCAAATCTGAGCTAGTTTGTGTGTAACAGGTGGAGATAGTGTTGAGTACTTGTGAGGAGTATTGTACTATGTATTCTTACATGTTCTCAATCATTATAATATACAAATAGTGTGGGGTTTTCAGCTGTATGCTTTCCCCGGGTTACATACTATGTTAATGTGTGCATGCAATTGTTGTTTCATTGTTTTTAATTCCGAAAAATTGATGATCAACGTAGAGGAGGTTATGTATTATGCATGCATTCCGCAATAGTGTATAATCGATATAATCTCTGTGAATAAGTGTCATATTATTCAAAATTTCTACACCTTCAAATCAACCACTGTCTCCAGCTGTATGTCCTTTTTCTCCTTTTGGTGCACTTCCAGATTCTTCCTTAGTGACATTCTCACCGACACCAGCTTCTTTTACTTCTCTTTTATGGCTAGTTGCTTTTATTTTGTGATGGATTTCTTTGGCCTCTGTGACCTCGGTGCAGTAGGAACAGGGGTTGATGCTTCCATACTTGAACTTTCAAGGCCCGACGCGTCAGAAACATCAACTTCTGAACTTACGGCTTCGACGGGGTTTGTAGTAGTTATCCGGTCAATGAATAGCTCTCGGGCTACTGCAGAGTAGTTTGCAAAAGAGGGGAACATCACAAACTTTTCCTAGAACTCACGATTCATAAGCTTCAGACAAAAAAGCACCCAACCAAGTCTCAGAATGCAAAGTGTTCTTCGTTGGACCAACACGTGTAATTTATAGGAAGCTTTCAATTCAAATCTGACCGTTCCCCCCAAAATCTGATAACAAATGCATTCTTGGCGGTAGATCTCCAAAGATTTTCGCCATAAATAGCACCTACACCCTCCTCTTAACTGATTTTTGGCCATCTAATCACGAATAGTACCCTCAAAGGCTACCTTGGGACCCACTTGCATGACACCATCCTCAACAACATAACTCGTCCAGTGCAGCTTCACCTGTTGCACCCCTACCATCCTTCACACAACCTTTCTACCTCATTCTTCACCTAGTCAAGCATCGTAGTTTATAGTCCCGCAATTCCTTGTAACTTCATAGATTAGTAAGACTGTCCTGCTGCCATACAGTCATCGTGCAGGGGCAGGGTCCCCTGTGTACAACTTGAGCCTACTTCCATTCACTTTTCCAAGGAATGGTTCTCCATTAAAGTTTGAGAGCTGAACTATACCACCATCTATGATCTCCTTAATAACATACCACCCTAACCAGTGCATTTGAAATTTTTCTGGAAACTTCATGAACTTGCTGTCATATAACAACACCAAATCATCTATCTTGAACATGCGCAACTTAATATGCCGATCATGCCATGCCTTCTCGCATTCCTTTTTCACTTGGTGGTGAAATCCTATAAGGAAGCGGTCTTCTTCCAACTCATGATATGTGCGAGCCATTCCTCTAAGGTCTTGTGGTCTGCCATCTCAGTCAAGTCTGCAATTCATAATCTTGGTACAATATAATCCATTGGCAATATTGCTTCAATTCCATAGACCAACCTAAACAGTGTTTGTCTTGTCAACTTCTTGCAGGTCATCCTATAAGCCCATAATTCAATAGGTACGTGCATGTCCCAATCATTCCTTTATGCATTGCATACCTTTGTCAATATGTTCTCCAAAATTTTATTAAAAGCTCCCATCGTTCCATTCGCCTGAGGGTGATAGGGTGTGCTCTTTTGATGATATACTTGGAATTATTCAAGCATTGTGCTGATCGTTTCATTCAAAAAATGCGTAGCCCTATTACTCATCAAAATCTTATGGCATCTAAACCTTGTTAAGACATACTCGAATAGAAACTTCGCAACAGTGGCCAATGTGCAATCCTTCACTGGTTGTGCTTCTGTCCACTGGGTTAAATACTCAGTTGCAATAATGATATACCATGTGCCCGTCTTCTTTCCTGGCAGTTGTATAGGGCCTATAAAGTATGGCCCATTTCTCAAATAGTTACAACGAAACTTGGGGATTTAAAGGCAATCATCCCTTCGCAAAGGCTGCCCCATACTTTGGAAAACATCACACACCTTGAAATATGCCTTAGAATCTTTGTGTAATGTTGGCCACCATAACCCAACACGCAAAATATTATGCACAGTTGCTTTCCCTACATAGTGACCTCCTTCCATCTTCCATGGGCTTCAGCTAGGATACTAGTGCATTCAAACTCTGGAACATACCTTCACAATATCTCATCCGACCCCATCTTATACAAATGACCTGCAATTACTAAAAAGTTTGCAACACGAACTACTAAATCCTTGTTTTGTTGAGTGGAATAACCGTCTGGAGCTGATCCCATTGTTAAGAACTGAATAAAATCAGCGAAATGATCCTTGCAACGTGCATCACAAAAAGCTGTGCGTCTGGCAGTCCTTCCTCCAGACTACTTGGTTCCTCACCTGTTTCAATCCTAGATAGATGGTCTGGCCCTGCATTCAGCCTTCTAGGTTTCACAGTCACTTCAAATTCATACTCCTGGAATAATAGTAACCATCGACATATCTTTCCTCCCAACACAAGCTTGTTGACCAGGTATTTCAGCGCGGAGTGATCTGTATGCATTTTAAAATGTCCACCTAACAAATAATGTCTAAACTTCTGTAGCGCGTAGACCATTGCCAACCCTTCGTGCTTTGTGGTGGAGTAATTCTTCTCAGCTTTGGATAACTTCCTGCTCGTGAAAGCTATTAGATGATCAATCTCTCCCTCACCTGCTTGTGTTAATACTGCTCCTAGTGCAATGCATGAGGCATCGACATGCACATGAAACTCCTTTTTCCAGTCTGGAAAAATAAAAAATAGGCACTGTCACCATTTTTTCCTTCAAGACATCCAAGCTGCACTGATAGTCTTCGTCCCAACAAAACATAGAATCCTTCTTTAACAATTTCTCCATCGGCGCGGTTATCTGGGCATACGCGTTGATAAACTTAATGTAGTACCCAGTGTGTCCCAATGTTGCGCATAACTGTTTCACATTCCTAGGTGCTTCCAAATTCACAATTACATCGATCTTCACTAGGTCCACCATCAATATCTGCTTACAGACAACATGGCCGAGAAGAATTCCAAAAGGTACAAAAAATATACACTTTAGGTTCAATGCGATCTGATAACTTTGACACATATCCAACATGAGGTGTAGATTTGCAACATGGCGCTTCACCAACCCAAACCCGGTCCAGTCATAAGAATATACCTCCAAGAACTTATGAATGAACTCCTTGAACGCCGCGATGACTACCCGGGAAAATATCGCAGGTGTGTTCTTAATCTGAATAGCATAATTATATATTGAAAGCAACCCCACTCAGTTGCGAAGGTTGTTTTGCTTCGATCCTCCAACGCGATCTTTATTTGATGATAAATCGAAAACCTATTAGTAAATAAATACGCCTCTTGCCTGCCAACATTTTCTAAGACTTCGTTAGTAAACGGTGTCAGAAATAGATCATGCACACAAGCGTCATTCAGTTTCCGAAGATCTACGCATATGCGGATCTCGCCCTTTTGTTTCTTTTCTTGGACCACCATAGGACTTACCCAATCAGATTCTTCTACAGGCTCAATAATACCAGCTTCCAGCATCTTATCCAGTTCTAGGCACACCTTCTCCTTATACTTTGGATTCAATCGATAAGGCCGTTGCTTAATAGGATTTGCATCCGGTTTTAATGTAATCTTCATAACGCCTAAATCTCCGACATTCCCTTTCAAATTTGAAAACTTTGTTGGAAAGAAGTCCTAGTACTCGCGCAACAGCTCAGCTACCTTATCAATCGTGTCTTCGTCCCAATAATTTCCTATCTTCGCGAACATAGGTGCTTCTTCAGATCCAATGTTTACCTATGGAGTTTTCAAAGGTTGTGATATATTTGGGTTTGCCACGTTCGTTCCTTCGACTTTGCATTGTCCTTCGATCTCTGGAATTCTAATATTCTGCAGATCATCCTCTTCTTGAGTTGTAACATTATAAAATTTCAGTGCGTGGTACAACTATGTACCCCAATCTGGCTGAGTCTATTCTACCGGTTCCTTCAGCATTCTGAATATAACTATTTTAATTTCTTGTAACGCCTCATCAATGCTCTCAAAACCATCCTCGAAGCTAAACGTTAATAGAAAAATCTCCCTTAAAACGTCCCATTCAGCCATTCCATGGCGAAGCTCTGTCTCCAAATACCATTTCATTGAGATTGTATCTAGCGTATGACAGAAAATATGCACCCATTCTGGTTGTGGTTCTGTCCCCCAAGCCTTAGTCCATCATGCTAAATGATTGTGTGGATCATCCTTCCCGCTGTATTTTTCTATCATCCTGGTATTAGCATACCCAAACCTTAACTTCATCATTCTTCTGTATTCTCTCCTTCTAGCAAAGCTTTCCTTGTGCGTACCCCACCAAAGGGCAGGTGTAGCGTGCAATGCCAATTCCAGTGCTTGGAATCGATGTTCTTCCGGTACTTCCCTTTCAAATTAATCCAGAAACAGTTCCACATTAGTCAAACGATCATAGTGCGGAATATTCCTTACCTTAGGCGAGAAACACCTCAGTGACTTGGTCATCATATTACAACGGAGTGTAAATACTTCATGCAGCTTGTTCTGCCAATGTTCGAGCTCTTCATCTAAATCTGAGGCGCATGAGATATCCCCATCCCACGCAAATCGTCCATCGGTTGTAGGATTGATCCAATCCTCGCCTCGCACTATTATCTTGTATATTTGATCGAGATCATCATCGCTTTTTACATAGTCACGCACAGGTTCAGCATAACATGCTCCTTTTGCAGGGTCTAGTGGAACTACAACCTAAAACGACTTCTTTTCAAATGACATCTTCTGCTTCTTCAAATTGATTACTCCGTTCATATCAATAACGCAGCCAATTCCCAGCAGTCTGGGGTATGGGTTACTATCATCCACTATTTCAATAACCTCAAAGTTATCCTGCGCACTTGCACCCTCAATGTCCACCGTTACACCATATAAGTGGCCCATTGGAATAATCTTCTATTGATTTTCCATGCGCAACTGAAAAGGAGACCACTGCAGCGCAAGTCTCCCCATCCTTTCCCATGTCTGCTTAGGTAAGACATTCGCATCCGACCCCAGATCCAAGATTACCTAGTCCATTTCATATTCACCTATCTGTGCAGTTAGCCTCATCTCATGCCCCGTTCATGTCTTATGCTTACCAATATTCCTTATTGTGCATTGCTCAGTAGGAGTATTTTCTTATTGGCGCACTTATCTATTAAGTATTGCAATCCTTCGACTGATTTTTGATCACACAACAACTTTATACAGGTCTTCAAGAAAGTAGTTAGTATTGAAGGATCTACCTCTTGTGTCGCATTATTTTCTAGCATTTTCTCCTGAATTCCTGAGGTGGAGGCCTCAACGAAGTTCTTCTTTGCTTCCCAGAAAGTTTATTTAGTGCGATTCAGATCAAAGTCGACTTCCTTCTCAACAACCTTACGTACCCACCCGTCTTCCTCAGTCTGTTTACCTTTATCTGCGCCAGTCGTCATACCACTTCTCAATACAATATTGACACTCTGATCCTCTTCGCAGGGCTCAATCCTCATCGTCTGAATGTTATGCGTAGGCTGCTGGGGTTGTGCCTTCATTTCTTGCATCTTTTCCATAAGAACTATAAATTCCTCTGACATGGTCAAACTGTCGATAATACTGACATGAGGGATGCGTGGGGTTTGGACAGTCTCGCGCGAAGTGCCCTACTTTGCCACAATTATAACAAATGACCTGTCCATGCCCTCGTCTTGGTCCAACGCCTCTTCCTCGTCCTCGGCCTTGGAATCCTCCATGAGCTGCTCCTGCGCCTTGATCTTGAGGCTAGTTCTCTACCATTTTGTAGGTGGGGTCCTATCCATCATTAGTTCATAACTTCTACAATGGCATTCATCGTGCCCTTCTAACTTACAAAAATTGCAAAGTAATTGCTACGGGGTCTGTATAAACTTATGCAATAGATGATAGTTATCAGTAGCATGCTGTCCTATAACCTAACAAATAGTGCACCACAACGTGGCTCTCGCGCTCGTCCCAACATTATTTTCAGGCTTTAGGGGTACAATCCCTTCCCCTATAATATAATTCTTAAAGACTGGGCAATGGTCCTTAACATGTTCATGGCTCTTAAATTTCAGACACCAGATCTCAGCGCACACCTCCAGCTTTCCTATTTCCTTATATCTACATTTTACATATTTGTCCTATACATCATTTGTCCTATACATCATCCAATCCATTTTCACAGTCATAGTTGATGACTCTTCAAGCTTTTGCTTTCAAATGTAATCAATTTGAGCTGACATTGTCTCCACAAGAAAATTATTGGTCTCTTACAATTGGAAACATGATAATTTGTGCTCCTTGGATGATTATTGTCTTCTCTGAACTTTATGGTAGTTTATTTTGTTAAATTTCCTTGAAACTAGCAACCTGGTAATTTACTACCTAACATATTATTACATATCTATCGAACAGAAAGAATGACTAGGATCTTAGCAAAACTTAAATATCGAAAGACAACAAACAACCAATCTGAATGATATGTTTACACAGATTTTCTGTCCATCAAACAATTCATTTTCTGTCCATCAAACAATTCTTCATTAAAATAACTTTGGAACCTACGGGGGTTCCCTTACTAGGATAATGGTTCTTTGAGGAAATTATATATACAACAATAAATCTAGGGTTATCCAACTAATCAAGCCCTATATTTTCCCTTTGATCTATATTGGCTAATTGAGATATCCCTTGTTGCTTGTTCCACCTTCCGGTGACCTAGTACATTAGATGGAATTCCTTCTCTAACCAATAACTGAGATTCTCTTCTCTCAATTTCTAGTGTTTTCTCATTGCGTGCCATCTTCCATGGCCTAAAATTTATATTATAAGCTTGAGTTTTTAATGGAATATATAACTATAATCTCCAAAGTGATTGACGATTGATATTATATCTCATCTCACTTCAGATCAATGGTTGATATTAACCTATTTCACCAACGGAAAATGTTATAGCCAAAAACTGATAACCTAGCCCTTTCTAATTAGGTGGATCGAAATACGCCAAGTAGGATTAATTTTACCATATTAAAATCACTTTCACCACAAAAGATAATTTAATAAACCATTTTTATTAAATTATTTTCTGATTAAAATTAAAAACCCCATGAGAATAATTGAACAAATCATTATTTATTTAATTTTCTCTAAGAATAATTATTAAATCATTGTTTATATAATTATTCCTTATCACATTTGACTAAATCCTCTAGGAGTAATTAAATAAATCACTATTTATTTATTATTCCTTATTTCTATTATTGGAATAATTGTTAAATCACTATTTAATAATTATTTCAATTTCACACCATTATTAATCCTCGCGAAATAATTAATAAATCGTTTATTTGTTAATTATTTCTAAATAAATATATTTGACCATTTTGAATATCTTTTCCGTGTCCAAAAAATATAATAAAGTATTCTTAACGATTAGATCTTGATTTGGTAAATATTATTTTTATTACTTTCCATTTTCGAGATTAACTCAATACTTTGTTATAAACATGAGGCTTTTTTATTCATTCTTCACCATGATCATTGTCATAGTCACCATTATTGTCTCTTTTCTTTTGAGTACCCATTTGAGTTATTCACATTATTCTGGGTTTTTTACATATTGAGAGAGAAGATCAATTGCTGAAGCATCAAGGAAATCAAAGGACCCATCTCATGGAGGGGGAATTGTAGACCCTTTTTGTAGATCTCCTTCACCAGGTGTCATCAATAAAATTATTTATTCATCTTAAAGTCTTTCCATTTGGGTTATTGCATTGGATATCTATATTGTTGCTTTTTTACTTTGGATCCTATATGTTATTTTTATTGCAGATTTGAAGCGTAAGTAGCCACAAATTGTTGTTAGGGGCACTTGTCACCTAGTGACTTAAGTGAAGCATTTTGGGTACACCTTCCAAGAAATTTCACACTAACAAATGGTGACTTTATTAGTGTAATAACAACACTCGGGTGACAGAATTTTTAGTAAATTTCAAGTTTTCCTACAACTGTTTTTAGCCTCTCAATTTCTATTTATAGTATTATTTCCTTTTTTGTCAAATTTTCAGATTCTGGTGGTTTTCTGGTTCTTTCTTCAGGTTACAGGGACAACTGAGTACGAGATGGTAAAATCTATGCGAGATATTTTGACTGAGAATCCTGTGAGAAAAACACACTTTTCAGCCCTAGATATGCGTTCCAGAGCACATTTTTCCCCCAAAAATTGCATTTTCCACTGTTCCAGGTAAGTACCTGCATTTTCGAATTTTTTTCGGAACAATTCCAAAAAACTTTCAGATTTGTCGAGAGTGCCATGTGTAGGCTGGGAAGGGTACTTCATATCTGTTTTTAGTCTCCCCTAGGCCTATATTCTCTTAGTTTTTCTCTTTGAGGAAGGAAAAATCCCCCTAGGGTTTAGAGTACACCTCCACATTGTTAGGAAGAGATTGGCTGAGTGAGGAGTCTAAGGTTTTCAACATTTTCAACCACTAATTTTTAGAGTTTGATCCATTACTTTTCAACCCTTTTGGATAGGTTTATTTTACCTTTTATCCCTTTAGAGTTTGGGTTTTTCCTTTCCCCCTTAGGATCCTGTTGACACCTAATCCTCAGCGGTTGGGTGTACCCGGAATGTGAACAGTCATCAAGTAGATGAACTGATCAGTCAAATTCCTGTATATAAACAATAGTTACCTAATGAAATTTATCAATCAGTTTTCTTCTGCCAAGTCTGGAGTTACCTGGCCTGACATGGTATCAGAGCACAAGTCCCAGGTTCCTTTTTTTGGCGTGCCTTGTAACTCCTCTGTCCCATATTCTGCCATAACGCATCTGCCTACTGATGTTAGTGTAATTGCATCCGTTGGTTAACACCTTTGCTTTATTCCCTTCTGTTCTTGATAATCTGCCTCTGCCAGCGCTCTGTCCACTAACGCATCTGTCCACTGACCTTTCGATGCCAAAGATCTGTTGTGACGGTTGAAGGGAAAGCGACTGCTGTTTGAGGGGACTCGAAAAGATAGTGTTGAGAGAGGGATAGAACCATTAGCCATTGTTATCACTGTATTAACCTCGTACCTCTTGTCTAATTCAAATGCATTGTAAATCGATCCCAACACCCAGAAAGCTGGGCCTGCTATCAGAAGAATATGTACATATGATTTATGGATTGATACCAGGAGGTCTTCGTATCCGAAAGTTATGAAACCGGTCAATGAAGATTTATCCCTGACAGACCATTTAAAACTTCTCGATGCAACCTCTTTATTACCCCGTTCGATCTTATGGCAGTGCATACCATGCAATGGGTTTAATTGACGGCCAAAATAGTCACGATTTGGCCTGTATCTCTGCCTGAAATTGTTGGAGGTTTCGAGGATTTGTACTGGGAAGGGGGCCGAACCCACGACCGCAAGGATATGGTATGGTAACTGACATGGTATCATGGCAATAGCCGTCTTTTTAGGAGAAACGAGTGAAGAGACAAAGCGACACAGACCCCAAGATATGACAGACAAGATACGTTGATGCTGTGAGGTTGGATTCCAGATCAATACGTTTATTATTTTCGATCCAGATTTTGTATTGTTAAATCTGAAAGAAAATGAGATTATGTTTGATGTATTCGACTTTCAAGAACGTTTTCTTAACACCTTTATGACCAGCTCTTTAATGGATAGTTTTCTATGGTCAAATGTTGCAGAACATAACTTGAACCTATAATTTTGAATGGGCACTCACAGATAGTAGTATAGGTGATGCGAACTGCTTCCATTATTGTTCTTTAATCTATAAGGTTTCTGATTTGGTATTGCGCGTTTTATTCCATTAGAGTGTGAATGTCCGAATGGTAATGCTGTGAGTCAAAGTATTGCGCAGTTTATGTAAGCAGTCAAAGTATTGTGCAGTTTTCAAAGCGTTTATTTATCATTCAGAGTATTGCGCTGTTCTTCAAAGTGTTTATTTATATCAATCAAAGTGTTTGATATTGCGCACAGTTTTCTTTTGAATGATAATGCTGCATTGAAAAGTTATCATTTCAATGTTGATGCTTCTAGCAAACATTAGAGGGATTTGAAGGTTGTAATGTAAGGAAGTTTTTTTTTATCAGCAGAAGTAATTTTTTTTACAGAATGCATTCAATCATTTCTATGGTAGGAATAGTTCTCACTGGCAAGGAGAACTATCCTGAATGGTCCCGGATGGTAAAACACACCCTCATCTACAATGAGTTGTGGAAGGGAGTGTGTGTTGGAGAAGGAGACAATGACCCAGTACAGCCTACATCAGACAAAGAGCTCGTCATTTGGGAAAACAAGAACAGCAAAGCCTATGCATTAATCGCAGCATCTGTAAATGAAGAAGTAAGTCACCATATTTCATCATATTCAACTACCTTTGAAGCTTTACAAAAGCTGAAAGAACTTTATGACTCACATTCTACACTTGAAGTTGTTCAGCTCATGATTAAACTCTTCACTCTTGAACTAAAAAATAATGATCCTCTTGCTCTTGCATCTGAAGTAAAATCCATAATGCATGATATCAAATCCACTAAGGTTGAGATGGATATCCCTCTTATTGCTTTTCTCAAGGCACTCTATCCTACTTACTCCAATTATCTTGAGTCTTTACAAGCAAATGGAAATCTTAAAGATATAACCTTTGACTCTCTTGTGAAAAAGTTTGCTGAAAGAGAGAAAGCCTTTGGAAAGAAGACAGTCCCTGAATCTTCTGAAGAGACTGTCTGCCTTGCTCATAAAGAAAAGCATCCTGCTCATGATTCTACAAGACGAAGAGGTGGACGAAGAGGAAGAGGAAGATACTTCAGAGGCAGGGGGGCAGACACTCTCAAGCAGAAAAAGCAGATCTGCATTGCATTCGCTGCAAACGAAATGGATCACATGATGCTTCTACATGCAAGCTACCATGGGACAAAATTGAGCAGAAAAGAAACCAGCAGAAAGGTAAAACTGATGATACAGACAAAGGTAAAGCACCTGAATCCGCTCACTATATTGAGGCACAATGTAACATTGGAGTAAATGAAGATTTGTTTAATGCTTCACTTGCTTCTTCGAAAAATGATTGGTTGCTTGATTCAGGAGCAACCTGTCATATGACTCATAGGAAAGATTTTTTTGAAGATTTCACTGACAATGTTGATGGAGCAGTATACTTTGCAGATCAGTCAAAAATCAAGCCATCAGGGCTTGGCACAATCAGGCTTAAACTGCCTGGTCTTCCAGACTTTCTTCTGGATCATGTTCTATATCTCCAACAGCTCAAGAGAAACTTGCTGTCCTTGGTCCACATCCGCCAGCAAGGTCACTCCATTCATATGTTTGATGGCAAGCTTGAGGTAAGAAAAGCTTCTGACCACTCACTTGTCATGAGGGGAATAGAAGAAGAAAGGCTTCTCAAACTGTAAGGAACCTCTGTTCATGCACAACATTTCTCATATATTTCTCATCATGAAGAAGGTACACTTCCATCAAGTTTATTATGGCATGCTAGATTTGGACATTTAAACTATGACAGTCTCCGCTTATTGAAGAAAAATGTTGTTGCTGGTTTGCCTACAATTCCTAGAAAACATAAGCAATGTGATGCTTGCATTCTAGGAAAGCATAGCAAACAGTCTTTTCATGATTCACATTCAAGAGCACATAGGAAGCTTGAACTCATTCATTCATATTTATGTGGTCCAATGCCTGTTCCTTCTGCAAATGGAAATAAATATATCATGACATTTATTGATGATTACACCAGAATGTGTTGGATTTATTTATTGAAGAACAAATCTGATGCTTTTCAAACATTCAAGAATTTTCATAAATGGATTGAAAATGATGCACAATCTCATATTGGGTCTATATGCACTAATAATGGAAAAGAATATACATCAAATGAATTTGAACACTATCTTCGCCAACATGGGATCAAACATCAAACAACTGTACCTTATAATCCCCAACAGAATGGTGTAGCAGAAAGAATGAATAGAACAATCTTGAATATGGTACGATCCATGCTTTTCTTCAAAAATGTAAAGATAATGTTTTGGGCTGATGCTGTTCTATGTGCTGCATATATAAAGAATAGATGTCCATCTAGTGCTATAAGAAACAAGACTCCTTATGAATTGTGGTATGGACATGTTCCTTCGGTAAAACATCTCAGGATCTTTGGTTCCACCTGTTATGCTTTAATACCAAAGGTACATAGAAACAAACTTGGTGCTAGAAGTCGTAAGTGTATCTTCCTGGGGTATTCAAACACATCTAAAGCATATCGTCTCTATGATGAAGTAAATAAAAAGTTTGTTTTGTCTAGAGATGTCATTTTTCTCGAATCATCCAAATCTGACAATGTTGTTGAGCGGCAACTTGATCGCTTGGATAGATTCGCAAAAACAAAATCATTTCAAGAATTTGATAATCAGATTCCACATCTTGAAGGGGGGATTCCTATACTAGAACAACATGTGGAATCTTCTTCTGAAGAACAATCTCCCCTGCATGAAACTCCAACAACGGATGATGCTTTAAGTGATGTAATTGATAGAATTGGGAGACTCAATCTTGATTCAGTCCCAACTCAATCAACATAGCAACCTGGACCATCTCAGAAAGGTCCCCCAAAGTGGCTGACAAAGACACTTGAAAGTGTTCATCCTGATGAAATTGGAAAAATAGGAACCAAAAATACAAACCGACAAGATGGAGGTGATGTAGATGACTCTAATTCACCTGTTGATATGGATGTTACTTATGATTGTGAATTGAACTTGTCTATAGATTTTGAACCAACTTCCTTCAAAGAAGCTGCTTCTCATGATGAATGGAAAGAAGCAATGCAAAAGGAGTATGATGCCCTCATAAAGAATGGCACTTGGAAGCTGGTTGATCCTCCATTTGGAACCAAACCAATTGGTTGCAAGTGGGTCTACAAGAACAAATACAAAGTTGATGGCTCACTTGACAAGCACAAAGCTAGGCTTGTGGAAAAAGGTTTTGCACAGAAGGAAGGGGTCGATTATGAGGAAACTTTTTCCCCCACAACAAAATGGGCCACCATCCGGACACTCTTTGCACTAGCTGCTCAGAAGGGTTGGAAAGTCCATCAAATGGATGTAAAAACTGCATTCTTGAATGGAGATCTAAAAGAGAATGTTTTTATGTCCCAGCCTGAAGGATTTGCTGTGAAAGGACATGAACATAAAGTATGCAAACTTGTGAAGTCCTTGTATGGCCTCAAACAAGCACCACGAGCCTGGTATGAAAAACTAACAGAGCATCTTCTGAAACTCAACTTCAATCATTTTGATCTTGATGATGCAACTTTATTTGTCAAGAAAGTTGGCAAAACAGTTGTATATCTTGTGGTATATGTAGATGATCTTTTAATGACAGGGAACAATGAAAGCTATATTGCATCCATAAAGAAAGAATTAGGAAATTTTTTTGAAATGACTGATTTGGGCTATGTTCATTATTATCTTGGCATTGAAGTAACCCAACATCCAAAATCCATATTTCTTTCTCAAAAGAAATACATTGGAGATTTGTTAAACAGATTTGGCATGACAGAGTGCAATCCTCTTTCTACTCCAATGGAACAAAACTTAAAGCTCACATCTATTGAAGGAAAGGAATTTGAGGATGCAACAAAGTATAGACAGCTTATAGGAAGTCTCATCTACCTCACTACTACCAGACCAAACATTTCATTTGCTGTTGGAATCCTCTCCAGGTTTATGCAAAAGCCTTGTGAGGGACATTGGTCTGCTGGAAAAAGAGTTCTAAGGTACTTAAAGGGAACTCAAGACCTTGGAATCAAGTATACACAGGTGGACGACTTCAGCTTGATTGGATACTCTGATTCAGACTTCGATGGAGACAAAGAAACTGGAGTATCTACTTCAGGATATGCTATCAGTCTTGGATCAGGAGCTGTCTCTTGGAGATCACGCAAACAATCAGTTCCAGCAGATTCCACAACAGAAGCAAAATACGTGGCAGCAGCTGAAGAAACAAAAGAAATTGTGTGGCTCATGAAAATCCTTGAAGATTTGCAGGTAAAACAAGTACAATCAACTCCACTCATGATTGACAACACCTCTGCAATAAAGTTGGCCAAGAACCCAAAGTTCCATGATCGTACTAAGCACATCAATACTAAATATCATCTGATCCGACATCATGTTGAGGCCAAAACAATCCATCTCCGTCATTGTTCCACAAATGAGCAAATTGCAGACATCTTCACCAAAGCGCTTGGAAGAGAAAAGCTTGGAATATTCAGAACGATGCTTGGACTCACCAACATCCCTTCAGATTAAGGGGGGGAATTGTTGACACCTAATCCTCAGCGGTTGGGTGTACCCGGAATGTGAACAGTCATCAAGTAGATGAACTGATCAGTCACATTCCTGTATATAAACAATAGTTACCTAATGAAATCTATCAATCAGTTTTCTTCTGCCAAGTCTGGAGTTACCCTGGCCTGACATATCCCCTTGAGTATCCTAGATTTTATAGCTTCACACTTATCCTTTGCAACATTTTTCACCTCTAATTTTTGTTGCTTGTCTGCACCATTTACATCAAATTATTCCCTCTAGATCTCAGTACGTTTGATATTAGTTATTTTAGTAATTTTATGTGCCTTTGAGTAGCTTGTTTGCCTTCTATTTCTTAGCTGCTTGATAGCCTTTTTGGGCGGGGTTTGCTTGATTGGATGTTTATTTTTCTGTCATTTTTAGAATTATTTACAATATTTAAACACTTTCTTTTAAGTAATACATGGCATCATAAAACCTGCTCAATTAATTGAAGTATAAAACTTCTGAATAAACAGAATTAAGTAAATATTTTATTAATAATTGAATGATGATTACATTTTTTTGAGAGGCCCTGACTATATACTGCCTTAGGTGCCTCTTGGTGAACCTTACAACTAACTAATTTTTACATAACATTTCCTTCCTCTCGAAAGAATGCTTTGTCCTCAAAGCATACGTAACAACGGGTGTTGTTAACAAAATGTTGCGGTCTCCCAAGAAGCTTCTTCTTCGGGTAAGTCCTTCCACTTAATCAAGTATTCCTTGATTGTATGATGTCAAAGCTTTCTTTCTCTAGTAGATAAAATACCTTCTAGTTCTAGAATGACCCTTCCCTCATCATCCAGGGATGGAAGCGTTGTTTGCATTGATTGATGGTCGTCTACTGCCCTTTTAAGGAAGGAGACATGGAAGACATTGTGAACACGACTTTTCTCTGGAAGGCTTAAACCATATGCAACTTGGCTGATCTTTTTGTTCATCTGATAAGGTCCATAGAACTTTGGTGCCAATTTATTTTTTCCTTTCTACTTTAAGGACAATTTTTTGTATGGTTGGAGCTTGACAAACACCCATTCTCCGACTTCAAATTCTCTTTTGGTTCTGTTTCGGTCTGCTTGTTGCTTCATATGATTCCTTGCATTATTCAAGTTTTCTTTCAGTATTTGGACGATTTTTTGGGTTTCTTCTAATTGATTTTTAACAAAAGGTAGATCTGCCTAGACAAGAGCTAGATCCTTCCATTTTGGGGGCTCATATCTGTACAAGGCTTGAAATGGAATCATTTTTGTTGACGTATGATAAGTAGAATTATACCACCATTCAGCAAGATGCAACCATTGAGCCCACTTATTTTGTTTTTTTGTAGCGTAGCAATGTAGGTAGGCCTCCAAACATTTATTGACAACCTCTGTTTGTCCATCTGTTTGAGGGTGATAAGCGGAACTCATATTTAGGTAGGTTCCTATGAGGTTGAATAACTCCCTCCAGAAATTACCCTTGAATTTGGCATCTCTATCACTCACAATGACTTTCAGAAAACTGTGTAATTTATATATATTTTTGCAAAATATTTCAACGATTTGTTTAGCTGAATATGATTTATTTATTGCCATAAAGTAATCATATTTGGTGAGTCTATCGACCAATACAAAAATCTTGTCCTTGCCTTCAAATACGAGTAATCCTTCAATAAAGTCCACCGAAATTTCTTCCCATTTCTGATTTGGACTGTTTAAAGGGTGAAGTAATCCAGGTGTCATAATATTTTCATTTTTATTCCTTTGACATGTGTCACACTCTGCTACATACTTCTGAATATCACAACTCATTCCTTTCCAAAAGAAGGATTGACATGCATTGTAGTAAGTCTTCAAGAATCCTACATGTCCGGCGAACGATGAATCATGTGATTCCTAGAGTATCTTAAATTTAAACTTGGAATTTGCATTTAGATAGATTCTTCCCTTGTACCATAGAATATCATTTTTCCATTCAAATTTTGAGTTGTTGGGAAGGTTATTGATTATCGCCGTTATTTCGGGATCCTTGGCATACTCACTTAGAATCTCGTTAAACCATTCAGGAACAACTGCTGAGATTGCAAGTAGTGTTGGTTCTTCGTCTTTCCTGGATAGGGCATCTACTACTACATTGTCTTTTACCCTTTTATGTAGTATTTCCATGTCAAAGGCAACAATTTTTTCAATCCATTTTTGTTTTTCTTTGGAAAGTGTTTTTTTGTTGAAGGAGGTGCTAGATACTGTTATGGTCTATTCGAATGGAGAACTTACTTCCAAAAAGATATTGCCTCCACTTAGCTAGTGCGTGCATAATAGCAAGCATTTCTTTGTTGTATGTGGACTTGAGGCGTTCTCTTTTATTGAGCTTCCTGCTTTCAAAAGCTATTGGATGCCCTTCTTGCATTAACACTACACCTATACCGAATCTGAAAGCATCACACTCGATGATAAATGGTTTAGAAAAATCTGGTGTTGCCAATACCGGGGCATTAGACATAACTTCCTTTAATTTTCAAAACACTATCGTGCTTCCTCATCCTGGCATAGAAATCAATTCTTCTTTAAAAGGTTTGTCAGAGGTGCAGTTATATGTGCATATTTTTAAATAAACCTTCGGTAATACCCAGTCAAACCTAAGAACCCTCTTAGCTTGGATACATTAACTGGTTTGGTCCATTCCTTTATAGCTTTGATTTTATTAGGGTCCACTTTTACGCCTTCATGGGATATAATGTGTCCAAGGTATTCTACTTCTTCCTTTCTGAAGGTGCATTTGGATTTTTTTGCATAGAACTGATGCTCTTTTAGTAGTGTCAGAACTTTATCCAGATGTTGTAAGTGCTCCTTCCAAGTTTTACTGTAAATTAAAATATCGTCAAAGAATACTAATACAAACTTTCTAAGATCTGGACGAAATAATTTTTTCATAGTTTGCTTGAAACATTGTTGGTGCATTGGTTAACCCAAATGACATTACTTTAAATTCATAGTGACATTCGTGTGTTCAGAATGCCATTTTGGTATGTCTTCCAACCTGATTCTAATTTGATAATAGCTTGAACTTAAGTCCAATTTTGAGAGGTATTTTGCGCCATGTAGCTCATCCAACATTTCGTCAATAAAGGGAATTGGGAACTTGTTTTTAATTGTTATTTTGTTTAATCCTCTATAATCAATGCATAGCCTGAATGAACCATCCTTCTTCCTTACCAATACCACTGGAGCAGCATACAGACTTTTACTTTTCGAGATGATCCCACACTTTAAAAGGTCTTGGATTAGTCTCTCAATTTCTGTCTTTTGGTGGCGTGGATATCAGTATGGCTTGATGCTGACAGGGTCTGAACCTGCTTTGACTTCTATTGTATGCTCAATTTCCCTGTTAGGAGGCATTTTCATAGGCAGGTCTTGAAATACTTTTTCATGCTTCTGAATTAGATCTTGTATTTTTGGTGACTCTTCATTGATCATATTTGCAGATAACATTTCTAATTGGTGAGAACTACATAAGGGGGTGCTCCTTTTTGAATCATCTTCATCATCTGAGATGATGATACAATTTGATTCTATGGTGCTTGGAATCCGTGTAATTTGTACCTCTGACCTCCCCATTTAAATCTTATGAATTGTACTTGATGGTTGGCAGCATAAGTGCCTAGAGTTCGTAGCCATTGGATACCTAAGACCACATCTACTCCACCTAATGGTACAGTGAAGAACGAAGACTCTAAATTAAAGTCTTGACTTTGCAATTTGACCTTATGGCATTTCCACACCTTTTCAATCTTCTTACCATCAGCTACCATCACCTTCATGTTTGGTAAGGGAAATGAAAAAATATTGAGTCTCTTTGCCACGGTTGCATCTAAAAAATTGTGTTTGATACCAGAGTCGATGAGAACCACTACGTTGTTCTTCTTTATATGTCCTTTCAACTTTAAGGTCTGAGGTTGTGATATACCTGTCATAGTTGATAGTGACACTTGCAGAATACTTCCATCATCTAATTCTGGTGAGAATTCTAGGGCATCTTCTGTTCCTTATATGTCAGAATCCTTACTATTTGAATCATTAGTTGCTTCAAAATTATATAGGTTCTTTGGTTCTTTTCCTTTAGCACACCTATGTTTGGGGCCCCACTTCTCACCACATCGTTTGCATTTGCCTTCTGTTATCCTTTGTCTTTCCACATTAGATTTTTCACCTTCATGACGATGTGGTGGAACATATCTTGTATTATTTGAATCCACAGACTGGGGTACTCTTCGTCTTGAATATAATTTTTCCGGTTTTGACCACAGTATTTGTTCAAATTTCTTTTCAACCGTTTTTGCTTTTCGTCATGCTACTTCTATTGACTTAATGTCATGAAGGTCAAGTTCTACTTGTAAATGAGTTTTAAGTCCGGAGATGTATGATTGAACTAGACGAGACTCTGATAACCCATGTACCCGTGTCACTGAGGTTTCACATTCTTGAGTGTACTCATCCACACTTCCTTTTTGTTGTAATTTGATGAGTGATGAAAAAAACTCTTCTTCCCTTACACCTTGGAATCTTTTAAAGAATGCATCTTTAACTTTCCTCCAACTGATGGCGATTGTTGTCTTCTTCCACCACATATACCAATTATATGCTTCTCCTTCCATTTTCATGGATGCGTGCCTAAACCTTTCATCATCATCGTTGATGTCATAAATCTCAAAGTATTCTTCTGCTTTATTTATCCATGCAACACTGTATTTTTCGTTTCCATCGAATTTAGGCATCTCGACTTTTTCCTTTCGCTAATATGTCACTAATGGTTGAGTGAAAAAAGGATGTTGATTGGTAAATGTATCCCAGAGTTTCTTATTTGAAAAAATCGCGTTACTATTTTCTTGGTGGGGTGTCACTGATTTTTTTGAAGATTTAGCTTTTTGAGAATCTGTTGATTTTGTTGAGTCTGATGAATTGTGCTCTTGATTTTCTCCATCTTCTTAGAGTAGTTTTTTTGGTGTAATATCATGCTTTCTACACAAGTGGTTCAGCAATGCCAAGGTATGTTTTTGATTCATTTCGGTTTGGATATGGTTCTACCCCATATGTAGTTCTATTTGATTTGTCATATCCTGAAGCCTTTTGATATCGTCAGAGTGCCCATTAAACTTATTCTGGAAATTAGCTAAATTTTTATTGAAATCATTAGAGTGGTTAGTAATCCTATTCTCCAATTCAATCAATTTTTTATTGAAATCAGCTATTGACATTGACATTGAATGAGGGGTGTAAATTTGTCTGCCAGTTTAATTAATTAATTAATTAATTAATTTTTTTAATTAATTAATTTAATTTTTTAAATTAATTAATTAAATTAAAGTTATATATGTAATTATAATTATATATAGTTTTAATTATATATAATTTAATTAAATATATATGTATATATATATATTATATATACGTAGGACAGTCACGTTTCGCTGAACGGTTACCTTACCTGAACAGTCACGTTACTGTTTGATCGTCGACTTGTGCGGATATCACACAGAGCCCACCGCAATGGACGAGGGACACAGTGTTGCAGGCGTATGGTTAGCAGATGACAGGGACGCGGTGCAGCAAGTACAATCGGAGCCGGGCAGCGGGCACGACAGTGGTGATAGGGACAACGGTGACAGGGACGTGGTGTTGCAGGACGGATGGACAACAGACGAGAACAATGGAGGGAGATGACGAGGGACAACGACAGATGAATTTTTGTGGACGGATGGATGCAGGGTGAATGACGTAGACAGGGAGGCAATGAGAGATGTGGGGGAACACAGTGTCGAAAAAATGACAAGGGAGAGAGCAAGGTGGAAGGGGTTGGGGAACAACCGAAGCGGAACAAACCTAGATTATGGGGTGACAACAGCAAAGCGGAATGACAATATGAAGCGGATGTCTCGGTGTAGTGATTTGCTGGAAGATCGAACTCGCTCCGATACCAGATGAAGTATAAAAATTTTGAATAAACAGAATTGAGTAAATATTTTATTAATAATTGAATGATAATTACATTTTTGTGAGAGGCCCTGGTTATATACCGCCTTAGGTGCCTCTTGGTGAACAGGCATGATCTTTGATCATGCCCTTTTGCCTAATAAACTACAACTAACTAATTTTTACATAACATTAACTCATCCACTTGACAAATTATTTTCACACACCCACACCCTAAGTGAACGTGAGTTTGGTTAACACCTGATCCAGGTGGATCTTCAAAAAAGTACCAGTGGCATGACAAAAGGCTCAAAAATCAAAGTTGTAGAATCTGGATAAGATTAGGATTGGATCGAAGTGCTCTTCATCCTTATTACAATGGTGCGAACGATACTCAAATCTGAGTCCAGATGACAAAGTTAAAGCAAGCCAAAGTTTGAGTTTGACTTGTTCGGGTAGTAGGGAGAAGATGACATGGCATAATTTCAATGTATAAGGGAGTTCCATGTGGAAGGATGCCACTGGACCCCGCATATTGCATATCGGTGAAAAGGAGGAGCGCTTAAGGAAGAATTGACCCTTGACATTCTTGGCTGCGATTGTGATATCGCATATCGCAAGCTAGAGGAGTTACAAATCAACCCTAACAGGAATTAGTTGCGATGTGATATACATCGCATATCACAATCACACGAAAAGGCTTGTGCTTCCTATGTGGTTCGGGGGAAAAGTGCTGATTACGATTTTGTGGTGTGCACCATTTGTGATACTACTATAAGGGGTCCGTACTCGATATACTATATATTATGCTTAATACACCCAGCGGGTCTGCAAATCTTGTAGTGTGCTAGATCAGTACACCAAGGGTTTCACATAGATTGCGATAGTGTGATGGGAGATACAAATGTGAGAAGTTATGGCATACGGTGAATACTCCTGTCGGATCCATAGATATCATAAGATTCTTGTTTCCAGGTTTGGATTGTCCATCGATAAGCTAGAATTGTCGGTAAACCCATCACCAATACCCATGCATTGTTGTAATGAGTTTTTTTATTAGACATTGGATTTTCTATTGCGGAAGGGTTGTTGCCGTGAATCCTTCCGCCTGCTAACCTTGGGTATTATGTTGGAATTGCCCCGATTTTGAGGGATGTTGCCATGCTCTTATATATATGACTGCTGTGTTGGAGAGAGGTAGGGAGGACAGGCTGAAACTCATATTCTATTGTATACAACAGACCTTGATCCTTGGAAGCAGGACGAAACCTCACCTTGAGCAATAGGGAGGTTATGAGAAGGTGGTAGAAGGCCCGATTATCCAAATTGGGAGTTTGGATATGCATTTTTGCACTGTTTTTCGCCACGAGTTCAGTGGTTCTGTCTGTTTTCAAAGCTTGGCTCTCCATTATCTGCCCATCTATTAGCTTGGAAGTATAAGGGTTATAATTGTTTATTGTTGTACTCTTATATCTTTTATGCCGCTAATAAAAATAAGGTCTCCCCACTATTGACTAGGGCTTGGAGATGTATTCCAAACTAGACGAACTCCGTAATCAAATCATTGTGTCATGGTTTTTGTGTTCTTTTGACTATTTCCGCATTGTTATGTGTTTTTTTAAGTTCCATGGTTAACTAACTCGGCTATATGTAATTATAATGCATCTGTAAGTAAAATATATTGGATCAAGTTTGGTACCAGAGCAGGTCTTTGTAGATGCGAATTGCATGAGTTTATGCTAACACGGAACAAGTTGCGAAAAGGAGAAGGAACACTTAACTCCTTTGATCCTGAAGTAGGATGTGAACAACAAAGAAGAAACATGGCCAATGAAGAATCTCATTGGGAATAGGAACATAATTTCTGAAAGGTATTCTATAATATGGCAGGAAAGGTAGACAAGATGTTCACATAGTATGAGAAGGCACTTGGGCATGAGAAGAAGGATGTCGACGATCATGAATCAAAAAATCAGGAAGGTGGCAGAGAAGATCCTCCTCCCTCTCCTTCCTCCAGTGATAATTCTCATCACTCTCATAGAAATTCCAAACAGAGCTCTAAGAAACTGTTCTTCAAGTTAGATTTGAAGTTCGACCTGCCCATGTACAATGGAGAATGTAGTGTAGAAAAACTCAATAACTAGATTAGACATATAGAGGTTTACTATTAAATCCAGCAGATCAAAGAAGATGAGGTGAAAGTCCAGTTAGCATCTCTTCAGCTGAGTGACACTGCTCTCGTTTGGTGGGAGAGCAAGTTACAAAAGGGCAGCATGAAGTTAGGTAACCTTCTATCCTCTTGGTCTAGTTTTATTTTTACATTAAAGGACCAGTTCTATCCTCTGGGTTATAAGAAAAAGGCACTTATGTACTGGCAATATTTAAGGCAAGGTAAGGGCCAAAACGTACAAAGCTTCACGAAGGAATTTCAGAAACAAGCACTGAATCTGGGCATCTCATTAGATGCGCCCGAAACTGTAACTAAGTACATAGGTGCACTACATAGTTACATCAGACACTCATTATTACTGTTCGAGCCTACTTCAATTGATACGACCAACATTAAAGCTATACATATTGAAATCTGAGGCAAGAATGATCAAGATGACAAAACCAAGAATATGCCATTCAAACCTTAGCATGGAAAATTCCAGAAGAAAGGAAAAGGGAAGGATAAGAATACCGTCATTGCGAAGAAGGGGGACAAGAAACATTGTCGTGCACTCATTGCAAGAAGGATGGGCATGATGAGGACCACTACTAGAAGCTGCATTTAGAACTGAGACCAAAGAGATTTGGTGGAAAAGTGAAGAAGAAGACAGTGGCAACAATGCAGGACCTTGGATCGGATTCCAGCGATGAAACATTGATCACAACTGTGGGCGTAAGAGGTACTCTTTCTGTTAATGATAGTTCTGATTCAGTTGCAAGCACTAGTTATTTGAATGAGCCTGTGAGTTGTGAGTGAAAGAGAATTGAGTTGTTCTACATTAGAGTTGTCATATAGCACACAGGTGGAAACTCTATTTGATTCAAGTTCCCAAGCAAACTTAGTCTCAGATTCCTTAGTGAAAAGGCTAGGCCTTGAAACTAAACCTCATCCGAGTCCATACCCACTTGGTTGGGTAAGTGATAAAGCCAAATTGCAGGTCACCAAGCATCGTAGGGCTAGATTTGTAATTGCTTCTAAATTAGTTGATGATGTAGAGTTAGATGTAGTAGCTTTGGACATATGTGGAATCATCTTGGGAAGCCCATATTTATATGACAGAAAGGCCGTTTTATTTCAACATGAGAACAAATACCACCTCACCAAGGATGGGGTAGAGTATATAGTCAGAGTTCATCATAGAAAATTTAGTGCTAGTCTTGTCAGTGTAGGACATATTAAAAGACTAGTTAATTCTAGTAAAGGGTGCATGCTCATGGTAGTGAGGGAGAAAGAAGTCGAGACATATGACGCTTGTAGAAGTTGTGAACCTGATCATAAGAAGGAATTATTTGAAATTGTTTGTGACTATGATGAATTGTTTCAGGAACCAAGAGGATTTCCCCCTAAAAGGGAAATCCAACATTGAGATCCATTTGTAGCAGGATGCCCCTTTACCAAATGTTGGCATGTACAGGATGGCTTCTATTGAGATGGAGGAGGTCAAGAAACATGTTCAGGAACTATTAAATTAGGGAGTCATCAGACCAAGTTCTTCTCCTTGCATCTCACCAATAGTGTTGGTGCCAAAGAAAGACGGTACATGGAGAATGTGCATGAATTACAAGGAATTGAACAAGATCATGGTGAAGACTCAATACCCTCTCCATCACATTCATGAATTGTTAGATCAATTAAAAAATGATGTTTATTTTTCCAAGCTGGATTTGCATAGTGGTTATCACCAGGTTAGAATTGTAGAGCAGGACGTTTGGAAAACTGCGTTCAAAACCAAGCAAGGGGTGTTCAAATGGATGGTGATGTCATTCGGACTGTGCAATGCTTTAGCCACATTTATGAGGGTAATTAATGAATTATTTCGGCCATTTCTTGATAATTTTGTTCTTGTGTATCTAGACGATATTCTTGTGTACAGTAGGACATGGGAGGAACACATGTGTCACATAAAGAAAGTGCTTGATGTTCTGAAGAAAGATAAATTATATTTGAAACTTCCAAAGTGTGGGTTTGGAAAGAATTCTCTGATTTATTTAGGCCATATTGTCGGTAATGGGAAATTAAGGATAGATCCCTCTAAAGTGGAGGTGGTAATGAAGTGGCTTGAGCCCACAAATGTCACAGAAGTCCGAAGTTTTCTAGGTGTAGTTCAGGATTGGAGAAGGTTCATAGCAAACTTTTCCATTATCGCAACCCCCTTGCACGCCTTGACTAGTGTGAAGAAAGCCTTTCAGTGAGGAGGAAAATAACATAAATCCTTCAACACACTAAAAGAGAAGATCAACATGGCCCTAGTGCTAGCCTTACCAGAACTTCAACAGCCTTTCAAAATTGAAACAGATGCCAGCGGATATGCCATGGGTGCTGTATTGATGCAGCAAAGAAAAATTGTTTGTTACCACTCGAAGACTTTCTCCCATGCTGTTGTGAATTATCCTACGTATGACCGGGAGTTGTATGCCTTGGTCCAGAGTGTAAAGAAGTGGAAACACTATCTGATCGGCAAGGAGACCATCATCCACATGGATCATCAACCCTTGTAGTATCTTTAGTCATAGGCCAAGCTTCAGCAAGCCCATCACTTCATATGGATGGGATTCCTCCAATAGTTTCATTTAGTAATAAAATATAAGAAGGGTGCCAACAAAAAAGTAGAAGATATGCTTTCTCGCCCTCCTATTTCTGCATCTGTAGTTTTGCAAAATGTTTCTTTGTCGTTATAAATTTATGTTAAACAATATGCTAACGATAATGATTTTAAAGAAATCTATGCAAAAATGACTCGTGGATCGCAGGTGGACAATTATTACTTGCAGGGAAATCTATTGTACCACCTTGGAAAACTGTGTATACCTAGTAATGAAAGGGTTCATGTAATCCGAGAGGCTCATACCTCTCTAGTGTCTGGTCATTTTAGCATTGAGAAAACTTTATGTCATTTGCAAAGGTTTTGTTTTGCCTCATATGAAAAACATTGTGACTTTCTTTGTAAATGGTTGTGTGTTGTGTTCTATTTCAAAGCCCTCTAATAGAAAACTTGAGCTATACACACCACTCCCTATTCCGAGTCGACCATGGGAAAGTGTGTCCATGAACTTTGTAGGAGGTTTACCAATGTCTAGAAAAGGTCATGAATATTTGTATGTCGTTGTGGATAGGTTTAGTAAAATGTGTATTTTAATGCCTTGAAAAAATCATGTCATTGTTGAGCAGACTTCTTTTCTTTTCTTTCAGCATGTTTGGGTCCATTTTGGGTTTCCCAAATCTATTGTGTCAGATCAAGACTCCCGCTTTCTTGGGGAATTTTGTACCAACTTGTGGAGAATGATGGACACCAAGATGAAAAGAAGTACAACATTTCATCCATAGACTGATGGACAGACAGAGGTTGTCAACTGCATCGTGGTACACTTGTTGCAAGGGTATTGTGGGAAACATCCCAAGTTGTGGGATGAACAACTTCCTTATGTGCAACATGCATATAATTGAGCAGCACATTCATCTACACAGAGTTCACCGTTTGAGACATGCTTTAGCTATCTACCCAGAGTTCCCTTGGACATGGTCTTTGGGAAAGAGGAGGATGGAAATGGACAAGATGATAGGGACAAAGCACAGAAGTTCATTCAGCGGATACAGGTAATTCATCAGGCAGTGCAGGAGTAGTTGGAGAAGAGTCAAGCTCGGTATAAATCGCGACATGATAAGCACTGAGTTGACCATCAATTTCAAGTTTGGGACAACGTATGGATCCATATCAAAAAAAATAGGATGAAGGGAGAAGGGAAGAAACTGAGACCCATTATATATGGTCCCTTCACCATATTGGCAAATATTGGAGACAATGCTTTTCGTCTTGATTTGCTTGCTTATATCCAAATGTGCTTTGTGGTAAATGTGGAAAACCTGAAGCTTTATGAACCTCTATAGCTTATGGATACCGAGCAGGTTGCACAGATTCCTACAGTGGATGATTTTGTACTTGGTATCTAGATAAGTTTCCCGAAGATATCATACTCGACTAGAGGACCAGAACTTCACAATGGGGAGATGTGGAGTACATCCGTGTTGGCTTCAAAGGAGTGCATCCAAGCAAATCTTGATGGATGGAGAAGGAAAAAGTGAGGGAGAAATTTCCTCACTTACCAATTGACTGAAAAGTCTTTTGGTGGTCCAAAATCTCTTAGTGGGGAGGATTGATCCAGGGGGATCTTAATAGAAGTATTAGTGGCATGAAAAAAGGCTTAAAACTCAAAGTGGAAAAATATGGATACACCTAGCATTGGATTGAAGTGCCTGTCATCCTGTTTCCAATGGTGCTAACGACACACAAATCCAAGTCCAGATGACAAAGTTTGAGTTTGACTTGTCCAGGTAGCAGGGAGAAGATGACATGGCATAGTTTTAACGAATAAGGGAGCTCCACATGGTAGGATGCCACTAGACCCCACATATCACATATCAGTGAAAAGAAGGAGTGCTTAAGGAAGAATTGACCCCTAGAATTCCCAGCTATGATTGCGATATCGCATATCGCAGGCCGGAGGAGTTACGAATCAGCCCCGACAAGACTTAGTTGTGATGCGATATACATCTCATATCGAAATTGCACGAAAAGGATGGTGCTTGCGATGTGGTGCGGGGGAAAAGTGCTGATTGCGATTTCATGGTGGTCGCCGATTGTGATACTGCGATAAGGGGCTTGGGCCCGATATACTATATATTATGCTTAATATACCCGACATGTCCGCAGATGTTGCAGTGTTCTAGATCAGTGTGCCAAGGGTTTCACGCCATTTGTGATACTTCGATGGGAGAGCCGGATCCGAGACATTATAGCATACGGTGAATACTCCTGTCGGATCTATAGATATCACAGTATGCCTATATCTGGGTTTGGATTGTCCACTGATAAACTCGCCACTGATACCCATGCGCTGTTGTAATGAGTTGTTTGATTAAACATTGGATTTTTTATTGTGGAAGGGTTTTTGCCATGAATCCTTCTACCTGCTAACCTTGGGTATTATGTTGGAACTGCCCCGATTTTGAGGGATGACGCCATGATCTTATATATATGACTGATGTGTCAGAGAAAGGCAAGGAGGACTGGCTGAAACTTAGATTCTATTGTATACAATAGACCCTGACCCCTGGCAGCAGGCCGAACCTCGCCTTGAGTAGCAGGGAGGTTCTGAGGAGGTGGCAGAATGCCTGATTATCCAAATTGGGAGTTTGGATAGGCGTTTTTGCACTATTTTTCGCTAGGCGTTCAGTGGTTCTGTCTATTTTCAAAGTTGGGCTTTCCATTCTCTGACCATCTATCAACTTGGAGGTATAAGGGTTGTAATTGCTTGTTTTTGTACTTTTATCTCTTTTATGCCACTAATAAAAAGAAGGCCTCCCCACTATTGAGCAGGGCCGGGAGACGTAGTCCAAACTAGAAAAAATCCATAATCAAATCATTGTGTCATGGTTTTTGTGTTCTTCTGACTATTTCCGCATTTTTATGTGTTTTTTCCAAGTTCCATGGTTAATTAACTATGTTATATGTAATTCCAATGCATCTGTGAGTAAAATATCTTGGATCAAGCATATCTAGCCAAGACTTGAACACTACACCTTAATAACTCAACCTACATAGTTTAAGCCCACTTGGGCATTAGGGCCAACCAATATTTGTAGTGTAGGTGTAGGATCGGTGGAATATGCTTCATATAACACCCACCGATCACTTTCATTGAGACATAGAAGTTGACATACTAGGGAGCTTAAAATACTTCACCATCCCACGGTCCAAAGATGGAGTGTGTTAGAAACCCAATTCAGAGGGGGTTAGGCTAGGTCATCCTGCAAGATGTTCTCCTCGAGGCAATCCAATCCTTGGCAGGGAATCCCGTGCATTGGCTGATCACCAAGAAGCTCAAGACTTGACCACCCCCATTGGAAAAAGGTAACCATAGTGACCAATCTTAGGAAAACACCTTGTAGGACTGGTTGTGGGAAGCAATTGGTTCTCTACTTTACCTTCCTCTAGAAAACTCTACTTGTGAGGATGAGATTTCGTTGAGTAAGAAGTTCTTTGGAAGGCCATATGAAACAATATATTTAGGATTGTTTGAGTGTTTATACCACCTATAAGATAGAGGTATTTTTCTTTGATATGATGTTTTTGCTTGTATTAGAGTAACATCAATAATATAGTTAGTTTACACTTGGCACCATTGCACTAAGTGTTTTCTTGTTGTTTATTGCTCTTTTATTCTTATCATCACCCTTTAGTCCTTTGAGTCATTGTTGCCTTGACATCATTTCACCCCCTAGGCGTTTGCTGCAGAGAGTTCGAGTTCTTCACTCTCAGTTCTCGTTAGGACATATTACTCCTCCCCGTCGAGTTAGAGTACATCCTCCCATTCCTCCATTGAGTCATCATTCTGATTCCCATTCTTCTGATTCTTCCAGTTCTTCCTTTGATTTCATGTCTTCTCAACCCCACACCATCACCATGTCAGGCACCAACTTGGGTGCGAGAAACCAAGGTGGTAACCCAGGTACCAACAAGGGTAACCCCACCAGCGGAACCCCCACCGATGTGGTCACTCCTCCTCCGTTTCTTCCTTTTATGGCTATTTTGAGTCTCCCTGATCTTAGCCATCTCATCAATTATCCTCTTCTCCATGATCCCACTTGGATAGCTTTTCCCACTAAACTCCCTTCAGACATCCCAAAGTTTGAACGTAATCCTGGATAAGATCCCACTAATCATGTTCGCTCATTCCACATGTGGTGTTCATCCAATTCTATCACTGAAGACTCCATCCATCTTCGCCTGTTCCAACGCACTCTTACTGGAGCTGCTGCTAAGTGGTATGTCGATTAACCCAAAGCCACTCATTCCACTTTTGCAACTCTTGCGAAAGTGTTTCTTGCCTATTTCCAATTACCTCTCCGTTATGACACTGGTACCGAATTATTGTCTTCTTTCTGTCAGACTTCTACCACTCACCTATCCAACCATGTTTAGGAATGACGTAGAAGGAGGATCATCTGTAGAGCTCTTGAATTCAAAGACTACATCTATATGTATTGGTTCCTTAGATCGAATTTGTCTAGCATTGCTAAAGATGTCGCATCAGACTTACCCCAGTCTGAGGAAGATGCATTCCAAGCAGCCTTAAAATTTGATCTGATCTATGCCTAGTCAGGTTATGTTTATACTTTCATCCCCGATTTGTCTTGACCCGGTGCTGCAGATGCATCGAGGGAATCTCATGCCACAGATGGCATAGTTGGAACCATTTCACACCCCCAACCATATGCTCCACCTCCAATGAGTTATGGTCAACCTCAAGGAGGGAATAATTCCTCTTACATTTATCCCTCCATCAATCCTCCACATAGAAACTCTTATCTAGGTCCCAGCATGCCATATGCATATCCCCATCTACATCAATAGATGCCAGGGCCAACTGTTGCAACACCTATTTATCCCAATCTTTCCTCATCTCCTTATTATCCATATGCACTGCCTAACATTCTAGCCCCTCCAGCACCAGTGCCACATCCCCCCATGCTTGCTCCCCCTCTGCCACGACAACAACCTCCTCCACAAGGTAAAGTTTATGCTCAGCAGAGCGAACCCAATCTCCCTAACCCAAAGAAAAGGAACAAGGGGAAAGGTAACTGAAAATGAAAATCTCAAGGTAATAAAGGTAGCCAGGGTCCACTATCGAATGCACCTTAGGGACCCCAACCTAATCCCACAACCCAACATCAGGGCAGACGAACCAAGAAAAAAAAAGGGTCTTCGTATAAACAAACTTGGTGCCTGTTGCAGCATATATGGCCATTATACTCATGAGTGCCCCATTTTACCTCAGATGCATCAAGTATGTGAAGCTCAAGCCTCTCCTACTTCATCTCAATCGGCAATGCTTACCAATCCTTTTCCTCACCAAGTATATATTGCTTCCTAACCTATACAAGGTCAGGAAACTCTGCCAGCTCCACCATCTGGTCACCATGATTATCATATTCTTATGATGAATTTTGATGAGGTAAATACCAAGAAATTCAACCTATAGACTTGATCACGCCAATATGACAAGCCACCCGCTAATTCAACCACTGAGTCCCAACCTCAAATTTCTACTGAGTTGTGGTCATCCAATGGTACCTTACATATCCCTCTGCCTAAGGTAGAGGTTATTCCCAATATCCCGAAAGGTCCATTACGTCAAAACACTTCTTTTGCTAAATCCACCCATACCTATAACATAGTAGATGACTTGGAATAGTCTCCTACTACCATGTCAATGCTAGAAGTTCTCTAGACGTGCCCATCCCAACGAAAATCTCTACTCTCTACTTTGAGTGTTGTGGATCCCCAAGATGATCATATGATTGTCTTTCATGTTGACAAGTTAGAAAATCCTCCCCTATCTTCATCTGTTGCATTTCAAATACCAGTCTCCATTAGAAACTCCACTGTTTAGTGGTGTATCATAGACAAAAGCGCCTCCACCTATGTGATGACTGCCTGTGTTTGGAAGGAACTTAGTTCATCTGACCTGTCTTCTTCCACCATCACTCTCTGTGGTTGGAATGGTCATCCCTCATAGCCCCTTGGCTTATATCGCAACTGTCTTATCACGTTTGCGGAAAGACTACCTCTATTGATATAGAAGTCATCGATGCCCCTTTAGATTACAACATCCTTTTGGGACATAGTTATACCTATGCTATGTTAGCTGTCGCATCTGCGGTTCATCGTAAGATGTGATTTCCCCACAATGGAAAGATCGTCACCATCGATCATTTGACATACTATGATCCCAAATCTCAGACTTCACCTCAGACCAAAATCTCTTCCATGACTGACAATAAGTTTGTCTCGTCCTTCACCAATGTTTATCTTGGAGTCTACAAATATTCCACTCTGCTTGGTGCTTATTATGGTCCACCACCTACTCCTTCTGAGCCTAGATCATCCAGTGTTTGTATGCTCCAAGCATCACGAGCCGCCCACAAATGGTCTGGTATGCCTTCATAGTAGCCAACATCTCCACAACCTACTATTCCCAACTCAAACCAACCTTCCGGTACTACTCCTCAAGGACCATTTCCTTCTGATGGTATCTCTCCTAATCCTTTCTCGCTCAGAACCATTTCCCCGGCCTTAACCATCTCGGAGTAGTTCCCCTAGGCCATTACCCTTCTGGTCAGATACTATTCTTATTACCCCCCTAGAGTTTATTCTACACCTATCATGACCATGTTGAGTTTGCCTAACATTACCTTGGTGATCCCAGTCTGGTACATTGATCATCCTACAAACAATCCCCCCAATCAACTCAAACCTTACACTGCTTTGACCCCATTCCAACCTATTTTTCCTACCCCTACCTTTGCTTCAGTTCCACAAAAACCTCTACAAGAACCTACTCCTATTACGAAAGCATCTGGCATGGGGGGAAAAGCCCAGAAAAATGGAACCAAAGACATGGAACACCGAAAAACTCCAACTCCTCCTAAGTCACGAAAGCCTATTCCTCAATGTGTTTTGTGTGATGTTTTTGGTCATTCCACTAATAATTGTCATAAACTCCCTCATGTAAAGAATGTGATCTCTGACACCTTCCCTGGTTCTAACATTTTTGAGGTCCATGTCACCTTACCTAAGTCAGCTAAGAAGAACAAATCATTACGCATGAATTGCCCATGTGATTTGTGTGATAATTATGGCCATTATTCTCATCGTTGTCCCCATATCAAATATTTTCACAATACACTCCTATTTCTTCACGAATTAGAGATCACTCATAGTGATTCCACCTCTCCTTTACATGCGAATCTTGGTCCCACTCCTACACTAGAACATGAGGTCTCTCAATGATCCATTGTGATCCCTCCCCCTGATGTCGAGATGATGGATATTACCACTACCATTCTCTACCTGTCATCATCCATGATACTGATGCATTTTAACTCCCTTTATTTCTCCTATTGTGATTTTGTTGAACCTTCTTCGACAAACACTCCAGTCTTAAGATCGGTAAATGTCCCATGTACTAGTCACATGTCTCCCAACCTTGATGAAATGTATGTGAACCTTGTCTCTCATGAAGATACATCAAGTATCTCTTCTTCATCATGTGGTATCCCTTCCTCTCATCCCCCCATCTTCCATTCTGATGAATGCATCATGGAAGCCATGACCATCCCTGATTATCCTTGGGATGATATGCACCGTTGTGAATAATTCCTTCTGTAGCAAACCCATGAACAATATGATTTTGAGTCCAAAGACTCCATCCATGGTGAGGTCGATTGGTTCAATAACCCCTTGCTTCAAACCCATGAATTCGAACCACGTCCACCTTGTAGCCATTACATTTCCACTCAATGCTTGGGTAAGGGGAAATCCACTTTTGAGAGTCTCGGAGAAGTAATTCTCCCTAATGCCCCTAGTGCATTTGGTAGTATTGAATCTAGTGCCACTACTCTTCCCCATATTGAAGAAATTCTAGATTCCAATATCACTCCAGAGCACCATAGGGATGATACACTTAATCATTCATCCACCTTACATCAACAACCCAGTCTCTTAGACATTGTTGTTGTTCAAACACTGTGTTGTTTAAGTAAGCATCAATTCATCATATTCGAAGCCATTGTTTGGCATGGTGACACCATGTATGCGAACCCAAAAATTCAGTCTATTTAATTCATATATGTAGTACCAAGCGAGATTGGTAATACACCATTTCCTTTATCTTACTGCATCCACTAGTTCTTCCCATAAGAAGACAACCATAAATAACAAATTCCCCTACATATTCCCCTACATCTCCTCATGATCCTCTACAAGATCTTGTGCCAGTAGGGTCGAATGCTTGAATCCATTATTTGAGCACTTGGAACACAATGGTGCTCCACAAACTCCTCTTGCGAGGGGCATCATTCCCACCTTTGCATACCCAATCAGTCTCCTCCATCACATATGTTTGGGGGTAGTATCTCATGCTTGGGGGCATGATGACACCCATGGCCACCTTCTCACTTTATTAGCATAAATCTTGGCCTAGACCCCACAGATCTTGGTATGGTTGATTATCCTTTCATTTCTTGGATAGTTTGTCCTCCCAACCTCTCCGATGAGCCATATATCCATCACATATCGTAGATGCTTGATACCATATTTTCAAACATCTACTCTATGTGATGCCACATTTACCATTTAGTCCCCATGTTTGACTTGATGGGCGAGGATGATCCTAGACCTTTTCTAGTAGTTCATTCCGGTGTTCCTTTATTACTTTTATTATTCTCCAGGAACCATTATTCCAAGAAGCATTAAGGCCATTTTAGACAAGTAAGGTCACCTACCTGAATGTCGCAGATCCTGATTATGATGGTAGGTTTGTACACTATGATATCCACAAGATTTAGGGCCTTCTCCTCCTCCCCAAATTCTACAACAACTAACTATGAAAATAAATTGGATTTGGGGAAAAAAATCCCTTTTATAAGAAAAACCCTAGTTTTTCCATCGCCCATTGTGACCAAACCGTAGCTCTATTCAACGAACCATCAACACCATTGGAAAGCTCTCACTAATTTATATAATGGATCTCCATTTTTTTTGGTAATTTGACAATTCAATAGGAAGCTATTTTTTCCATGAGGTCTCACTTTGCTACCTATTAAAATCAAATTTCTTCATTTGGACCACCCGTATTATGGTACCACTTTACCTTTACACTGGTTGAATCACATGTCTATTTTCTTCATGAGTAACCATAATTTACTCATGCTTTTATGGTACCCTTTGGGCCTCCCCCATGTGGCAACATAATCAAGTCACCCTTGTCCAGAGCATTCGAGATGAGTTACCCTTATATCTATGGAGTATGTTATGAGTCCCCTTGAGTCTAGTTACAATGTTTCATACATATTTGTGTCGCATCCACCCCATTATATTCATATTTGGACTCTAGATCTACTGCTCTGTCTATTCCAAACTCCCATTTGAGTAATTGATCATCCCCTATGGAATCAAGTCAATCGCTGCTAGGTTAACCATACATACCATGCTTTGACAAGTGAAGTTGTCAGTCTGCTACTCATCTTGTTTCCTTCCATCATCATCCATGGTGTCAGTCCATAATTCACTCTACTATGATACCTCATGCCTTTGTTAAGGATTCCTTATGTCCTTGACTTTGGCAGATCCTCTTATGTTGACTTCAACACATTTATTCCAGAAGAGTGGTCTAGAGGGAAGTGTACCTTGGTTCCAACTTCCATCCTTGTTCAATGCCTCAAATCAAGAAAAGGGAATCATCATTTCCCTTTGACTTGGTTGTTTCTCACATGCTTGACGCCAACTCCTTATCACATGACTGAGAATCGTACACTTGATGGTTTAGTTATCCAGATGATTGTCCCATTGCTTCTCGGGTGTGTGTGAGATGTTTTAGACCTCATGATTGGGTGGCCCTTCAGGTATCCCCCCACATGCCTGAATTTCTGCCGATGTTGATCCAATCTTAGATTCAGTTCTGTTTATGTGATGGGTTCGATTTTAGCCGCTTGTAGCATCCACAACATGCATGTCTCCTTCAGATGATCCATTCAAATTTTTAGAGCCATTTCCTCTTCAGTATGGATTCTTGGGTTGCAACCCCCCCCTCCCCCACCCCACCCGCTCTTACCATGTCAGCTTGAGGGGAATTATGTCTCATGTACTTAGATGTTATTGTATTTAGTCCTGACCTATGTTTTTTCAGGTGCATTATGTATATGGGATCCATTGTATTATTTTTTGGCCCATTGATGCCAACATATCATGTATCATGTACTTTGTAGCTCAATCCCACATTTCGGGGCTCACCATTATTCTTTGTATGTAGTTATCTTGATGGGTATGGGTATGCTCCCCTCGCCTCATTTTAGATCGTGTACTCCAACATAAAAGGATACTTCTATCTTTTTAGTAGGTCTCGCCCCCTTCATTTTTGTCCTTCCTTGCATTTCTTCAATTATATCTCTCTCTCTCTCTCTCTGACTTCCCTTTGGTGTCTTGTGGAAGTGTAACCTACAACGTATTTCGGTCATATGATTTTCTCCTAAAACTCATATGTTAGGGGGAAATCTGTTATCACCAAAAAATGATCACCTAGCCATTTCTAATTAGGTGGATCAAAATACACCATGTAGGATTAATTTACCATACTAAAATCACTTTCACCATGGGAAATAATTTAGTTAGCCATTTTTATTAAATTATTTTGTGATTAAAATTAAAAACCCCGTGAGAATAATTTAATAAATAAATATTTGTTTATTTTTCTCTAGGAATAATTATTTAAATAATTATTCCTTGGCACATTTGACTAAATCCCCTAGGAATAATTAAATAAATCACTATTTATTTATTATTCCTTATTTCTATTGTTGGAATAATTGTTAAATCACTATTTAATAATTATTGCAATTTTACACCATTCTTAATCCTCACGAAATAAGTAATAAATCATTTTATTTGTTAATAATTTCTAAATAAAGATATTAGACCATATTGAATAACTTTTCCCTCTCTAAAAAATATAATAAACTATTCCTAACGGTTAGATCTTGATTTGGTCAATATTATTTTATTATTATCCATTTTCAAAATTGACTCAATACCTTGTTATAAATAGGAGGGTTTTTCATTCATTCTTCACCATGATCATTATCATCGTCATCATTATTGTCTCTTTTCTTTTGAGCTCCTATTTGAGTTCTTCACATTGTTTTGGGTTTTTTACATATTGAGAGAGAAGATCGATTACTGAAGCATCAAGGACAACAAATGACCCATCCCATCGAGGGGGATTTGTAGACCCTTTTTGTAGATCTCCTTCACCAGGTGTCATCAATAAAAGAATTTATTCATCTTACATTCTTTCCATTTAGGCTATTTCATTGGATATCTATATTGTTGTTTGCTGCTTTGGATCGTATGTTATTTTTATTGCAAGTTTTTCCACTTTTTATTGTAGATATGAAGTGTAAGAAGCCACAAATTGTTGTTAGGGTCACTTGTCATATCTTAAGTGAAGTATTTTTGGTACACCTTCCAAGAAATTTCACTCTAACATAAAAAAACTTTTCATTTTATTTGATTAACTTTATTTTGTCTTATAAAAAGAAATTATTTTAATCACTAAAGTAATTCCTAAGGTTAAGGGTGTATTAGACGACTTTTGCACCCCTAAACACTTAGGCTTGATTTGAAGTACTTTCCTGAGCTACAAACATCAAAATATTGCTCCATAATGCATCATGATAACTAATAGGTCTAAATTCTTATGGTATTCATCATCAATTTGCTAGAATTTTGCGTTCCCTAGACTTATCCCAGATTAAATCTTTAGAAAAATTGAGAAACAAAAACTACATATTTCTGCAATCAGTGTATTAAAAAAAAAAAAATATATTGCAAAAGACAAATGAATGTCATTGTTCTCATAATCTATAATATGGATTTGTACTTTGAAAAAATTTCAGACTTTTTTGTGTTGGCCTTTTGCTTATTTTGAGAAAGTAAGAATTTCTAAGGTACAGATCAGTGAACTTGTTTTTCCAATCCAATTTTGATTTTTATGTTAAGTAATTTTAGTCTCGAGGCATTGAGTATTCAATTCTCAATGGGTCTCATCATTTGGTTGGATTAGTTATTATTGTTACATTTGTCATTATATGAACTTGGTGGTGGAGAAGCTCCAATTTTTAATTTCGTTGCATATGATAGCTATTCTTTTGTGTGCATAGCTCTTTTTGTTTTGGCATGGATTATTTGGTGTTATTCATACCATGTTGTGATGCCTTGGATGTGCTTGTGCATGGAGACCATGAAGATAATCTTATTAGCTAAGGCTAGGAGTTATGACAGAGATTCAAGTGGGAATCACTACCTTCCTCATTTCATGGTAGTTGCTCAATTTCCATTGTTCCTGTGGATTGAATACAATATTTCCTAATTGAATTTATACTTGCTTCTATACATTTAGTATCTTGTGTTGGAAATACTAGGGGGGGGGTGAATTAGTATTTCTTTTTCCGACTATTGTTTTACCAGTTAAACAAATTATATTCAGAACACAAGATGAACAACAATAATAAATGCTTTTATTAATACAATATTTGCAATAAAAATAGATACAATATATAAGTGGTTGCAATCAGTTTCCAAGCTCCAACTTGGATTTTGGTGAGGCTCCAACCTCCAGAGCACCAATTCTATTTCGCCAAGACACCAATCTTGGACTTAGGAGCACCAATTCCCAAGGACTTCAATCCTTCCAGTTTCTAAGACACCAGTCCCAATGACTCCTATCCTTCCTACTTCTGAGGCATCAACCCCAAGGAATCCAATCCTTCCTACTTCTGAGGCACCAACCCCAAGGACTCCAATCCTACTTACTTTTGAGGCACCAGCCCCAAGGGTTCTGACCCAATCTTGTCAAATCACATTTGATAGTAATGTTATGCTCCCAGAACTCTTCTCTATTGAGTTTTGTCTATTTATAGCTTCACCTCAGTCTCCAAGCTACAGCATCAATGACATCCAGTATTCTTATGAAGAATTCTTTACAACTCTACGCACTACCCACACATAGTCTCCAATAGCCTTCATGCTCTCTGATAATGTCTTCACACAGCTTTAGTCAGTCTACTATTAGCTGTACTAAGATCTGCATAAAGAATAACTTCCTGTTCGAGCTTATGTTCTCTGCTGGCTACTTCTCCCCTTCGACTGTCTGCTATCCTATTGGCCCTTCAACCCTCTTTCTATTCTGCTGGATCCTCTCGCTACCTCTATCTCCTCCAGCTTATTTCCCCAAAAAATTTCAACAGAGTTCAACAACCTTTAACAGCCTTCAACCACATTAACAGCTCGTTGTTCTCTGTTTTACCTGTTTTATTCGTTCCCCATTCCTCTGTCTCCCGGTTTCCTCTCTTCACTGGCCCTTTAGCTTCCTCAACGCTCGTTGTCATTTCCTCTGTGCTCGCTTGCTTCTTCAGCTTCCCGGCTTTCGGTTTCCTCTATCTATTCATGCTCACAGGACACGTTGATTCAATGGCGAGGACCAAGTCATACGTAGAGGACACATTTTCAGAAAACTGTAACAGTGCTCATGTTTTCTCATGATAGCAGGCATACACAGGGATGGTATTGTTTAATGGACCTGCCATGTCCTGATCGCAATCGCCATTGACATTAGTTCAACCTCTTGAACTATTGGGAGCATTCTGTAGTGTATTTTTGCCTCTAAACACCGCGCAAGCCAAAAATTCATTTACACAGGAAACATAGGCAAAATGGCTAAAGGGCGGACTTCAATTTTAATTCACCCGCAAGTATTCCTATATCGGATCCACAACATATGTCGCAATCGGCACTCAAGGCTTCCAGGGGTCCTTTATACATCAACCCCATGACATCGCCGATTGCTGATGGGTTGATCCTCTAGCGGATGCGATCTAGCATTAAGTTGCGCTACAATTGGACCATCGGGTCCGTGTTATAATCGAAATCGCAGGTTCAGGGGTGATAGCTCTTTATTCATTGCGATTACCGCAGATGCCACATAACAATAGGGTGTGATATAATAGGACCATCGGGTCCACATACATTATTGTAATCAGAGGTTTCGAGGGTGACACTTAATAGAACCCACTGATATAATATACTGCTCTACCTCCGATAGTGTATTAGTAATATATATGCTTTGGCCTCCATTTTCACCTCCAATAGTGTTAAGCGCATATACGTATGGTTTTTGCCGCCATATGTATGTTTATGCCACGGATAGTGTTAAAGCATATATATATGGGTTTTGGCCTTTGTTTGTGTTAAATGCATATATATATGGTTTTCTCCTCCGATAATGTATTCTATGCATACAATATAAAATCTGGCTTTTCTGCTTCGTTAGTGTATTTGCATATATGTCTAATTCTTCCACCTCCGATAGTGCATTTTCTAGCATATAAATATTTTGTGGCCTATACGGCTCTCGATGGCTTCCGATAGCTTTCTTTGCTTCCTCTGTGGATCGGATAGCTCTATTTTCTGCCTCCCATGGCTCTGTTTGCTCCCTTCGATGGCTCTGTTTGTTCCTCTGTTGCTCTAATGGTTCTGTGCATCCTTTGTTTGCTCCGTTTGCTCCTGTACTTTGGCATATATGTATGGTATATGGCTCCTCCTGTTGGTTCTTCTTGGGCATGTATTACATGTAGCTCTCATCCGATATGGCTCCTCTTGCTCTGATATGCCTCCTTGCTATATGTTTCCTCCTGTAACTCCTCTTGCTCCAATGTGGCTCCTCTGGCTTGGCAGTGTCTTTAGAATACCTCTTTGCATATATGAATGCCTCTCTTGCTCTGATATCCTGTGATATGCTTTGATCTGCCTCCTTTGGTAGCTCCTCTTGCTTATGGCTTGGCTATCCTGATGGCCTTGCTCCTGTCTCTTCATGGATATACTCGGCTTCCCCTTGGCTTCATGTCATTCTCTAGTATCTAGAATATTGCCCTATTGACATCAATGACAACCTAGGTCAATCTCCCCCTTTTTTATTGATGGAAATATTTTTCTTCTCTCCCCCTTTGACATTAATGGCAAAGGAGTGCTCTGGGACTCCCCCTATCAACCTGCTTCTGTTCTTCATGAATGGTAGATCTTCATGGGTCTGTGACTGCCCCTGTCATAGTGCTCTTCTTCTTTTTACTCAATATAGAAGGATTGATGCTTTATCATCAATTTGCACATTATTCCCTCTTCATGTCTCAGATCTACTTTATCACGGCTTCTACAATACTTAAAGGTGCTCTACTTCAATGCTTACAATCAGATTTCAAATAGCTATACACCAAGTATCCAAGTCCAAGGTTTTATGCTTCAATCCATATTGCTGTCTCCACAAGCAGAATTCAGAGACCTTCATAGTCCGAATCTAGAGAAAAATGCCACTGAGATTGTCTTTTTGGTTGTCTTTCTTCAAATATGAGTTCATTTGTGTCTATGTGCTTCTCCTTAAGTTACTGCCATCTAGTATTCAATCATCATTGTATTTGGACGAAATTGTGAGGAGTTGTGCCTTATTGTTGCTATAAATCTTAAGTGATCTATATCAGCTTAAGTTATGCTTGACTGCACAACATTCTCCTTCCTATGAGCCATCGTTTCCTTGTGTTCTTGTACATGTCTCTGCATGTTATTTCTACTAGTAGATTTAGATATACAATCTATGACTGTCTTTTAAAATCATTATGTTGATTTGCATTTATTTGCAATGCTTCAGTTTGTTATATGCTGCCAGCTACTCTTACTTCAAACTCCATTCTAGATGTATTTGGTTGTTTGAAGATTGCCTGTATTAGTGTCCAGAATTTATCTATTCTCACATTAAATTCCCGAGTTAAGAAATAAACTTCTGTGATAACAAAACCATGGTTTTTTGCCCTATTTTCTCTAGCATTAGATGACTTTCTCTGTTGCTTCAAATACTACTTAGAGATTAAGTAGAAATCATCTTTAGCAATAGTTGACAGACTGGTTACAGGATCTTATTCTTCAATGGAGTACTCCTGAGAAATGATCTTCATCAAAGAATGATTGTTAATATATCTCAACAAGGATTTCATAAGGACCCTTTCACTAATAGCTTCAGCAATAATGATCAAGAATCATAGGCTCCCCCTAACTGTATGCATCATCTCTTTTGGCAGAGTCTTCTCATAAAATGCTTAGATTGCCAAAATTCAGGCCAATGACATATGCTATTGGCTAGAGAGCTCAAGGGACTTTTAGATTGTATTTACTTCCTTCTCCAAACTTGTGTAACTTTCTTCTTTTGCATGGTTCTAGCTTGGGTAAGAGCCTGAGTTAAGTTACAGTCACGTGCCATATGACCAATGTTATGACACTTTAAGTATTCTACATTGTTCATGAATAAGAATTCATGTTTTCTTCTTGCAAAATTGTTTCTTGGAGATTGTTGGGGACTACAATATCTATTCCTATGAGATGGTCAGGGACCATAACATCTATCTTTATGATATGCTTTACAGTCTTTTTCCATGTGACCAAAGTTTTTACAAGAATAATAGTAACCAAAAAATGAACTTTGGTACCTGGGAGGTGGAGGTTTCCTTGATGTACTTCTGAAGCCTTTCTGCCTTGAGATCCTTTGATGATAACCATTACCTCTCGCATTTTTGACATCATCTACATTTCTTCTTGGAGCATGATTTCTTCTATTGTAGCCTTGATTTTTCTCCTTGCCTTTGCTATAACTGGGAGCATCACCATTTCTTTCTGGCTTCTTCACATCTCTTTTGTTTGAATCATTTTCATTCTTGTTTGAGGATTCACCTGCATACTCGAGACCTAATTTATCACATGGACATCTGTGATAGTTGAGCATGTCATCCAAGGCCTGAGAGCTCTTCAAGATTTTTTTCATCCCTTCAACCTTTGTTCTAAGGAAGGCAAACTCTTCCAATATTTCACACTCACTATTCTTCTTAGCAAGTTGTTCCTCAGTTTCTTCCTTGATGCGAATAGCTTCATCTGCTTTTATTTTAAGGGAGATGATATCTGACTTCACTTTGAAGATTTATTCATTCTTTGCTTGACTGCTCTCCATTTCATCCTTGATCCTTGTAGCTTTACATGTTTCAGCCTTGAGAAGCTTGATGTTAGATTTTAATTTGAATATTTGTTAATCCTTTGCTTTCAGTTGACAGATCATGGTTTTTCTTTCCTTTCCTGCTTCATCAACCTATCCTTCTATGACTTCTAATGCTTCCATGGTCTTTTCAGCTCCTTGTCCTTGTTTCCTTGCTTCTTGTAGTTGAGACTTGAGAGAGGAGACCTCTACCTTGTACTGACCAATCTCTTCTTCAAGTTTGTTCAAGATCTTGTGCCTTTGTTCAAGTTGATTTGACAAGTTATCTTCCTGCTTCTTTGCTTTATTCAATTGATTTGTCATGGATATGAATTCTTCATGATGCTTTCTTTTACTTTGATGAAATTTCTTCTTAAGCTTGGCAAGCTCTTCATCCCTTTCTTGTACTTGAAGCTTGATGAGGTCAACTTTCTTCCTTGCTTGATCTTGGTCACCATCTAGAGCTTTCTTCTTAAGTTTCTCATTTTCCTTTTTCAAATTGTTAATCTCTTCCATGGCAGTCATAAGTTGAGCGAGAAGTTCTTCCACAAAATCTTTTTCATTCTCTTCATCTTCTAGGTTTGTTTTAGCCTTGATGTCATCATTCTCATGTTCAGCTTCTATGATGGGTTCTGGATTTCCTTCTAGATTTCCATCATCTTTTTTACTGATGATCATGGTCAATGCTCCTTTTGAGTGAAGATCATGAAGTTTGTCCCATATACCCTTTGCTGATGAATCTTTTCCTAGATTGTTCTTTACAGAATCAAGTAGGCCATTCAAGATTGCCTTTACTGCTTTTGCATTGTACTCCTTGGATTCTTCATCCATCCTGCTATCAGCAATCATTGATTTCCAGATTTCAATGCTCTGAGTCTGTAGGAAATTCCTCATTCTTGCTTCCCATATATTAAAGTTCCCATTGAGCCTGGGAGCCTCCTCAAATTGATTGTCTTCTATTTTCGTAGTAGAGGGAGACATATCCTTAGGAGGATTGGAGACTTTATTCCTTGACTTCGCCATATGTGTTCTAAAGATCAACCTTCAAGTTGTTAGGCTTTGAATGAAGGTACTGAATTTGATACCAATTGTTGGAAATACTAGGGGGGGTGAATCAATATTTCTTTTTCCGACTATTGTTTTACCAGTTAAACAATTTATATTCAGAACACAAGATGAACAACAATAATAACTGCTTTTATTAATATAATCTTTGCAGTAAAAATAGATACAATATATAAGTGGTTGCAATCAGTTTCCAAGCTCTAACTCGGACTTTGGTGAGGCTCCAACCTCCAAAGCACCAACTCTATTTTGCCAAGACATCAATCTTGGACTTAGGAGCACCAACTCCCAAGGACTTCAATCCTTCTAGTTCCTGAGACACTAGTCCCAAAGACTCCTATCCTTCCTACTTCTAAGGCATCAACCCCAAGGACTCCAATCCTTCCTACTTCTGAGGCATCAACCCCAAGGACTCCAATCCTTCCTACTTTTGAGGCATCAACCCCAAGGACTCCAATCCTTCCTACTTCTGAGGCACCAGCCCCAAGGACTCCAATCCTACTTACTTCTGAGGCACCAGCCCCAAGGGTTCTGACCCAATCTTGTCAACGCACATTTGATAGTAATGTTTTTCTCTCAAAACTCTTCTCTACTGAGTTCTTTATTTTTTTAGCTTCATTGCAGTCTCCAAGCTACAACATCAATGACAGCTAGTATTCTTATGAAGAAGTCTTTACAACTCTGCACATTGCCCACACATAGTCTCTAATAGCCTTCATGCTCTCTGATAATGTCTTTGCACAACTTTAGTCAGTCTACTGTTAGCTTCACCAAGCTCTGCATAAAGAACAACTTCTCGTTCGAGCTTTTGTTCTCTGCTCGCTACTTCTCCCCTTCGATTGTCTGCTGTCCTATTGGCCCTTCGGCCCTCTTTATGTTCTAGTGGATCCTCTCGCTGCCTCTGTCTCCTCCAGATTATTTCCCCAAAAATGTTCAACAGTGTTCAACAGCCTTTAACAACCTTCAACCACATTAAAAACTCGCTATTCTCTGTTTTACCTGTTTTATTCGTTCCCCATTCCTCTATCTCCCGATTTCCTCTCTTCACTGGCCCTTTAGCTTCCTCAATGCTCATTGTCATTTCCTCTGTGCTCACTTGCTTCTTTAGCTTCCCAGCTTTTGGTTTCCTCTGTCTATTCATGCTCATAGGACACGTTGATTCAATGGAAAGGGACGAGTCATACACAGAGGACACATATTCATAAAATTGTAACAACGCTCCTGTTTTCTCATGATAGCAGGCATACACAGGGACGACATTATTTAACGGACCTACCACATCCTAATCGCAATCGCCATTGACATTAGTTCAGCCTCCTGAACTATCGGGAGAATTCTGTAGTGTAGTTCTGCCTCTAAACGCCACGCAAACCAAAAATTCATTTACACAGGAAACATAGGCAAAATGGCTAAAGGGCAGACTTCAATTTTAATTCACCCGCAACTATTCCTGTATCGAATCCGCAGCGTATGTCGCAATCGACACTCAAGGCTTCCAGGTGTCCTTTATACATCAACCCCATGACATCGCCAATGGCTGACAAGCCGATCCTCCAGCGGATGTGATCTAGCATTACGTTGTGTTATAGTCGGACCATTGGGTCCGTGTTATAATCACAATCGTAGGTTCGGGGGTGACAGCTCTTTATTCATTGCAATTACTGCGGATGCAACATAACAATAGGGTGCGATATAATAGGACCATCGGGTCCACATACATTATCTCAATCTGAGGTTTCGAGGGTGACACTTAATAGAACCCGCCGATATAATATACTGCTTTGCCTCAGATAGTGTTAAGCGCATATATGTATGGTTTTTGCTGCCATATGTATGTTTATGCCATGGATAGTGTTAAAGCATATATATATATATGGGTTTTTGGCCTCCGTTTGTGTTATATATATATATATATATATATATATATATATATATATATATATATATATATATATATATCTATAGTTTTCTCCTCCGATAATGTATTATGTGCATACAATATAAACTCTACCTTTTCCGCTCCATTAGTGTATTTGCATATATGTCTAATTCTTCCACCTTCGATAGTGCATTTGCTAGCATATAACTCTTTTGTGGCCTATACGGCTCCCGATGGTTCCCGATAGCTTTGTTTGCTTCCTCTGTGGCTCCGATAGCTCTGTTTGCTGCCTCCCATGGCTCTGTTTGCTCCCTCTGATGGCTCTGTTTGTTCCTTTGTTGCTCCGATGGCTGTGTGCATCCTCTGTTTTCTCTTGTACTTTGGCATATATGTATGGTATATGGCTCCTCCTGTTGGTTCTTCTTGGGCATGTATTACATGCAGCGCTACTCCGATATGGCTCCTCTTGCTCTGATATACCTCCTTGCTATATGGTTCCTCCTGTAACTCCTCTTGCTCCAATGTGGCTCGTCTGGCTTGGTAGTGTCTTTCAAAGACCTCGTTGCATATATGAATGATCTCTTGCTTTGATATCCTGTGATATGCTTTGATCTGCCTCCTTTGGTAACTCCTCTTACTTATGGCTTGGCTATCCTGATGGCCTTGCTCCTGTCTCTTCATGGATCTGCTCGGCTTCCCCTTGGCTTCATGTCATTCTCTAGTATATAGAATATTGCCCTATTGACATCAATGACAACCTAGGTCAACATCTTGTATAACTAAACCTTGAGCCACTTTTTTTCTCTTGCCATGGCCTTCAAGTTTTATGTTGATGCCTGCTAGTGTTTATAGTACGAGTTACTGACATTCAATTTTTTTGAAAGGATTTTTCTTTGAGAAATGCTGCTATTTACATGGATAACATTCCTTAGAATGTTGACTAGTTTGTTAAAGTTATTATTATCAATGCAAGATCCACTCTAGAAGCAGTTTCATGTTTTGTTTTTTGTTTTTCGTTTTTTGTTTTTTATCCACAATGAACAACACTCCACATGAATTGGACTCTTGACCTCCTATATACAAGTGCAATGTCCTACCATTGAGCCAAAGGCTTCACATATAGTTTCATGTGTTATCCTATGCTGCAAGCTATTGAAACTATTATTTTAAAAATAGGATCCAGAGTATAAGTTAGTGCTTGGATACTATTTTCTATTGAAAAATGTATTATTTCCACAAGAGGGATGAAAACCATATTCAATTGAGTTCAAGTTTCAGTATTCTTTGTTTCTTTTTTCATTGATTTCCATTTAATATGCTGCCCTAAAATTCTAAACATCTAGTAACATCTTTACTTTTCTAGTAAGACTGTTATTGATTAGGAACAAGTTCAAAAGATTTGAAAGGTGTGATGTTATCTGCAAGGTGATACAATGTTTCTTTTATCGCAAAAAAAAATTGTATATTTCATTATCAAAATGGAAATTAAATTCAATATATGTTTTTGAGAAATCTAGGGGCATCTCGATTAGATGTTTTCTCTTACTTTGATAATTTCTTGTGATGCATTTCAAACTTAAATTAATTAGCTTCTTATTTCACTTATTATTATTATTATGTTCGTATCATAAAAAATACCAAACCATAAAGAAAAATGAGACAAGAGGAAACAAGATATAGGCTGTTATCCAGGGCCAAAACCTCTCCTTTTAAGAGGAAAACCCACAAGAACTCTTCTACTCTTATAGAACTTCGAAAGATGAATTCCAAGACCTATGACCCTTGACTAAGACCCCTCCAAGACCAATTCAAACTTCTCCTTGAATCTCTTCCTCAACTCAATTCAAACTTGCCTTAGAGAAATGCTCACTTCTCCTTTGCCCAAGAATTTCGACCTACAACTTTGACTGCAACTTCAACCTCTCTTACTTGTAATTTTTTTCCTCCTGCAATTGTTGCACTTTGCACGTGTGATGGATTTGGGGAAGTTTATATCTCTTCTTACCTTCGCTTGGATAGGCTTCTTTTTCTTGACTACTTGGCTTGTAATTTGATGCTTCTTTGACCCTTGATCCAAATCCCTAATTTGAATATAATCCAATCTTTCTATAGCTGAGAATGTGCCCTAATTACAATCCACATGTGTGCGATATTAGCCTAAAATAGACCTCCAAATACTTCGATTTATATTTCTTCTTGTATCTTCCTTATTTGCTTGATATGAGACTTATTCTTGTATTGAAATCGAAATTATTAGATGTGAATGGATGTCCTTTGAATGAGGCAAAGTACCGTTATTTATAAGCTTCTTTGAGTGCCCTAATAGGATGACTTGTTCCTCTAGGTAGGCTGACTTGTGATCCTTTGAAGGCTGACTTGTTGTAGGATTATAACAAGGTATTGGAGGGTATTTGAGTCTATTTTGACTCAAATAATTTTTTATTTACAATATGTAACTTACCTACAAGGGTCTTCCATACAAGAGAATGACTAAATTGACTTGTAGATGCAATGACAAGCCCTAGAAGCACTCAATGGGTGCTTGACCTATGAATAAATTTTCCTTGAGCATGAAACCCATGCCTCAAGAATGAAAATAATAAATTATTATTCTCTTTACATCAAATACATAAAATCATGACTACATATGTCATTATGAAGGTAAAACCTAGTTACATATTTCAACGCTCCCTCTTATTTAGGGAGGTATTCATAATATATATAAGGTACTTGGACATTCTCAAACTAAAGAATTCTCATAAGAAGAGTCGGATTTGTAAGCCATCTCATCAGATGCTTCCTTAGCTTATACCAAAGCATCTCATCATACCAACCAACATACATATCAAGGCATTAAATAACAACTCTATCTCTCCACAATATCAGAGCATAATGCTGGCAAGGCAAATGTCTGATAAACACCATCATCATTGTCTCTCAAGCCACATACCCCACTAGGGTGTTCAAAGGGTATATTCTTTTAGGACAATTCCTATCTTGGAATAACACATCCTCAAGGAATTTCCTCTTTGAATACTCTTACCTATTGGATGCCCTACCCCATCCTCAAAGAGTATCGAAATCAATCTCAAATGCTTACCCAATCCTCTATTCTTTCTTCACAACATGAAGACAAGAATGTTGTGTCTATCTCTCCCTCTCTACTAGGGAATATATACTCATTCCTATAAAAGGAATATACCCAAGCTCCCTCTTACCCAGAGACTTGTCCAAGCTCCCTCTTAACTAGGGACTTGTTACCGACAACAACTATCTTCACTTTGGTGGAGATCATGGTACTATCAACTACTTATAGCACTTGTCCTTTCAATGTCATGAACTTCATATTCTTCATTATGGAGCCTTCATCTTCTAGATTTTATTTGTAGGGCATCGACCATCCATCAATTTCCTTTCAACGAAGCATAGTGTTGAAACAATAGTCATGTCATCCTTATTTGCATCAGAAAGTACTCTCCTTCAGTAGCCCTATTTCAACCCATCTAGATGTTATTCAAAATTTAAAAGTGAACATCAAAGCAAAGTTACCTTTTATGATGGATTTTCATCATGACATCTTCTTCTTGCAACATCAACATCGTGCACATTTGTAAACATATATCCAATACTTTCAATGTCAAGGGTCTCCTTCCTTTACAAACTTTATCAAAGTCTTCATATCTCCTCTATGGAGATGTCATAGCTAATTCTTCTAGTTATTGGATGTTGATCACTTATCATATCTTACATGACTATAGTTGCCTTTCTCATGAATTCTTCTTCCTTTCTTCACATATTGTTCCCTAGGAACGTCTATACATAGTTCCTTCATCTTGTCAACCACATCGTATTCCATATGAGGACATACAATGTTGATTTGATCTTATCAATATGTGAACACTTTCAAGGTATATGCCTTCATGCATATTTCTAAAGGAAGAGATTCTTATTTTTCGATTATGATCATGAGATAGAGCATTCAAACATGCTATCTGCAACTATATGATGACATGAATTAATCTATCAAATACATACATAACTCTTTTCTCTTTTTTTCCATCTAGATTTCCTTGGGCAAATTCCTTTCCTTGATTGAAAGTACTTCAACCATATTCACATGCTTCACTCCTATGTTGTCATACCATCATCCTTATAAACAAAGAATCCCACACAAGGTGGAATGTATACTATCAACAAGACACTTTCTTCTTCCAAGTAGAGGTGAATCTTCATATAAATATTCTAGTGAAGGATCTCGATGAACCTCCTTATGTAAATGATCCTTAATAATGATGATGTATGATGACCTTTATATATTCTATTATGCTAAATTACTTTCTTCAAACCATACATACTACTATTTTCGATTGTCTTTCCATTCTTTCAATGAGGATATCATGATCTACTTCCTTTTTATCATGATGACTGCTACAACCATGTAGACTTCTACTTCAACTATCATTTCAAACTTATATTGTTATACAAAATCTATGACTGCGGAAATAAGTGTCTTCCCTATGTCTGGTGGGTTGGCCTAGAACAACAGAAAGTGGGGACTATAATTTCTTCCTTAAAGTAAATGGAAAATGGGAAGAAGCCTACCTAGAATCCATCACAAGCTTCGTTCCTCTTAGCTTGTATACTCCAATCCTAGCTCCGATAACTATAATTAGAACCTGAACAATTAAACAACGAAAGCCAAATATCTACAACATCTATGTAACATCATCCAATCAATTCATTGAATATATCAACACGGTATTGAAATACATGAAATCATAACGTCACATATAGGAATGCAATTTACTTCTTGTATTAATAGAAATGGAGAGAGTTACAACCAAATATAAAGTTGATCTTGTAGACAATCTCCTCCAGGTTGACTTTTCCTTCCTTGTCACAAAGTGTATCTCTATGTTACCTTAATGCATGGAATAATGACTCTCACAACAACAACATGAGGGTAGAATATATCTCCAAAATCCAACACCTAGCTTTTGGATGACAATAAATATATATATGAGGGGATGGTAGTTTAGAAATCTATATCCATTTATCAATCTAGGCTTGAGATCCACTCTTGATAGGAGGATGAACTCAAGGGTAAGGAGTGAAATATAAAAGGTAGAATAAGATAGGACTTGAGGCTTTCATCAAAGGTAAATGGTTAGAACAAATCCTGGAAGCCTCTGGGAGAGGAAGCTTCTAGATTCTTTTATTTTCCCCGAATTTCTAGAATTAGTGCATCCACAACAAGGGGCAACCTGCTGATGATCAACTCAGGTCCATAGAAGTTCAACCTACTAGTGAACACAGTCTCCTAAAGGGCCAGGGTACGTCGGGCCTTAAAATCATTGAAATAAAGTAGTTAAAGGTAGAAACTTTGGGATTAGGGAGAATTATTGTAATATCCCTGGTGAAAATTCCATGTAATAAAAGTTAATAAAGGAAAAATAATAACGACAGTTGATGGGACACTTATTCCAAGCTGAATTTTGGGTAATACATCCTAGTGTGGGTGTTCATTTTGGTTAATGTGGCTAAGGAAATTGGCAAAGGAAATGGCTAAGGCTTTGGAAAGGAAAAATGGATTTTTTGGCACATTTATTTATGGAAATAATGGAACTTAGGAGAAAAGGGAGGTGAAAGGTCACAGGTTGCATGTGAGGAGGAAAATGAAGGAAAATAATTGAAAATGAAGAAAATAGAGGCCTCATTAATAAAAAGGATTTTGAGGATCAGTTCACAGACTTTTGTTAGTTTAGTTTTGGAGCTCTCTCTATTCTCTCTCTCATATTCTTGGACACTTAGAGTTTCTTGGAGCACTCTTGGAGGAGTGTGGCATACTTGGAGTTTTTGGAGCAATAAGGCAAGGGAAGAGCAGGAAAGCGTAAGAGGACACCGAGATCAATGGATACAATGGGTTTTCTTACAAGTACTGAGTTGCATGTATGTTTTCCTCACTAGTTTTGGCATGAATGACATATGAATGTGGATTATTGGTCATGATTTGTCACTGGCATGGAGTATTTCCTGTATTAACAATGGATTTGCCTAGCCTTACCATTTACTAGATAGCCATGGTGTTGTGGATTTATTTCTTTGTTTTCTGGTTGGTTCTTATGTTTTGTTTAGGTTGGGTTGAGTTATTATTTCCTAGAAGCCCTGATTGGACAAACGATTTGGAAGCTTTGTAATAGCTTGGGTTGAGTTAGTATTCCTGGAAGCCTTGGTTGGAAAAACGATCTGGAAGCCCTTGATGGGTTGAGTTACTAGTCCTAGAAGCCCTAGTTGGACAAATTCTCTAGAAGCCCGACAACGACTATGGGTTGAGTTACTAGTCTTGGAAGCTTTGGTCAGAAAAAATGCCCTGGAGCCCTAGAAGGTTTGGGTAGAGACCAATCTAGTGATGGTTTTGTGATGTCCAACTGTGAGGTGGAATCATTGTTTGATGAGTTGAGGTGGTTTTCCTCTAGAAGCCCTATATGGTTTTGGATTGATGTGATTTATGAGATCCCACATTCATGCTTGGAATATGGCACAAGGGTGAATGGATGAAGAGAGATTTGGCTCAGCCATTCTACGATTGGGTGGAACATAGTAGCCCCATCCCAGGCTTGGATTTTGCATCATCAATATGAGGCTATTTATCCTTGTACTTCTATGAGTATTATATTGGTTTATATGTGGATTAGATGGATGTGATTTCTTTGGTATTTCTGTTGCTATTATGTTGGTTATGTATATGTTTTATGACAGTAGCTATGTATGGCTCTCATCATGTTTTTACTTGTAAATGGATGAACAATGTATCTATGACCTGATGGATGAAAATACAACTAACGTGTTGAGGCATAAATGCTTCTTAGTGATTCTCAGCTGAGTATGAGACCCCTATGATTATATTTTTTATTTACACCTGTAGATTACATATTTGTGATATGTTTGATGAAATGCCTATCATGGCTAGTAGGGGTCCAGTCAAGGGATTGTTTAAGTAATTGCACTTGTGTCATCATTTCCTGGGTATCTTTCTCTTCTGAAGGTTTCATTGAATTTTGTGCAGAGATTTAGGCTTTGGGCCTAAAAAATGGCTCAAATCCCAGGGATATTGGCACAACATTGAGAAAAATAGTCCATGGACGCTGGCATGCCTTGTCCTGAGAGCATCCAAAGCCTCTTGGACATTGTCAGGCCCATAGCATGGGAGTGTCCGGGGGTCAAGTGGTCTAAAACCTTAATGGGACCCATGGACTGGTTACCAAAAAGGTTGGGATGGTTCTTCATAATCATGTTGCTGATGTTGAAGGTCTATATGGTGTGTTTCCGTCGGTTCCACTTCCTTATTGTGACTTAGGAGGTCTAATCATATCATAGTAACTTCTTTTTGTTGGGAAAAATACTAAGAGGGAGGTTGAATCAGTATTTAAAAACTCACAATAATAATTTTCTTTTCTGAAATATGTACAAGACTTTACTAAACCCAACTCGCGTATGTATGTAACTGTTGTAAAAGAAACTAGCATATGCTTAGTAAACTTGTAAAATAGCTAATTCTTTATCTGTTCAACTTAAACCAGAATGTAAGAGATTTATCAGGCATTTGATAAGTAGTAAGCAAGTGCAGTAAGAAAAGAATAAATTATCACACATAAGCAACTCATATGAACACTAGGATTTAAGGTGGAGACCCAATGTGGGAGAAAACCACCGCTAATGTCATCTCAGTCTTCAAACTTATTAATATAAAAGATTGCATTTGGTGTAGACTCATGCCAGTACATAGGAACCCATCTTCTAAAGGCTACAACCTTCACTCATTCTCCATCTCCTGCTGGAAGGGACATCCAACCCCCTATTCTGATTACCATCTACTACTGGAAGGAAGCTTTGACTTCCTCACTGAAGGCTCCTAACCTTAGCAACATTTGTTGACCACGTTTCATAAATTTTCACACTGGATCCACCTGCTTTAATACATCACAACTTGTAGATCAACTGAAGAAAACACCAATTTAATTCAAACATAAAAATTAAATCATTGTAATCAGAACACATAACTGAACTCAAAACAATGCATCAACACACAAAATCATCTGCAACCCTGATAATTCATATGCCAACATGTATATGCTACTTCTCTTAAGGAAACCTGCGTGTATACACACTTTTCTGTGGAGAAAACTACGTACATATCTCAATATAATAAAAACTTGTAATTCTAAATCATACACAAAGTTGATCAGAGTTATTTTGAAATATTCTGTTTTCTTATAGAATCCTCATACAGTTAGCAGCATCAATAATATTTTCAACCAATCAAAATGTAAACAAATTCAACTTCATCATTCAATAAGTTCTACTTCAGACATTATCACTTAACCTAGATCAACATGAGAACATCATTGACAAACAACAGAGATATAATAACACTGATCAGGTTGATCAAACATTTATGAACAAAAACCTTTCCTTTATGTACGCGAATTTGAAGAAATGAACCCACATGTATACGTGACTTGAGCGAGACCAACCTGCATACAGATCTAAAAGATTTGGCCTAAAATTGCATAGCTTTTCAAAACTTCAAAAAGACCCAGATCATAATATTCATAGATAAAAAAATGTGTCAATACTTAGATCTATTCAATCCATGAGCAGATCATACAATGGAAATTCATTTCAAGTCTCGTTATAATGATCCATCGTTGTATTCATCGATGCATAATTATTTCATATCTATGTGTCAACTAAGGCCCTTACAATGAAAATATACTTCAGATTGAAGTATTCATCAAAACCCTTTCACATGCACACTTAGCACTTTGATCTTCACCTCCTTATATAGTTAGAGACATAGCCAATTCCATGAGTCAAAACTACACTAGTGCCGGTGGTAATCTTGGACGGGATCAAGCAATCGTTACTACACTCAATATTTTGGGTTAATACCATGGTAAGGATCCTTGGTATTCTTAAATTAGTGTGCCAGTATGTACGCAACTTGGCCTTAACGAACCCACGTATAGATCTTCAAATATTCACCTTTATCAAACTTCTGATTCTGATCTGTAAACCTTTGTCCCATCATTATGTTATTATGTTCCATCAATCTATCACCTCTGAACTGACCTATGGATTCATCTAGTTACCATATACTTGTTTTGTTACAAGTGAGTTTCCATCAAGGACAACACATGCATCATAATGCCAACAATCTCCCCTTTTGGACTTGATGGAAACCATGTTGGTGTTGATCACCTCAAGCTGTAGAAACTTGTTAGATACATAAAATAACCATTATTCAAACACCAAGATACTCTCCCCCTTTGACATCAAGGGAAAAGGGTGAACCAAAGATCCCCCTTTGGATCTGATTTGCACTATACTGTCCATGCTCCCCCTAAGCACATGCTGAATCTTCAGAAAGATTTTCAAATGAAGAACATGACTCTATAATTCAACTGAGTATGACCTTCCTATCACCAAGGACTCATACTTACATCAATCACCCAAGTAAGTGGGGATACATATTTGACTCAACCACCCAACCAAGTGGGATTACATTTTTTACACTACCACCCATCCAAGTGTGATTACATTTTTTACACTACCACCCAACCAAGTGAGATTACATATTTTACACTACCACCCAACCAAGTGGGATTACATATTTGACATGACCTCAAAAGACCATACATGATTGAATATGCCAATTATTACATCATAGGTCTCCACATGACCTTTACATCAAATGACATATATGACATTAATAATTGAGACCAAAATATCTTAATAGTAGGATAATTCAACAACCTTAATGCAACAATGCATTATATTTTGCAAGGCTAATGCTCCCCCTCAACTTGTGCTACCTATTCATTGTCAAAAAATCATTCATCAAAGCATCTTCATCAATAAGATAAATATCAGTGAGAAAAACATGACTGAATACCATATCAATAGGATGTACCCATCAACACCAGACCAAGAAAAATCAAATCATAGCGGTCAGTAGCATGTCAGAGGCTGATCATGAATCTGTCCCACTATTTTTCTATCAAAGAAAACATACGCGACTGTCTGTAAAGAAACTCGTGTATATACGTGATTATACTTCATGAAAACCATGTATAGAAAACGACCTTCTGAATTTTCACCTGTGGACTGAGCAAACTAGAGTAACAACAAAATGAGGCAGAGCCAACTCCCAATTTATGTCTGAGATATTCAAATGCTTCTCTGGGAAGAGGTTTACTAAATATATCAACTTTTTCTTTGGAGGGAACATACTCCAATTTAACCTTTTTCTCAAGCACTTTTTTTGGTAGAAAGTGATACTTAACTGGAATATGCCTGGTCTTGGAGCGCATAACAAGATTTTTTGAAACACTAATAGCACTTGTATTATCACATAGGATGGATATGGGTGGATAAAGTTTGATTTTTATGTCTTGTAATTTTTGTGTCATCTAGAGAATTTGTGTGCAACAATATGAAACAACCACATATTCTGCTTCCGATGTAGATAAGGCAATGGAACCTTGTTTCTTGCTGAACCAAGATACTAATCGGGGCCCCACGTAAAATGCACCTCCACTGGTGCTTTTCCGGTCATCAACATTTCCAACCCAATCCACATCTATGTATGCATGAAGGGTAAGATCTGCATCTTTTGGATACCATAGACCAAAGTCTTGGGTTCCTCGGAGATATTTGAATATTCTATTTACTGCCTGAAGATGTGATTCCTTTCAATTGGCTTGAAAACATCCAACAATCCCAACTGCATGCATGATATTTGGTTTGGTACCTATTAGATAAAGAATACTTCCAATCATAGACCTATACTCTGGCTAGTTTACTGCGGGAGAATCATCATTAGAACTGAGGCTACATCCTGTCATCATGGGAGTACATATAGGTTTGCAATCTTCCATCCCATACTTCTTCAAAATCTGCTTGAGATATTTTTTTTGTGAGAGAAAGATGCCATATTTTTCTTGTTGCACTTGTAGACCAAGAAAATAGGTTAGTTCCCCAAGTAAAGACATTACAAAATCTTGGTGCATAACAAAAGAAAATTTTTGACTCATATATTCTTCATTACTGCCAAAGATGATATCATCAACATAAACAACAATAATTAGCAGTTTATCATCCTCAATTTTTGTGTACAAGTTGCTACCTGTGAATCCTTTTGTGAAACCTTGTTGTTAAAGATATTTGTCAAGACGATAATACCATGACTGTGAAGCTTGTTTTAGCCCATATAAATCCTTTTTGAGTTTGCATACAAGGGTTTCATCATTCCCCAAAATGAATCCTTCTAGTTGTTTAGTATATACTTCTTCTTCTAGATCTCCATTAAGGAAAGCAAATTTTACATCCATTTGATAAACTTTGAAATTTCAAAAACTTGAAAATGCAAGAAACATTCTTATGGCTTCAAGTCTGGCTACTGGTGCAAATGTTTCTTCAAAGTATATACCTTCTTGTTTAGCATAACCTCTACAAACAAGTCTAGCTTCGTTCCTAATGACCTCTTCATTTTCATTCAAATTATTTTTGAATATCCATTTTTCTCCAATAACATTTTTATCATTAGGTCTTTGAACCAATTCCAAAGTATCATTCTTTTCAATTTGATCAAGTTCTTAATTCATGGCTTTAACCCAACATTCATCTTTACTAGCTTGATTTACATTTTCTGGTTCAATGGTGGATAATAAATCTAGATAACTAGGAGATCCTACAAGGGTTCTTCTTGTTTGTACCCTAGATTCCTTGTCTCCTAGAATTTGAGTTTCTGGATGATTCTTTTGAACATACCTCGATGTATCCTTTTCTTTGTCTGATGTGTCTTCTTCTACTGCTTCATTAGTTTTTTCTTCTATATCATTGCAATTTGATGTGGGAAAGAATTCATCATCATCATCCTCTTTTGTTGATGTTACCTTTTTGGGATTTATGCATGTTTGTATCCTTTGCTTCTAGATGAGTAACCAAGAAGTATTCCTTCATCTTCTCTAGCTTCAAACTTACCAAGTTTTTCATCATTATTTTTGAAGAAACATTTTCTTCCAAAAACTCTAAAATTCCTAACAGTGGGAGGCTTACCATACCAAAGTTCATACAAAGTTTTATCACTATTCACACAAACATGAGCCTTGTTGAGAATATTCACTGCAGTATGTGCAACTTCACCCCAGAAGGTGTCAGGAGTTCTAGACTCATCAAGAATAACATGAACCATTTGTTGAACAGTTCTATTCATTCTTTCTGCCACACCATTTTTCTGAGGAGTTTTAGCTACATAAAATTGTCTTTTTATGCAATGTTGTTCATAGAAGTCAAAAATTCATCTGATATGTATTCTCCTCGGTTAGATTTGAGAAATTTGATTTTTAGATCTAATTCATTTTCAACAAATGCTTTGAACACTTAAAATTTATCAAATGCTTGATCTTTGTGTTTCAATAAACGGATCCAACACATTCTAGAAAAGTCATCAATGAATAAGCTATAGTATTTTTCTCCACGAGGTGACTTTTTCCTTATTGGTCCACACAAAATAGTATGTATAAGTTCAAGAGGGTTACTTACTGATCCTTCTTTGTCATTGAATTGTACTATGCTTTTCTTACCGAATTGACATGACTTACATATGGTACTTTCTGGTAGGGTGATGTTGGTTAGATCACGGACAACTTTGAGCCTGCTCGATTTTATTATTTGAGAGAAGCTTAGATGTACCAACCTTATGTGCCATAATCAATTTTCCTCTGCCTTGCCTAGGTAACATTATTCTTGGCCACCTTTCAATATATAGAGATTGCTCATGGTTCTTGTTCCTTTTATTATGGTATTTCCAGTGTCAAGTTCACAAACCACACATTCTTTTGATAAGAATACCACTTCATTTCCTTGGTCACACGTTTTGCTAACACTCAACAAGTTATGATTTAATCCATAAACATACATAAAATTACCAACTTTAACCTTTTCTTTTAGAAAAACAAAACCTTTACCCTTAATGACAACAGGTGAGTCATTTCCAAAAGTGACATTATTTTCTTTCTCTAAATCATTGTATGAAATAAGTTTATCTTTATCACCTTGTTGACATGGCGAATTTTCGCTACACCAACAAGGGGAACTAACCCGATCACAGACCCCAATTAGGTCCGCTTTCATTTGGGATGGCTAGCTCCAATGGGTTTTAAAGGACCTTTTAAATTGCTAAATGTGTTGAAAGATTGCTTATGGGAGGAAGACTTCAATTAAATCAACAAAAGGAAACAACTAACCTATATGTATCAAATCCTATCTAAACTACTTAAGCTAGTCCTAACTATCCTGCAGGAGAATAGCAAAAAGAGGTTAAACAACATATATAAATTCCAAGTCCAAATGAATCAAGTACTGGTTCACATAAGAACAAGGTTGCATTAAATCTTAATTGCAATCTAATTATTCATAGAAGAATACACATCCATTTTTATACAAATAAAGCTTGCAACTGATGTCTAACATAGTTTCAAATCAAGGGTTTCTCATGAGTTAACTATGATGAAGAATTACATTCAAACAACCAAGGCTAATCATAAGTTGTATCATTATCAATATGCACAAAAACAAAACACATTTGTATTTATGCCAACAACAACATCCTATTTCAAAACACATAATAATAAACGAAAGTAAATTAGAAACAAAAGGCTCCTCCTTGAACCAAACAGTCTTATTTATTCATAATAAATCAAAGTTTTTCTCTCCAAACAAAAATCCCTCCTCTCATCTTCGGAGGTAATACTTATGCAGAAGCCACTGACCCTCGGTCTTCCCCTAACTTTTCACCTTCCTCCTCTTTTCAATATACAAATTAAAATATACAGGCCTCGAATCGATTGGTGAAACGGCTGAACCGTAAATGCCACATATGATGGGACATTTCATTTCCTGGGGAAATGAACAACTTCCAATTGAAAGGAGGAGGTATGCGTGTCATTTCTTCATGATAAGGCCTGAGACCGCATAGCCTTCGGAGCACACAGGTAACACGTGGAAACATGACCGCCAACGCCTAAAGCTAGATCTTAAGACAGAACACAACCCGAAGCCATACTTGAGGCTTATGCATCCTTTCTTTGGCCTCGCTTGCCTTCTCTCGGTCCTCGCCTACAAAGATAACCAACATCAGCTATTCTTATGAAAATATGATAGAAATGCTTAAAAACACAGATCTGGCCTTCATTAAAACATTTATAACATCAAAAGGAACAAGAGTGAAAGAGTTGGCCCCTAGTTTTTAATTCATTCATTGATTCAGTCCAGGAAGCGTAAATCCGATTTATATTGAAAATCTTCGCATAACACAGAACTGGATCCAAAATACGGACTTGAAATATTGTAGACGGGAATCTATACCCTATCGGGTCCACGAACACTATCGCATTGCATCGCGCCGTGTGTTTAAGCTTTGGGCTCTGCTGATTGTGACTTGCGATTGGCCGAACCTGAAATATATATGTGTTGCGTTTGATAATCCCTTTGGGTCCGCCATATCGCCCCTTCCTTTGAAAACCCCGACCACAACGCTTTATTGAAAAACACAGGAATATACGGGAAAACCCGCGGCCAACCCATAAGGTCGGACTTCAAATAATATATATCTGGGCATATCATTATCGTCGGGTCCGCCTAATCACATTGCGCCTTATGTTTGAATGCTGAACTCCACCGATTGTGATAAGAAATGGGGGAAGCGGACCCAGAATAAATATGTGCCGTGGTTAATAATCCTTTTGGATCCGTTGTATAAGACCTTCCTTTGAAAAACTAGACCGGAATGCTTTATCACAATATATGGGAATACATGAGAAAACCCGTGGTTGACCAATCAGGCCGGACTTGAAAATTTATAGATCTGGGTGTATAATTATCATCGGGTCCGGTAGATAGTGGTGTGCCTTATATATAAGCCCTAGACCCCACCAATTGCGATATGCAATGGGGCTCCAGACTTGAAAATATATGTATTCTAGTTAATAAAGTCGTTGGGTCCAGTGTATTATGGCAAGCATTGTGTTTCAATGTTGTTTGCAATAAGCAAAAAAGGGTGAGTTAGGCATGTTTTCGAGTATTTCTATCATAAAGAGTTATAATGGAAATGAATATGCGATAGAATGTTTTGGGGGTTGAAAAAGTCTCGATGAACGATATGAATGAAGGGCTTAGAAAAGGTTATAGATGAATCATGCGGCATAGGTTTATTAAAGGGGCTTAACCATTATTAATTGAAGATTTGACTCAGCAGAGAGTTAAAATCCTTGGGATAAAATAGATCATTCGGAGAGGTGCAAGATCAACTTCTAGGGGACCCATTAAATATTGCTACCAGGGAAAATTTTAACAGGGTGATGGTTGTGGCCACAACAAATGGCGAACCACTGGGTAAACCAATTATCTCTATTTCTAAATAAACCTTGGATTAATAGAACATCAGGGTGTTAAGATAAACTTGAAATGAAAATTGTATAGATGGACAAGCATGGGTTCCACTTCAACATTAATTGCTTTAGGTGGGATAAAGACATATTGCTTCTACTTACTGATAGGGTTTTGACAGGAATTCTCCAATGGTAGTATTATGGGATTTATTGACCCTCCTTTACCTATTTTCTACTTTCAAAAATCCTTTTGGGGCCATCACTAGTTTGTCAATACCTGTTTTAGGTGTGTGCCTTAGCTCTTTATTTCTCATCAAACTTGATGTAGATATGTTATCTGCACTTTATATAAGAATTTCAGTGCTATATTTTCATATGATTGAATGGGGCGCAGTCATGGATCATGCCATATTTTAAACCGCTTAAGCAAGGTTGGGCTTGCTGTGTCAACCGGTAATCTGAACCTAGCAATAGTCCCTACTCTAATCGGCTTCCCAAAAAACCTGTCCTTATAGATTGGCACAAGGACTTGACATTTCATTTTCTTTTAAATAAGTCCTTCCAGCTTCAAGCACAAGGACTAGAGCACAATTGGATTTGCCACGGGGTATATGACAGTGAGCTTAGCCCATGAAAGGAGGTATACTTGTAGATGACAGGTATTGGAGAATTTAGTGTGGTGGATGGGACCAATGGAGAATAAATGCAAACCTTACAGGCAAGTATAGGCTAGGTCTGAGTGGGATTTATATAAAAATGCAGCGTTCCTCCATGCCAGTCCAGCTGTAGTTACACATTTTTTTGTTTTATAAAGATGCCACTACATGCTCAGGTATCCAAAGTTATCAACAGATCTCACCTAGTTCACAACAGATGCTAATGAGTGGCTTTGGTTTGAATTCCAAACCAAAGCTGAAGGTGGTGAATGAGGGCAATCTGAAAAAGGTAAAAATGAGACTGGAGGACCAAAATCAGTTGGCTGAAAAGGACTACAATTCAAAACAGAAGGAAAATAAACTTTGCAGAAAAACAAGAAAGGAAAAGATAGAAATGTAACTAAATTAACAACGAAAATAAAATGAATTCTAACCTACTCAGGAGGTAACCACCATGTGGTGGCTACTGGAAGTATCTCTTGAGATGTTGGCCATTAACAGGGAGTTTTTCAATTTCTCTCTATAAAGTTTTCAATCTGTAAGTTCCCTGACCAATTTTTTCCACAACTTGGAATGGGCCTAGCCATAAGTGTTGGAATTTCGCGTGCTTACCTTTTGGCTCATTCAAATTGTCCCATTTCAGGACTAGCTCTCCGACTTGGTAATCTTTATCTCCTTCCAGATGGTGATCAAACCATCTCTTCACAATCATTTGGTGATTTCTGAATTTATTTATGGCTTTATCTCTCAATTCCTCCAACCTCATCAGTTGGTTGATCCTCTCTTGAAGGTTGAAGGGGTTCCTCTTGAAGCTTGGGAGAGCTGTAGAGAGGGAAGGGTAACGTTGGGAGGCAAGATGGCTTCCCGTCCATAGATGAGGAAGTATGGGGAGTTTCCTAAGGCCACTTTTGGGGTGACCCTATTAGCCCAAAGGGCGTTTGTTAGAGCATTGTGCCAATTCCTCTAGTTGTCGACGACAGATTTGCGGATTATGCGGATGAGATTTTTATTCGAGGAATATGCAACTCCATTTCCCTGGGGGTAATAGTTTGATGCATACCTATGTGAATTGATTTATCAATAGCAAATTCAGTCAATTTCAGTGATGAAAAGTAAGAAGCATTATCAAATATGAGAGCGTCAAGGATGTTGAACCTGTTGATAATAAATTTCTCAACAAATGATATTACCTCATCTTCGTTTACCTTCCGAAGCGGGATGGATTTGCTCCATCTGGTGAAGTAGTCAGTCACCGTGAGTAGATACTTATGCTGTTGCGAAGAGTTTGGAGTGATCTCGCCTATGACATCTAGGCCCCATTGCTGGAACGGGCGATAAATCATAACAGGCTTG